>CM060947.1:138268795-138391295 GCA_030765055.1 Mantis religiosa | reverse complement strand
TTTGCTTCGCTTAGCTTGGCCCTTTGCTTCACTTGGCTTAGCTTTTTGCTTCGCTTGGCTCTGGCTTCGCTCTGGCTAGGCTGCCGCCTCTGCTCCGGTGCTGCTCTGGCTTCGCTCTGGCCTCACTCTAACTTCATTCTCTAACTTAACTCTGGCTGGGCTCTGTATTCGCTCTGGCTTCACTCACACCTCACTCTAACTTCACTTTAAATTCACTCTGACTTGGCTCTGGCTTGCTCTGGCTAGGCTCCGGCCCTCGCTTCAGTCCCGCTCTGGCCTCATTTTAACTCCATTCTCTAACCTAACTCTAGCTTGGCTCTGGCTTCGCTCTGGCTTGGCTCTGGCTAGGCTGCGCCATCGCTCCGGTCCCGCTCTGGCTTCGCTCTGGCCTCACTCCAACTTAGTTCTCAAATTAACTCTGGCTTGGCTCTCGCTAGGCTCCGGCCACCGCCCCGGTCCCGCTCTGGCTTCTTTCTGGTCTCGCTCTGGCTTCACTCTTTGTTCTCTAACTTAACTCTGGCTTGGTTCTGGCTTCGCTCTGGTTTCGCTCCTGCTTCACTCTAACCTCACTCTAACTTCACTCTAGGTTCACTCTAACTGGGCTTTGGCTTGGCTCTGGCTAGGCTCTAGCTAGGCTCCGGTCCGCTCAGGTCCCGCTCAGGCTTCGCTCTGGCCTCACTCTAACTTCATTCTTTAACTTAACTCGGGGTTCGCTCTGGCCTCACTCTAACTTCATTCGGGGTTGGCTCTGGCTTGGCTTCGACTAGGTTCCGGCCCCGCTCCGGCCCCGCTCTAGCATTCGCTCTGGCCTCATTCTAACTTAATTCTTTAACTTAACTCGGGGTTCGCTCTGGCCTCACTCTAACTTCATTCGGGCTTGGCTCTGGCTTGGCTTCGACTAGGTTCCGGCCCCGCTCCGGCCCCGCTCTAGCATTCGCTCTGGCCTCATTCTAACTTAATTCTTTAACTTAACTCGGGGTTCGCTCTGGCCTCACTCTAACTTCATTCGGGCTTGGCTCTGGCTTGGCTTCGACTAGGTTCCGGCCCCGCTCCGGCCCCGCTCTAGCATTCCCTCTGGCCTCATTCTAACTTAATTCTTTAACTTAACTCGGGGTTCGCTCTGGCCTCACTCTAACTTCATTCGGGGTTGGCTCTGGCTTGGCTTCGACTAGGTTCCGGCCCCGCTCTAGCATTCGCTCTGGCCTCATTCTAACTTAATTCTTTAACTTAACTCGGGGTTCGCTCTGGCCTCACTCTAACTTCATTCGGGGTTGGCTCTGGCTTGGCTTCGACTAGGTTCCGGCCCCGCTCCGGCCCCGCTCTAGCATTCCCTCTGGCCTCATTCTAACTTAATTCTTTAACTTAACTCGGGGTTCGCTCTGGCCTCACTCTAACTTCATTCGGGCTTGGCTCTGGCTTGGCTTCGACTAGGTTCCGGCCCCGCTCCGGTCCCGCTCTAGCATTCGCTCTGGCCTCACTCTAACTTCATTTGGGCTTGGCTCTGGCTTGGCTTCGACTAGGTTGCGGCCCCACTCCGGTCTAGCTCTGGCTTCACTCTGGCCTCACTCTAACTTCATTCTTTAACTTAACTCGGGCTTCGCTCTGGTTTGGCTCTAGCTTCGCTTGACTTTTATTTACTTTACTATTCACTATCGTGCACGGAGTAACTAAAGCAGATTATGGGACAACATTTGAATCTAATTTCTTTCACTTTGCAAGTAATGCAATTACATTGCAGTTTCGGAAGTAAACAACATTTAGATGTTCACAAGTTTGAACCTTCCTGCTTGGAAGGTTTTTTATTTAATTAGAATTAGTCCATCCCTTCACAAGGTCTAAATGTATGAATGTAGGTTTAAATACAGGTGCTTCATAACGTAAGTTAATGCATTTAAAAATAAAGTCCTACGAAAAACGAGTTACAAACAGCATCATTTGTTTCTAAAGCCAAAACCCTTGATATGACCATGGAAATTAAAAGAAGTTAAACAAATAGAAGAAGGAAGTACGCAAATACTTATTTATCTCGATTGAGATCTTTATCATACTGGGAAGGTGAGCATAAGCACCGTTGCCTAGCAAAAGAGATTACGGTACACATTCCTCTAGCTTGCCTTCTTGTCGTGGATCTACAGTACAAGCGTTGTAAGAAGAGTAGGCACGTGAGTGAGCTGCAGCGCATTAGTCAACACATACGTCGGGGGTGTAAAGGTTTCGTTTTATATACATACGTCGAGTAATACACTCTATCACTATATCACCAGTTTATAGAAATCCGAGTCTCATCCACAATGCTTGCGTAACTACTGAGCAACTAATCAACAATAGTATATCATTTATGACAGCAGACCGCATACTTTTCATAACGCATTCATATTCGTAAACACTCTCGGAGTGGGAATTGCGAGTCTCCCGACTCTGTTCTGATAGATTTGACATTAAGTAGCACATTTGTCACCAACGAGAGATATGATGTGTAAAGATTTGGGTATTCCCATTTTGATTCTCGCCGTAATGGCTACTCTGACCAGGGGTTACTTTCGTTTGGGTTTTCCCAGATTTACAGGATGCAACGACGACTGTGGTTGGTGCAATGCGACTAGGCGTTGAAATTTGCGCTTTGGAAACATAGTTCTCTAGCGTTTGGACGTATTGTTGGGCCCTTTCCTTCCTGTTACCTGTACTGCATGCACCCGGAAATCTCAGGTTGTTAGCCGGCGCCAGGAAGACAAAGGGCCCACTGTGGTCTTGGTACGATACTGTGCTCCAGTTACCGAAGGTCCCTCCTATGACTGCCAACTCCTAACCCATTTACCATCAGCCTAATTCAAGTGCACTAGCTCTCGTCCAATATGTAAATAAATACAAATAAAGAATAGTGAAGCTCCGTGATGCCTCCGAGCATAAACGACTACTTCTTGTTCAGTCCAAGCGTATGTCCATTTCCAATGTGTAACGATTATTTGCATATGTATAGATGTAGACATGATGTTCTAGAAGCACCACGTTGGGAAGACGTATGAAACGGAATGTGTCATGTGTACGGATGCAGTGAAGATCATTGTTAATCTCGAAGCTGGATTCTGAACCCGACGTTCTCAGTTGAGGCGGATTTTGGAACTTACCACAGCTGGTCTAGTGTTAACATGAGAACTAATTTTCGGCGTGCGGTTGCGGATGGGAAGCGATGATGGATTTGTAGGAAGATTAAATAATTTTTAAGACCTTCTTTGCATAAATCATACTTTAATTAAATTAAACCTTTTGAAATAACTCTTTTTAACATTGAAAGAAATGATCACTTGTGAACATTGATATTACGTAGTTTCAAAAACAATTATGTTACTTTCACAACGTTTTATGCACCGCGTCCTTTCTGCGGACGGACACTAGCGCACACGTCCGTTCACTACGACTGGCAGAAGAATGCCAGTGTTAATAGTCCTGTCCCGTAGGGGAGGGAATCCGTCTCCTTCAGCTGCTGTGGTGCAAGCGCTGCGGATCCCTAGAACTCGTGGTACCTCTGACGTCACTAGAGGAACCTGGGGCCGAACTGCCGAGCTCCTACCGGCGGGGAGTTGTTCGGATTGGGTTGGACTCGAGGGGGCAGTGTGTTCCCGACACCCACGGGTAATTGGGTACCTCCGGCCAGGCTACGGCCGCCCGGAGGGGGTAGAGAGTTGCCTTATAAGTCCCGGGTACCAGCCTGCAGAGCTAGTAGAAGGTGTGCTAGATCACCAGGCGGACCCACCGAGGTTTTCGGTAGTCTTCCCTGCGCGGCTGATGCGCGTAAGTGGTGTATCCACTTCCATCCCGTCTTGACGTTGTCGATGGGGGAGATTTTTAAAATTATCAGATATTGTCCTATTTAAAGAGCGCCGGAATTATCAATCGCTTCCGGGTAGAAGGAGGCCAGGGTCTTCGGACTTCTGGGTAGATCCTCTGCGCATAACTGTTAATCGTCCTGCCGTTGCTATGGCAACTCAACATCTTCCAAGTGGTCCACGTCACACCCAATTATAATTATGTTCCTTGTAATTTTTAACAATATCTTAATATCTTTAAAACTTTTCTTTTAAATAATTGTTGCACATTACTTAACATTAAAAGAATATATCTTTAAAATTGACATTAATTTTGCTGTTATTAAAATCATGATTAATATTTAATTTTCTTTTCTTCTATTTATCAAATCACACTCACTCTGCACTTTTTATCTTTAGCTTGTTTCCTGTCCACTACAATCACAAATAATTTTAAATAAAATTAAACCTAAAATAACTGGTTTAAATCTAAGCCTAAAAAATAAAGTAGGAGGTCCCTTGTTATTTTCTGTGCCTGTACTATGACCTCCAGCTAAGGTTCTGATTAGTCACTAACTAGATTCATGTTCACTTGAACTTCTATTAATACAAATAGGACAGAGGTTGGAGTGCTAACTATGAGGTAACCATAAAAAAGTGATGCATCTGCGGCCATATGGTGACTGCGAACTTCATATATTATATTTGTGCTGTACATTATTTTTATAATTATTCTTGGACATAATTTGTTCATGTTTTAATTAATAATTTGCTGAAGTATGATATAATTTAACCAAGCCTGATCCAAAATTCCTGAAAGATAAACTTATCCTTCATTTGCGTTTTGCAGAATACATAGGCAATATAATCCAAAATATTCCATTTCTCAAATTTTATATGAAGTAAAAATATTAAACCAATGTAAGCTAATTCTCTGAAATGAACATAAACCCAAATCATATATAACATGTTGCCCAACTGCCACGTCTTTCGCGTAAGCAGATATCCGTTCATGCTTTAGAAGTTTTGCAGAACGCCATGGGGTGAATTCAGTCGGCAGTGGCTTGAACAAACTTTGTTCTGCTCCGAGCGACGAGAGACAGTTCCCAGACTTTAAGTAGCACGTGTAAATACGTGATAACAAACAAGAATATTGTAAATAACCAAAAATATCATGGAATTATTTCTACTTATATAATAGCAATTTTTGCTTTCTCTGGTACGTAATTACAATAAGCAGGGAAAGATTATTCCATCGAAAAATTCCATTCCGAGATTTCACTTCAAATACAAACTTTGTGGTCCCATGATCTAAAATGTACGCTCGCATGTGTGTATTGTGTGTATCAGTGTCTGTGTTGCACTGTCAAAAAAGAAGCAAGAAAAGAAAGAAAGAAAGAAGGAAGGAAAGAAAGAAAGAAAGAAGAAAAGAAAGAAAGAAAGAAAGAAAGAAAGAAAGAAAGAAAGAAAGAAAGAAAGAAAGAAAGAAAGAACGCTGGGGAAATAGCTTTGCTCAAAGTACCTTTATAAAACCTTATTCTTAACACTCTTTTATAATAAGCTGACAAGGCTGCTCAACAGAGTAAATACATGTGCGTGAAACCCGTAAAAGAAATCCAAGTAGATGAGACACACTTAGAGCTTGCCTGAAACATAAAAATAAACAAAAAGTATGTGAAAAACTCTTATACTGTGTATTTGTGTCATCCACCGTTGTTTGCCTGCTTTTCGTTATTCTTTTATTTTTTTCTTTCCGTTTTTTGCTTTCTTGCTCCACGTGTCTCCGGTTGGAAGCTCCAAGAGAACAGAAAGTACACTTCTAGACACTACTTCTTCTTATATCTTTTCATGAAGAGATGAGTCGCTCATCCTACTGAAGAAGCGTTCCCCAAATTTACTGTTGGAAAGATAAAAGCTTTTCCGTTTTCTAAGATCTCCCACAGCTTAAGGCGTTGGTGACACTATGTAGAGCCACTGGCGTATGCCGATACCATCTCATGGTACACTCCCCTCCATAAAATTTAGCCCATTGTGTTTAAGTTACAAGTTTAATGAACCGTATCGTTTAAGTCATATCTTTATTTTGTTGTTTATGGTACAACAATTTTGCAATGAATGCTTAGAGGTAAGGCTTCGGTGAACTTAGACCATTTATATAGGTAATCGGTTAATAATAACAGTTTGACATGTTACATTCAAATGAATTTCCCTATTCACTAAACCACGAATTATTCTTAAGTAAGTAACTATTCTAGGTACTTCTTGCCAATTAAAAGTTGCATTTTTCGTTGTATAAGGCTACCAGATAAAGCGATTGTCAGATTTTTAAAGGGCTTGTCGATATGTGGTTATTTCGCTTTGAAAAATATAAGTTCTTTTCGAGACCACGAGGGAAAAAAATGACTTTCCAGTTGACAAGTACGAGGGTGGTCTGAAAAGTATCCGATCTAAGACATATTTTCAGATCCTTTTTTTTTTTTTTTTTTAATTTTTTAACATCGTTTCCATGTAAATATACACATTTCTCCCAGAGATGCTCTCATCTCTGTAACCCGTCCAAATAGTACTCGGCATTTTTCTCTGCAAAATAATTGTTCACGAAGGTGATTGCCTCTTCATTTGACGAAAATCTCTGTCCTCTGAACGCAATTTTCAGATGAAGGAACAAAAAGAAGTCGCTTGGGACTAGATCTGGTGAGTAAGGCGGATGGTGATAATATATATAAGGGCGCTTAACTACAGCGGTTTTCAGCGCCCTTTAAAAAACTAGCCATGGCAAAAGCCAGATATAAAACTTTCCAAAAACCATACAAGTGTAACAAAACCTATTAAAAATACACGTACATAAAAACATCAATCAAAACCTACTAAAAATTTCGTTCACAAAATCCTAAACCCCAAACTAGACAAGAATCTAAAAACCTTCTCCACGGGTCTCCACGCACTGCCTACACGTGGGTGGGCCTGTTGACCGTCTCACTCAACCACGAAGAGGAGCCCACACGAGGGAGACTGTTGGCTTGGGACCCCGGGTGCGCCAAACCCGTACCTACCGAAGTAGACCCCTGGGGAGGGGGGCAGATGGTCAAGTTATGCAACCGCTTAGGTGTGAGAGGGTGCGTTGTCTTGGTGAAACATGATTTTCTTTTTTTGCAAATGTGACCGTTTTTTCGCAAGTTCTGCCTTTTAGCTTGACAAGTAATGAAGCATAGTATGCTCCTATAATGGTCTTTCCTTTTTGAAGGTAATCGATTAAAATAACTCTAGTGTATCCAAGTTTCACCTACAGTAATTAATCGGCGCCAAAACTCGGATTTATTGCGCCTAAACTGCGCCCACCGAGGTTGGAAATGTTCATTCGAAAATATTTTGGTCTAACGTGAGCAAACGCGGCACCCAACACACTTATAGCTTTCACATGTCTAAATGTTGATTTAATATGTGACAAACACGTTAATTTAACATATCTATAGCCTATACTATATCTATTCCTTTAATTCGGCTAATCTAGCACCATTTGGTGAGCTGTGGTGATGTTTTCGTCGGTAGTTGCAGGTTTTGGACGTCCTGAACGTTCGTCTCCAAGGCTCTTACGGCACGTTTAAATTCAGTTGCCCACAGTTTCACTGTGGTAAATGATGGTGCAGAGTTTCCATACACAGAATCCAACTCATCTTTGATCTGCGTAGGCCTATTGCCTTCCAAAAACAAAATATCTAATATTTAATATTACAAATATTTAACCGATACTCGATTTTGTCCATTTTCATAAAAACACGCACATCAACTCGCTCAAACGACTGTTATATAACAAGTGAGCGTCCAAAATGGCTGAAACTTTGGTGAGTAACTGTAAACAGATGAATACCAAATTCACTAGCTTTTATTTACGAGTACTGCCATCTTCATGTTGAGGTCGGAAACTTTTCGGACCACCCTCGTATATTGCGCTATTAATGTGGTAAGCACTTTATACGGAACGAGGAAAGGTTTGAAAAAACGAGGCGCTTGCGCTTGCGCCTCGTTTTTTAAATTTCCGAGATTCCGTTATGTGCTTACTACATGTGTATTACATACTATATTTGCACTATGTGTATTTATATCAATCTGAATTTTAATAATTAAGATATTAGCTGAAATATTAATAAACATAATTGAAGAATAAATGTTAGATTTTAGAACGTGCATCACCTATATGTGTTGCTATGGAGAAATGATAAATGTTGTTGGTTATGTCGCCATATTTTATTTGTTAAAAGTGCACAAATTGTAATATCAAAATCAATATTTCAAAACAAATGCTTTTACTTACCGCGCTAGTGCTTTTGGTCATTTTTAAAGTACTGATATTTCTTTTGTTTTCATAGGAACTAGATTGCTGGCGGGAATCTCAACTTACGATGCATAGCAACAATAACGGTAAGTATGGAATATTAGTTACATATTGTAAAAAAGTATAAAAGAACTCATTTGGTATAAATCTCTTCTATAACAGTTTTTTCTTTGTTTACTTTCTGTAAAGAAAGTATTGTAATGCACCAAAGTTTCGCTATTCCTAGTTTCTTTCTCCTCTAGAAAACGAATGCAAAGGGGGAATTGAATTTCAAAGCCGTCGCATAATGTTCATCTCTTACAAGATTTAGCTATTATTAAAAAGCCTACTGTATTCCTATCTTTTCATTTTACTTACGTAACACATAATACAATTATTTCTCTGAGTGCTGTATATCAAAATTTAGGATAATTGGATTTTTCTTTATCTTCCAATTTAGCAATTATGCAAAACTCATTAAAATGAATAGTATTTTACTAACACTTCCTCAAAAATTATTTCTTTAATTTATGATATTTTAATCAAAATCGTAGAATCATTTGTTAAAAATCAACATTTTGAAAAATTGTATTTAAATGAAAGTTTGAGGTGGAATATTTTACTTTAAAACCATAGAATTATTTTAGATTAGTGAACTTGAAGTTTTGTGCCCAACCAACCTTCAGTTTTAAACTATGTGAGAAACACACACGCACAGGCACACAGGCGCGCGCGCACACAAACACCCACTTTTTACTAAAATATTTATTTTGAATTTAGGGCCCTTTAAAACATATATTTCCGGTGAAATCTCGCCATACAGTTGTTGGAAAGAATAATATACTTGCTCTACTTACTAAAAAAGTGGTTATTTTGTGTTTTAGATGCAGCGAGTGCAATGCTTGGGAGAAAATCAATAAAAAATTGCACAAAAATTCCATAACATCATTGTGTTAAGATCATTGTTGGTCTGTTCATTTGGTACTGTCTAATCATCAGCAAGACTCTACTAGAACATCTCATAAATGATACATTGTAGAATAAAAAAAAAAACTTATTTTCATTATGAGCACTTCACTTCCGAAGTTTTCGGAATCGAACTTCTTTTGGAAGCTTTTTTTTTTTTTTTTTTTTTTTTTTTTTTTTTTTTTTTTTTTTTTTTTTGTCAAAGGGTGTATGTGAACCATGCAGATGTATACCTTTTTGGCTCCTTGATGAGAATGGGTTAATAAAGTTAACACCCACAATAAGAATGAACGAAAAGTTGATTATTATTCGTAAGATGGACTGCCTAGCTGCTTCAGAACTGTAGGGGCTGCTGAAATCTTATCCAATATTGACAGAGACTTTTAGGAAAGTTTTGAGGATGCTAGTAGAAATAAAGCTGAAAGGTTAAAACGTTTCATTTTGCTGAACAGCTTCAGCTCCTTTTAGTTTTGAACACATTCCTTTAATTATCTTTGCGTTTCTTCTTTTACTTTCCAATAAAAGTGCAGAGATTTCACTTAAATGTATTTTTGAGGTTTCCCCAATAAAATATGAAAAATCCGTTTGTGTCAGTGTCTGTCTGTCTGTCTGTATGTCTGTG
This sequence comes from Mantis religiosa, assembly GCA_030765055.1. Taxonomy (NCBI): domain Eukaryota; kingdom Metazoa; phylum Arthropoda; class Insecta; order Mantodea; family Mantidae; genus Mantis; species Mantis religiosa. The sequence goes on along the minus strand of CM060947.1, from coordinate 138,381,592 downwards.
TCTTCGTCTGTAAACAAAATAACTCCAAAATGAAACATAGTATTTTGTCTTATTCTCGTTTGCCTACGAGGGAACGTAAAGAATCACCTGTCCGTCTCTGTAGCGCAGGTGGTAAGGTGTCTGCTTCATGGTCAAGAGGTCTCAAGTTCGAATCTCGGTCAGGTAGTTTTCTGGATAATTTTATTTCAGGAGATTTCCTTTATTCTGAAAGATGAATGTTTGGAAACTCTAAGCTCTATGGATCCGGGACTCATTTGAGCATCATTAGAACCATTTCAGTCATTGTATGATGTGACTTGACGTTAAAGGACGTTAATTAAACAAAACGTGAACCATTTCATCAAATATATCTATGCTCATGAAGATAAGTTGACATAATAATACGTTTTGTAGGAATAGTTGCTGAAGAATGGATAATGAAGGTCATACGAATGTAACAGAAAGTAACAGGATTGTTTCCTAAAATGTCTACAAAGTACCCAAAACACAAGACACAACATGATGCGGACTTACTGAAATGTAACACCATGTGTACATTTGGTATAATACCTTTTAATTTTAACACAACATACAGATCTTCGCTACTCAGTAAAAATGAAGAACAGCCGTGATGCACGCAATACATTAGGACTAACTACAGTGGCTCACAAATCCCTTTTCTATGGCTGTGAATAGAAACAATTAATTCTGCTGTTGAGTAAGCTAAAATCAGGGAAGCTTTACCCTTTACTCTTTAACCCCACTCAAGTTCTTCCTACAGATATCAAAATTAAGTGTAATTTGTATATATAGTTCACCACACACAGGTAAAATGAAGTGAATTATTAAGAATAGTTTGTTTTAGATGATTTTAAAACCTATATAAATGCAAATCTATTGTTTAGTATTATTATTCATTGGGAAGAATGGGTGGAGAAGAATGGGTCTATTTTAGGCCTTCTGTTAGTAATTCCACACAAGATGCTATAATCATATTGTACTTCCATGTGAACATTGTATTAATACATACATGGTTATTTTAATTTCAACCTGGCTGTACTCCTCAGTTGTCATTTGGGCAGTAAGAGAATGATGTTAGGTCCAACGTTGCGATCTTCTACTAGAGGAGAACAGCAGTCGCAATAAACCAAAGCAAAGTATGTTGACAACATTCCTGAAAAGGAAACAATAATTGCTCATGTTTAGCAAGTGTAAATTCGATCAATTGTTATCAAACGTAATCTTCCAATTAAAGTTTTAGTAATATACACTCCTGGAAATGGAAATAAGAACACATTGACGCCGATGTGTCAGACCCACCATACTTGCTACGAACACTGCGAGAGGGCTGTACAAACAATGATCACACGCACGGCACAGCGGACACACTAGGAACCGCGGTGCTGGCCGTCGAATTGCGATAGATGCGCAGTGTTTGGGCACCGCCGTCGTCAGTGTCAGCCAGTTTTCCGTGGCATACGGAGCTCCATCGCAGTCTTTAACACTGGTAGCATGCCGCGACAGCGTGGACGTGAACCGTATGTGCAGTTGGCAGACTTTGAGCGAGGGCGTATAGTGGGCATGCGGGAGGCCGGGTGGACGTACCGCCGAATTGTTCAATACGTGGGGCGTGAGGTCTCCACAGTACATCGATGTTGTCGCCAGTGGTCGGCGGAAGGTGCACGTGCCCGTCGACCTGGGAGCGGACCGCAGCGACGCACGGATGCACGCCAAGACCGTCGGATCCTACGCAGTGCCGTAGGGGACCGCACCACCACTTCCCAGCAAATTAGGGACACTGTTGCTCCTGGGGTATCGGCGAGGACCATTCACAATCGTCTCCATGAAGCTGGGCTACGGTCCCGCGCACCATTAGGCCGTCTTCCGCTCACGCCCCAAGATCGTGCAGCCCGCCTCCAGTGGTGTCGCGACAGGCGTGAATTGAGGGACGAATGGAGACGTGTCGTCTTCAGCGATGAGAGTTGCTTCTGCCATGGTGCCAATGGTGGTCGTATACGTGTTTTGCGCCGTGAAGGTGAGGGTCACAATCAGGACAGAATACGACCGAGGCACACAGGGCCAACACCCGGCATCATGGTGTGGGGAGCGATCTCTTACACTGGCCGTACACCTCTGGTGATCGTCGAGGGGACACTGAATAGTGCACGGTACATCCAAACCGTCATCGAACCCATCATTCTACCATTCCTAGACCGGCAAGGGAACTTGCTGTTCCAAGAGGACAGTGCACGTCCGCATGTATCCCGTGCCACCCAACGTGCTCTAGAAGGTGTAAGTCAACTACCCTGGCCAACAAGATCTCCGGATCTGTCCCCCATTGAGCATGTTTGGGACTGGATGAAACATCGTCTCACGCGGTCTGCACGTCCAGCACGAACGCTGGTCCAACTGAGGCGCCAGCTGGAAATGGCATGGCAAGCCGTTCCACAGGACTACATCCAGCATCTCTACGATCGTCTCCATGGGAGAATAGCAGCCTGCATTGCTGCGAAAGGTGGATATACACGGTACTAGTGCCGACATTGTGCATGCTCTGTTGCCTGTGTCTATGTGCCTATGGTTCTGCAAGTGTGATCATTTGATGCATCTGACCCCAGGAATGTGTCAATAAAGTTTCCCCTTCCTGGGGCAATGAATTCACGGTGTTCTTATTTCAATTTCCAGGAGTGTAGATAAGAAGATTTCACCAATTTGGCCATTTTGGTTCCTTTGTAATTCTGTCCTTTTCTCTAGATTTGATCATGATTAATTTGATATATTCACCTATATCTATAATTTCTTGGTTATGAAATTCGTAAATTCCCTCAAGAAATTTCCGTTGAGCTGAAAATATTTTCGCTGGTCGAGCAAAGTTTGAAGAAGCTCAACGACATCTTCTGAATTTATTCGGTCGACATTAGACATTGGTATGAGTCAAATCCTAAAACACTGTGTGTCGATAATTGGATTGAGAAAACATTGTTATTAGATTTGACTTAAACTGACTCCCAATCAAAAGCAACGGTGCACAGATTGTGCGGATAAACTATGAAAACATTTGAAAGCGGCACTTTAAATTTAATTTTGTAATATCTTTACTGCTGATGACTCTTGGATTTATTCTTACTATACTAAAAACTAGTCAATCAGCTCAGTGGGTCTTTCGAGTAGAACCTAAAGCATTAGGTGAATTGAAATGCTGCTAAGAGGACGATCAATAGTTTTTTTCCTGTTTGATTGTTTTTTTTCTAGGACGGGACAAATTGGTACTACAGCAATACTTATAGTTACTATAGTAATATGCTGCTAATTGGTACTTAAATGTTTGCTCTACGCATATTTTGATAAATTAATGTAAGATATCCTCAAGGAAAAGATATTTTACGTCATAACAACGCACCATTGCGTACATCAAAACTAAAACCTGAATTTTTGGATGCCCTAACTGAACTCTGTGCCATAAAACTCTGACCTAGCACATAGTGATTTCATTTAGTTTCTAAAACATAAAGACAAAATGCATCGTCAAGTGAAGCAGGATAGCTCAGCTGGTTAGGCACTGACCCACTATTCCCATGGCCGTGGGTTCAAAGCGGTCCATACAAAGGTATTTTAGGTAGATATGGTAAAAGCGGAAGTCCCACGTCAGAAGATTTGTGGCATGTAAATGAACTTATGTGGAACAGAATTTCGACATACTGGCAGTGCTCATGTTATCCTTTGTTTGTCTACAAACAAAACAATTGAACTTCCATTGGAATATTATAAAAATCTGATTTCTGAAGCGTATCAGTAAGAGTGACATGATTGCTTTCAATGGTTTCATCAAATACAAAAACGTATTTGTGTTAAAGGACTATATTTTGAGAAACCATAACTTATATACTGTCAACCCACCACAACAAGCAAACCGAGACCTGAGGAGCGAGAGCGGTTTGTACTGTTTATATACTCTGATAGTGGATCTGTTTACTACGAAATGAGTGTATGAATGACATTGAGAGTGTATGTGATTTTTTTTTTTTTTTTTTTTTTTTTGTAATTATACGTCCTTCAACCTTAAGTCATATCGGACGATGAATGAAATGGGTGAAATGATGCTCAAATGAGCCCAGGATCCATAGAGTTTAGGGTTACCCGACATTCGTCTTTCAGGATAAGGAAAACCCCCGGAAAAAACCTTATCCAGGTAACTCACCCTGACCGAGATTCGAACTCGGGAGCTCTTGAACGTGAGGCAGACTCGCTGCCACCACGCTACCGAGGCGGGCTGAATGTGAATGGCCCATGATGCCAGATCTAATGCTCCTTTCAATAACTGCAATGACAGATATTATCGTGCTGCTCAAAAGCAGCTGGCTTTATCTTTGTTAATACAAAAATTTCAGATGGCACATTGATTATTCTCGGGAGAGAGAGAGAGAGAGAGAGAGAGAGAGAGAGAGAGAGAGAGAGAGAGAGAGAGAGAGAGAGAGAGAGAGAGAGAGAGAGAGAGAGAGAGAGAGAGAGAGAGAGAGAGGGTATTAGCGTGCTTCTCAGATGTATACTAAGCACCAAATAAATGCATCACTTCAGCCAATGAAATGCGCAGGCATCACAAATAAACATACAGGCGTCATGTCCACGTGGAGTAATCAGTGCGTTATCTGAGAGGTTCAATTAAAAAAGATAAGGCCAGTGTAACCTTTTGAGTAGCAGGATAATATTATACATGAGTGAGTTATGTGACACTGTGTATTTTAATGAACGTCACATCTATTTCATAACCCACGGGGAGCATAAGCTTCATGAGGACAGCAAAAGTGATTACGTTACACATTCCTCTAACTTGTCTTTTGACGCCGTAGCCGAGTAGCCCTTAGGCTTCAATCTCAGGGGACCCTATACAGGATGTGTAGTAGATAAAGCATTTTCCCCGGGTTCTTCGGTTTGCCCTGCTATTTGTTCCATCAGTTGCTCCCTAAGGACCATTTTTCATCTATTTCACTATCTTTCCATGTAATTTCCTTTCTCAATCGCATACGAGGTTTCGGGCTGATCACCCATTATAGTACCCATGTGTGTATTGTTGCGTGTATAGGCTGAGCTAGATTGGGAAATTTCGGTATTCTGTAACGTGTATTGATTCTGTCAGAAATGTATGTCAAACGTAAATTCTGCTGACTGGCATAAAAGGAAATTATTCACATGTGACCCAGACTGGTTCTGCTGATCAGAAGAAATAATAGGTCAGTACAGGCTTAAACGTTCTCTCAATAACGCAAACGGTATATTGCAAAATTAATAGTTAGTGGGAATCGCTGAATTGACTTTTTGTAGGGCCCCTATTTAAGCCTGGTAGAGTTAGCCAGCGGTGTGAAACGTCGCAGGGATGTCAGAGGAGACTTTATGTCGGTCCCTGTGAGAGGTAACAAAAGTTTATCTAACAGTGTTTCTACGAATACTATAGCCCCGCCGGACTCAGCAGATTATACATCTTTCGACAAGCCCAGCCATACACCTAACGCATCGCCAACGGTAAGGTTATATCAAGTTATTATGTCATTAAGTATTACCAAAGCACCCCTGGTCTCTTCCAGATCCAGGAATACTCTGTATAAATACTAGGCTTCTTCAAAATAGAGTTCTTCAGTTTAGGTTAATTTTGATGTTTTCTTTACTCTACCATCCCAATAGCTACACCCCCAGTTGTAGATTAGGTTTGTAAGTCTTTCAACCCCCCTTACAACCCTGGTATGCAACATGTGGTCTCGGCCCGGGTTTCGAATCCTGTACCTTGGTACCTCTCGTAATTCCTATAAACCCCCTATCTTCATGTGTTAGTATGGCAGAGTACCAGGGTGTTCCATTTTGTAACAGTTAAATAACGATTTTCATACCTCAAATTTTCTTAATTTTGCTTAAATTTTATTGCTACGTTTTTATTAAATGTATCATTTTCAAGTTTAATCATAATAGTATCTTAACTACCCTCCCAACCCACCCTAACGGATTTTAGATTATTTTACAAGTGTAAAATCAGTTTTATTATGAGTAAAATATTGTAATTCACAAATAATTTTTGTAATTATAATTTTGTCACACGTAGATTTTCCAATAGCAGACATAATAAATAATGTCAAACACTATTTTTATGTTTTCTAACTTGAAAAACGTTTTTTTTTTTTTTTTTTTTTTTTTGCAAACTCAAAAATTAGAAATTTTGTTCTGTTTGTTCATTGATTTCAGGTTGAAATTGTGATAATTATGCAATCTTTTTGTGTTATGAATACAGATTATTAATATATTTTTTTCAGGTTTATTCTTTTGCATTTTCTTGTCCTAATATAATGATTGTATGTTTTATAATGGCATATGTTTTGTGTGTATTTGATGTTTTGTGCTGTGGGCTGATTTCATTGACTTTTTTAAGCACTCCTAAGTTATTGGCTAATTACTTACCTGTTCCATACATTCCTGACAAACGAAGAAGTTTAAGTATAGGAGATTTTACTGCATGTTCCTTTGATATACAAACTCCACCAATTCCCTTAAATTCAGCTTCCAAGTCGGCACTAAATAACGAAATAATGAATCCTACAGTTCCCCAGAAGAGTTCTTCTACTCGGAAGAATGTAAACAATAAATCTCCATTGTCTTTAGAAATGTCGTTCACACGTCCAGCTATTGACCCAGGAATCTTTGAAGGTCGATCAGGACAGAACATTTTTGCTTACTTGTACGACTTTGACTATGCTTAATTCTCTAAAATCTGATTATGTTTCATTTTAGCCGCGTCTTCCCCATCATTATTCTGTGTAACTCACCCACACACTTGCCAATTCTGAACTTTTTGAAAATTTAGCTTAATTTTGTTTGAACTAAGTATTCTAATGTTAACTCCACAGGTGTTGTCGTGTTCCCTCAGTTACTTAAAAATCTTTTGGCATCATTAATATATGTGATTTCATGTGGTTTTTACATGTTTCCGAACTTTAAGGTTTAGTGCAATGTTACTAATCACACTGTTTTATATCATGTGTAAGCTATCTGTTGTCTATTTACAGTATTTTAAAGGTGATATTCAATTTGAATAACGAATGAGATAAATCCAAATCAGTACAATTGATAGAGCCACTCTAAATAATGTTTGATTTGTTTTATAATTTCGCAACATAGATATAGATTATGAATTTCATTTATAATGAAGTATTGCTTCTGGTTTCACTGAAACATATTTTTATAAATTTTGTTTCAAGATGATATTTTCGGTCACCTTGTTTCCATTTGCATCCCCTTAAGGCATTACTGCCATATAGTGATCATTTTCGACTGTATGACTACTTCCTATGCCACTAAGTGTGCGTCATGTGTGTTTAAATGTCATTGTTTGCTGTAATGTTTGTGGAGGCAAGGACTATCAGGAACCATGTGTATTTGTGTGATTTAGGAGAGAATGTGAACTGACGACTAATATATACTTATAGTTTTGCTGATACCAACTCTTAGATTCAGTCGCGAGACATCTTAAGAGCGTATCTAGCACTTAGATATTGCGCACTTATGATATATTTTGTTCGTATATAATGTAGGATGAAGTTCCCTACTTTTAGTTTGCCAGGCAGTAAAGCCTGATGTTAGTAAAGCGATACTAGGATAAGGGCTAAAATTCGCGAGATTCCCCCTAGTATAGCGATTAACTTTGCTTTCCATAAGTCAGATTAGCTGCGAAGCCCTGGTTATGGACGTTGGCATATCAGTTATGTTGATTAAGAGATATGTTGAGATATTAATGATGATGAAATATTATAATGCTGAAGACGTATTACTGATGCATCGTGAGATTTTAGCACGAGAATGTGCTTCTTTTTGTTGACTAGTGTGTGTGTGTATGTGTAAATGTTTGTCTACTGTACAGTAAGTTGGTCAGAGTAGTTTTCCTGACATTTGATATATTAAAGTAAGTCATACCGTTTGTTAATGATCACATTAATTTAATTTCCCCTCTCTAAGTTTTGTCCATGCTTAATATTTATGTGAAAACTCGTTACTCTAATTGCATCACTTTAGTGTAAATTGTTTATGCCTACACATATAAGAAATTAAACCACAACAAATCCAATATAGTTTTCAACTACTTTTACAATAATTTGTTTAAATTCTCACTCAATAAGATGATTCTACGATTAATCCAAATTCCTAGAATTCATAACAATCCACACAAAAAATAATCAAATTTCAAAAACTGTCGGTCTCTATCTTCCTTCCTCTTAGATGTTAAATTTTGTTTTGCCTTATCCCTAATGGCCAAGGGCCGTGAAATCAACACAGTGGTACGTTGTTTTCATAAAAATAGAAAGGAAAGAAAAGAAAAGAAAAGAAAAGCTCTATAGAATTAATAACTATGAGCTGATTCTATGACCAATCTAATTTCCCAGAAAAACCCATAATACTTCAGAAAAAAAAAATAAAACAAAAGACATAGAATACAAAAAATTATTAAAAATATGCCCTGAATTAATATTTAGTACCTATAATTCTCACTTAATGAATGGCTTTACATGAAATTTAAGTTCTGCGTTACGCTCACGTGAAACAGGAATGAATTCTTTTCGTAGTCACACCTATGAATGTTTACCTCACCCACTCATGTTAAGCAATTCCAAACCTTGGGAACGCATTGTACCTTCTACAAATTTATAACTAACGAACCCCCACACTCAAAATACAGAGAAAAATGTTCGTTTACCCTCACATGTAACTCCATTTACAACACTCGATGTGCTTAATCTCACTCAAAATTTTTTTTTGTCTCTTGATTATAAACTATCCTTCTAAATCTATAATCACAATGGTTGGTATTTCACTGACCTGATTTGGACCAGCTAGCACGTTATTTCATTCTATACAAACACAATAATACACATTAAGTTCAATAAAATAGCACGCGACGTATTAAGATGACATTCACCCATTAAACGATGGAAAAAACGTTGATCGACAGGAAAGACAGACGTGTTCACGCTAAAGAACAAACTTCCATCGTGGATAAGTCCCATAATTCATATCTGACACATTATTTATACTTTCAAGCAACACAACGTTATAATCATAGTTTCTGAATAGGTATTATTTCTAACGCGTATTAATATTATTTTCAGCAAAAAGCCCCTTCCTTCACCCGTTATTATAGACAACTAATTCCTTTCTAAATCATCACTCTTATGAATGATTATTTGGTTATACTCATTACTTCCCGTTACTATAAACGTTTAGCAATGTCTCGGCAAATTGATTCCCCAGCCCTTAGTAACCCTACCAATCCTCCTCTGGAACATTCGTCAGTATGACAAGGCACACATTCAGCCCTTTTCTTACTCCCTCCCTTCCGAGAAATAAAAAAAGTAATAATAATAACAACAATTACACCACCGGTACACCGTGTTTATTTTTATTATAAATCAATTCAATGTGACCTTATATTCTCTGTGCTTAAAAGTTATCAGTTATGATCGTTGTAACCAAATGCTTAGGATTTGTTAAGATAATGTATGTTTGTAGTCTCCTTTGACCTTAAGAACAACCGCGAGGCGTTCTTAGGGGCTATTTCTAAGTGTTTATAGATTCTAGTAGTAATGTGTTCTGTTCCGAATCCATCGCAAGATTTTCGGAAACAGTTTTAGTGAATATGTATGCATATACCATGGTATCTTCAAGTTTCAAGCTTTCAAGCTATAAGAGTTTTTGTATGAACGACAGAGGTTACATCCTTTGGTGTTCGCGAGACCCTTAGGTTGTGTATGCCTCTCATGGTGATTTGATATAGATAAAGCTGTTATAATATAAAAGGGATCTTTTCGCGCAAGTGATTTTCCCTATAAACATTGTTAAGTTAAATAAAGAAGTTGTGAAGACAAAATAGCATTAATGTTTAAGTATGAGTGATGACTGCGCAGTATGTATGTGAATTTTTGTGCTATGGAGGGAAGGCGCCCCCCTTCATTAGCTTATAATAAAGTATGATTGTGATAGTGTAACTGAATAGAGATAACCACAAATCCTAAGCCCATATAAGAAATTGTATTAGCTATGATGATTGAAGAGCAAACTCAATAAACGACTCAAATCATGTGATAAGAAAAGCACAGAATTTTTTTTAAACTAAGGGGTTACCTAAGGTTCTAAGTCATAGAATTCAGCTATGTTTCCCCAATTCACCCTTAAGTATTGATAAAGAAACCCATGACTTATATTTATTGTCTATCAAAGCAGACTGATCAACTTGATGTAATTATCGTGGTATGCTATTCTAAGGGAACTTCCTCTTACCCAGTCAGTTTCTCTATCATTTATTGAACTTTTAATTCAGTGGGCAGCACATAACTCAAATACATCCTTTGACAATATTCATTATGGATCTGAGACATGACCAATGACCAAGATTAAACTAATCGTTATATCAAGTTCTGTTTACAGGTCACAGCACGATGAGATCTACAACCTACAAACCCCCTCCTTTTCTTTTGCTATCACTCATAATTACCATGCTATAAAAGTATGCCTAAATTTGTTAGGGATTTATAAACAAGAGAAGACCTAATTATTGTCAATTAACATTTCATTTATAAGACAACCCAATGCACTGTAATTTAACACTTGTGTTTAACATCCAGTGACAGTAGAGTACATCATATCTCCAGATAATAAGATCGATATTGTTTATCGATATCTTTGATCACACTGTTTTACGTAAAGAAGAAAAGAAACATTATACCTCTTGTTTAAACAATCAGTGCTAAACCAGCAAATGTCAGAGTTACTTTTGCTATATTTATGTAAAAAGATAAAGTCATAGGATATCCTTATAGATTGTAAGATAATTGTATCAATGTGACCTCAATTACCATGTATTGTGAAGGTATGTTATGTAACTCTAGAAACAATTACTCCAGTATCATCAAGATTTATTGTAACAAAATAGAAAGACATGATTAACTCTGATATTTGACTGATTTTATGACAACAGTAGAAATTTGTTAGGCGTAGGTCTAATCCAGTATATAGATGCTATTATGGCAAGTCATTAGACATGATTTTTGTAAATAATGCCCTATAATTTATAACAAGTACTACTAATTAAATGAACTTCATTTTGCTTTAGCTAAATTGTTATCAATATTACTACTAATTATGTATAATTCAATTGTATAATGGTTTTATGAAGAATACTTGTAATTTATTCCAAGTTTATCACTAATGTGTGAGCAACCATACTTAAGTGGAACATCTATGCAGTTTTCATAGGTTATTTACTTATGTTATTCAGCCATAAGGCAAACATAAAATTTCATTTTTATTTACTCTATAAACTTTAACCAATTTTTTTTCCTTCTACCTCTAAAAATGGTTTCACATAAATTCCATACATGTTCCATTTATGTTAATTATATATAACCATAATTTGTAAATAGATATAAGAAATATTCATTTGGTAATGTGATACCTGAAAATCTCTTTCATTTAATTACATTCCCGTGAACTTTAACCCATCCTCACCCCATAGAAATATTCTTATGCATCAATCCTAACTCTGGATCATTTGTTTTTCTGTTGCGGCATGGATGAACAAACACGTCGAAGCATCAGGAAACACCACCACCATAAGGAAAAAGCAGAGGAGACACCAGGGTCCCTAGCAGTTACTCTTTCCTGGGAAAACCAAAGCACCCCAGATAACCAAGTATCACATCAGGTGTGGCACCCAAGGCTACTCGCGTCTGGAAAGGCACTTAATCTTTCCAGAGGACCTCCTCAACTTCATAGACTCATGGCTTTCGCAGTGAAACCCTGGGTAAAAGCCAAAGCAACTCTACCCAGCAAACTTTTACAGTGGCTCAAATACAATAACTTATAAGTCACTCTTTCGTGTTCTCACCTGCAAGAACTCAGACCCAGCTGAGGTAGGCGAGTGTAAGCTAAGCGGACTATTCAAAAAAACATAAACTCCACTTTCGAACTTTTCATCGGCTCTTCAGTACAGACTTTTCCAAGCAATAACAAGGAGCACCGTACGCTTGAACACGATATCATATAAACAGCAAGCCACAACCGAGGTTCTTCATCAGCTTCCCTGTTTTAAAAGACTAAGAACAGACTATCAAACTAGAGCAGGAAGCACATTAAACTGTTGTCTCTTTGAAGTTCACATTACTTGTGACAGCTAGGGCCTTGTTAGACAAACTTAAAGTAGTAATTACAACCCTTCAGTGACCAAGTGTTGTGAAGTGTTTCCCAAAACTATAAACTCAGTGGTGGAACAGTGTGTTTCTATGGAACTATGGACTTCATTCAGCGTGGGATACTTCGAAATCAACCCGCATCAACTCATTTCCATTTTCCTGTCCTCTGATTTTCTTTTTCAGGTATTACAATTATGACTTTTCAAAAAAAAAATATGTACATGTAAATGTCTGTATCCTCTATTGCCTGTGTGCCCAGCACATTTTTTTTTGTAAGTGTAAATTATTATTTTATGTATCTAAAAATTTTGTTACCAGTCGTTTGGATTTGCTGAGGGCAGCAAAATCTAGGCGAAGGGGATGTGTTGCGTGTATAGGCTGAGCTAGATTGGGAAATTTCGGTATTCTGTAACGTGTATTGATTCTGTCAGAAATGTATGTCAAACGTAAATTCTGCTGACTGGCATAAGGTTGGCATAAGGAAATTATTCACATGTGACCCAGACTGGTTCTGCTGATCAGAAGAAATAATAGGTCAGTACAGGCTTAAACGTTCTCTCAATAACGCAAACGGTATATTGCAAAATTAATAGTTAGTGGGAATCGCTGAATTGACTTTTTGTAGGGCCCCTATTTAAGCCTGGTAGAGTTAGCCCCCGGTGTGAAACGTCGCAGGGATGTCAGAGGAGACTTTATGTCGGTCCCTGTGAGAGGTAACAAAAGTTTATCTAACAGTGTTTCTACGAATACTATAGCCCCGCCGGACTCAGCAGATTATACATCTTTCGACAAGCCCAGCCATACACCTAACGCATCGCCAACGGTAAGGTTATATCAAGTTATTATGTCATTAAGTATTACCAAAGCACCCCTGGTCTCTTCCAGATCCAGGAATACTCTGTATAAATACTAGGCTTCTTCAAAATAGAGTTCTTCAGTTTAGGTTAATTTTGATGTTTTCTTTACTCTACCATCCCAATAGCTACACCCCCAGTTGTAGATTAGGTTTGTAAATCTTTCAACCCCCTTTACAACCCTGGTATGCAACAGTATGTATGAAAGAGAGAGAGAGAAATTAACTTTGAAAATCTTATGTATCAGAATTTAAGCTGCTACATGGATACATTAAATAAATGAGGCGCTGAGAACCATAAGGACCCATGACACATCCAAAGCACATCCGTAATACTTGCGCATGTGATGTAAAGAGTAAATTATGTTGGCAACACTAGATAAAAATTGAACAACACAGAGCAAATAAAATGATAGTTTGTGCTTTGGGCCCTCATGTAACTTAATATCAGGAAAAGCTGGCGAGAGAGCTTCTTATGAATGGTTCATTAAATAAAAGAGGGCCTAACACATGGCTACGCTGATTGACCACAAGGTTGAAAATGTCAGGAAGATGCACACATGGTAAAATCCTAAAATCGACAATATTGTGCTTTAGGCCCTTATGATTCTAAGCGCTTTAATATTTTATGACAACTTTATACTGTATTTCATGTCTCATTAACTGTTGTTTTAGGGAACCGCTATAATTACGTCAATGCATAAGAGCTGATCGTATTAAGGTCTCCTTCCGCAAATTTTAAACTTACACCTCATAAGCGTGTGCCTACATCAAACAATTAGGTTTGGCACTGGGTAAGTTTTCCAGACTACATGAGGTGTTGTAGGTATGTGGTTTTCTGTAGTGCCATTTCCTCGTCGAATTAATCACACTGAAACATAGCAGACACTGCGGAAATTCATTGTTTTCGTAAACACAAACTTTTATTCTCAAGAAAAATAGAGATTGGTCCTTCCCGTTTGACAACATAGTGACATGAGAAATGACACAAGGCAAGACTGACAGTAAACATAAAGGACTTATGCTTTCTTATTTGTGCCTACCTCTGTAGTGTAGCTAGTAGCGTGTCTGACTCACGTTCCAGAGGTCCCGAGTTCGAACCTAGGTCAGGGAGATTTATATGGATAAGTTCCTTTCCGATGTTTTCCCTTATGCTGAAAGATGAATGTCGGTTAACTAATTTCTACGGATCCAGGGCTCATTTGAGTATCATTCCACACATTTCATTCATCGTCCGATATGACTTAATTTAGCGAACGTAAATTTAAAAACAAATGTTGACTATCGCGCTCCCCCTCCAAGCACTGCAAGCACTCTTGCTACGTACTGAGCCTCACTTGGCCAATCCGAGTTGCAACAGGCTACTCTAGAGATCATGTTATTCATAATATGCATGTTTTCATAACATTTTTTTTTTCTCCTTCATCGAGTTGTAGTGTCGTCTCTAGTCGATCTAAATGTTCCATTAATATATCTTAGTCATTTTGGTAATATCATGCTTCCATTATTTGTCCAGCACTGTGGTGTAAGCGGCTGGAGTATGGAGTGCTAGTTCCCGACCTGTGCGAAATGTATCCATGTTCAGTATCGAACTTAGAAGTGCGGATTATATCCTGGGTATTGGACGAGTGGCCACTCAGCATCGCGTGGAAATTGGGAAGCTCCGTCAGCTAGGGATTCCACAAAATTCTACCTGGGAGACGTGTTCACTTCATGGGTATACAGGTTATTCGCTGATCGTGCAGCTCTGCAGTACGTAAGTAGGGTAAAAGGGGCAGTCGGGTACGTCAGACCAGGATCCGTTCCAGTTATAGCAACACAGGATAAAATATGTTTAATTATCTGCAAAACCGTTTTCTGTCAGCCTCTGTTGATTAAATATTTTAAGCTTAGGTTATTTCCTTTCAAAATAGTATTTAACTATGGAGTTCATCTTATTCTAGAAAATTAATAAGGCACGCATTTTTTATGTATTGTATGCATCATATGCGTTTTGAAAATCGAGTCTGAGTACTCCATCTCAAATATATCAGTGTTATGCATGATTCCGGGGTTTCCTCCAAAATATATATACTTTATTAAATTTGGTGCGCTGATTCCAAAACTGTAATCAGTTTTTTTTCTCACGTACCCTTTTTTTAACAATTAGTAGTTATACCTAAAATATTTTAATGTAGCTCTGTGCATAAATATAATGCACGGAACTGAAAAAAACGGAAAACGAAGAAAGAATATTGATTTCATTGCTAAAATTAAAGTGCTTCATAACAATTTAACAATGTAACAGTGTAACAGACAACAATACATGCCTTATTTTAAGCCCAATCCCTGCAAATTTAGCTCAGTCTGTAACTGCTTTTCAAATAGTGAGGATCTATCTGTTTTTGTGATAGGCATTTTTAAGTCATACATATTTTTAGAATTTAAAGCAATATGTCTTCCAGAAAGTATAAAAATAACCCTGATATATTTTTCCATATCTGCCATTGTTTTTCGAAAGAGAAGACAAAATACCATAAATTTTGTTAAAAAGGCCTACAAAGCCTATTTTCATATGAAGTTTGGAGATCTTGACCAAAAATGGGCTCCATAAAAAGTATGTCATACCTGTGTAGGATAACTAAGGAAGTGGAGTAAACGAAAACAGCTAGTATGTCCTTTGCTATTCCTATGATCTGGCATGAGCCTTGAAACCATGTGCATGATTGCTATTTTAGTGTATGGGATGTTACAGACTACAACACAAAAATATGAAAGAAATCACTTATCTAAATTTATAGTAAGCAAAACGATCCATTTTACACGGTCTTGTGTCTTCTTTAATAGAAGAATTTTGAAAGGAATTATCATCAGATTCTGAAAAAGGTTCTCAAAACATCAGCAATGATTTAGATATAGAACAAGAACAGGAATATCATCAATCTCAGCAGAACTCAATGATTTGGTTAGAGACTTAAATTTTGCTAAGGGTGCCGCTGAATTATTGGGATCCAGACTAAAAGAAAAAATCTCCTCTTTCCAGGAACATCATTTTCTTGGTACAGACAACGTGAAGAGGAATTTGTTCCATATTTCTCCCAGGAAGAAAATCTTACATATTGTCATAATATTCCTGGTTTAGTGATTGCCTTGGGAACTGCTGAATATATTCCAGGTGAATGGAGACTTGTTATAGATTCCTCTAAAATGATTCTGAAAGGTGTACTCTTGTATAATGGAGATAAATATGCATCAGTTGCAGTAGCCCATTCAGTTCACCTCAAGAAAACATATCATAACTTAAAATTACTTCTAGAAAAAGTCAAATATGCAGAACATAAGTGGCAGGTATGTGGAGATTCAAAAGTTATTGGCAGGCTACTAGGCCAATAATCAGGCTACACTAAAATGCCATGTTTTATTTGTGAATGAAATAGTAGAGCCCAATCCGAACACTGGACAAGGGAAAAAAATGGAAACAGAGAGACAGTCTCGTGCCAGGAATGAAAAATGTAATTCATGAGTGTCTTGTGGACCCCAAAAATGTTCTTTTATTACCTTTGCACAGAAAATTAGGCTTAAGGAAGCAATATGTGAAGGCTTTGAATAAGGATGGCAACTGCTACAAATATATCTGCAAGAAGTTCCCTAGATTATCTGATGCTAAAATTAAAGAGTATTTGTTAGTCCACAAATTAGGAAGTTGATTTCTGATACCTCCTTTGAGGAAACAAAGACAGATCCTATAAAACAGGCATGGGTTGGTTTTAAGAGTGTCATCAAAAACTTTCTGGGAAATTACAAGGATCCAAATTACAAAAATGTTGTAGAAAATACGCTTGAGAATTTTCAAAATCTGGGGTGCAATATGAGTGTGAAAGTACATTTCCTGCACTCTCATTTGGACTTTTTTCCAGAAAATCTCGGCTGTGTCAGTGAGGAGCAGGATGAAACATTTCACCAGGATATAAAAGAAATTAAAAGACGCTACCAGGGAAAGTGCAATGTGAATATAACTGATTATTGCTGGTCACTAAAAAGAGATGTATAATTCTTTCCATAGTAGAAACTCTACAAAACGTTTATTTTATTTCAAGGTAGTATGTAAAAAGTTGGTTAAATGTTAAAATTTAAGTGATGATGTGAAACATTAGTTAATTCTGAGGAGTGTTGTATTCACAGTTATGGATTTATTAACTTATATTTAATAATATAATATAGAGACTGGTATAAAATGCATATTTTACTATTTCCTATATAGTAAAAATTGGTATGTGATGGAGAAAAACTAAGTTCATATTCTGATTCAGCACATTCAAATTAGGGATAATGACATATTAAAATAAAAAAAAAACAGAAAAAAAAGTTAAATGTTGCATATTAGTTGCAATGTCTTGTTAGAAATCGCCATTTTTCGCGTTTTGTTGATGAATATGGTGCACTGGCGCGAGTGGGCTTACAGTGAATAGAGCATCAGTCACATTCTTTGAGCAAGAGTGTACAATGAGGTTAACTTTCTTTGTACTATAGAAAAAGTCGTGAGGTTGGCTGTCACCCCCACCCACTGCCATCATTATGCCAAGACACTCGTCTGTAGACAGGGCTTCGTCAAGCGTCTTCAGAAATCGACCGTCACATTGTTGCCAGAAATACCTTAGCGCGCACTTTGATAACTCTTCTGGCACTCAGCTATAGTCTCTATTTCACATGGTTCAAACTTGCTGCTGCCTGTCCTTTTAAGTATCATTCTTGCACTACATTTTACGTGTAGTACTCGTATTACTAACTGAAAACCCTCTTTGCATATAAGATACAGTGTGGCCATAAAATTAAGCTGTACATATTTTGGTACAAATTGGCGCGATGAAGGCAGCGGTTGGGAGAATGTAGTTTTAGAAATCTTCAGAAAATACAAGCAAAGTATGTATGTGTTTGTTTGTTTGTTTGTTTAACGCAGAGAGAGTGTTTTTCCAATAAGATAGATAAAGAACGTACTTTAAATATTTTAGTTAACAAATCATTTACAGATAGAGTTACAGCTAAAATAATCTTGGAAGAAAAACTAAAAGAGCAGATTAAATGTTTTATTTACTTTGACTTAATATCTCCTAGATGACGAATATGATATCGGAAACAAAATAAAAACTTCAGATATATGTACGTAACCCATGGCATAATAGCCCAAAGTGAGCCTGAGCCTGCCAACTCGACTGCTGACTCACGCCCACATACGCAAGGTAGAGCATCCAACCGATACGGGGAGGAGATGTTGCCAGCATCTCGGCACCCCTATCTGGAGAGTTGGCTTTCTGGACCAGGGTTTCCTACCTAGCGTAGCTGCTCTATTTTCTCACCATGCTGAATGAGCACCGGTCCTGTACCCGGGACTTAAATCGCCCCCTAGGTGTGGGATCGATCCCGGACGCAGGGAACCAAAGCACACGCTCTAGTCCACGGCGATATGCAATATTATTAATACATCAACACAGAACAGAAGAGCAATAACAGAAAGGAAACAGAAAAGCACTGTAAATAATGCTTTATGGCTTGGGATTTTGAACTTTGGTAAAAAAAAAAAAAAAAAAAAAAAAAAAAAAGGAAACAGTAGAAATAACATTTCTGATAAGTGTTGCGGTATGTATCCTACTAGATAAAAAAAGAGTGAAGATATAAGAAGAACATTAATATATTTAAATTAACGCCACAATAAACCAAGCTATAAATTATTAAAAATAACAAACGCCTACAAAGAATGAACGATTGCACACAAAACAACCCGAAGCACAAGTTCTTGATACACCGAACACAAGCTGTCTCCAAACACAATTCAAAACATGAAACAAAGAAAGGTATTTTTATATACACAGAAATTCACAGATTTTATCGCGTTTTTAAAAGGTAACATTTTACATGAGCCCTGCTGGATACCAAGCGGCAGACCTGGGTTTGATTCCCATTACCATTGTAGGGATTCCCTCCTGCTGGCAGATCTGGTCCGGAAGACGCTCAGCCTCGTTAGGATTCCAATTGAGGGGTTCCTTGAGTTAGCGAAGACCGCATGTACCGTCCGAAAGCCGCTATGTCCTAGCCTCCAGTACTACACCCCTTTCATACCACTACAGGCACCAGAGGATTATCGAGTCGGCTGGGGATTTTCCCGGTCCGGCTGTCATTTTCCGCAGTACCTAGCCGCTTTGCGGCTTAACCTGCAATATGAGCAGGTGAAGTTTTGTTCTGTTGTATGATAACTTTGGTATGTGGTTTCTGCAAGGATGTTTTTATTGCCCATTGTAGACAAAGATAAATGGCGCAGTGGTAGGCGATAGACCTTGGCTCGAAAAGGGCTGTTGCGCCGCGGATCAGTTAACCACGAGGTAAATTGCTATAGCGTGGAATTTTCTATTATCACCTTAATACATATAAAAAGCGTTGGCTACATAAGAATGATAATAAGTTATCTGAGTGTTGGGAGCATGATCTACAGTTCTATATACAGGATTTTCTCATAATGAATATGGTGAATATCCTTTGTATTACTTTTATTACGATTAAGAACTTTCTCCTCTTCTTACTGCTCTTTCGTATCTATGATATGAAATGACTAGGTATTTCAGCCAAAGGTGGATCTTTTGTGTTTACCTCCTTTACGAGGTATAGATGAAACGAAATGAAGCGCAGGAAGCTACAGAAGGAAGTACTTTCCAACAAGCAAGCTTTTGCGCCATGTGTCCGAGACTAACTAAGCCTATGTGAAACCTGAAAAGCTTCCCCTCTGACATATAATGATAGAAAATGAAAGAAAGGATGCCGTGCTAGTAGAGATCGCCTTAACAATAAAATAAAACTACGAATACCCTATGATCAGAGTAGCTGGCGACAGGAATCGAATCTAGGTTCTCAGGAATGCGAGTCTCACAACTTAAGTCACCTTATTCGGGTTGTTCTCGATGCTTTTGTTTTCTCTATTACGTACATAGTCTTCTTCATGGACTTAAGCCTTTAAACTGTTTCCACATCAAGAGAACGAGTTTATCCATCTGACGCAAGGACTTTCAACTCTTCTTCTACCTAACGCTTGGTATTGAAGGAATACCTGTAGTATTTTGTGGCATACTTCCTGTGTGTTCTAACGAGTTATTTATTATTTCATTTTTCTGTCGTTTAAGATGAATACGTTTAATTCTGTTCTGATGTCCCCATTATGGTTTTTTTTTTTAATCTATGAGTGTATATCCTGCTACAGAACGTAAGAATTTTATTTCTGCTGATTCTTTCTTCTAACTGATTTTATAAGTTTCCAATTCTCACTGGCATAAGTTAACATGGGAATTGCCTTAGTTTTTTATATAATTTTAATTGAGTTGCTTTTAATGTTTTATTCCTCAATGTTCATTTAGCAATTTATGAATTATTTCACGCCTACGGACGCATAAAGCGCGGATACCATTTGTGTATTTATTATTATTATTATTATTATTATTATTATTATTATTATTATTATTATTATTATTATTATTATTATTATTATTATTATTATTATTATTATTATTATTATTATTATTATTATTATTATTATTATTATTATTATTATTATTATTATTATTATTATTATTATTATTATTATTATTATTATTATTATTATTATTATTATTATTATTATTATTATTATTATTATTATTATTATTATTATTATTATTATTATTATTATTATTATTATTATTATTATTATTATTATTATTATTATTATTATTATTATTATTATTATTATTATTATTATTATTATTATTATTATTATTATTATTATTATTATTATTATTATTATTATTATTATTATTATTATTATTATTATTATTATTATTATTATTATTATTATTATTATTATTATTATTATTATTATTATTATTATTATTATTATTATTATTATTATTATTATTATTATTATTATTATTATTATTATTATTATTATTATTATTATTATTATTATTATTATTATTATTATTATTATTATTATTATTATTATTATTATTATTATTATTATTATTATTATTATTATTATTATTATTATTATTATTATTATTATTATTAATTATTATTATTATTATTATCATCATCATTATTATTATCATAATCATCATCGTCATCATCGATTGGTCAGAGGAAGAGAAGTTCTTGTTTTCTCTTGTCCAAAAAGAATGAACATTATAGAAAATAAATCCGTGTCGAAGAATACAAATATGAGAAATGAGGAGGCATGGAGAGAAACTTATAACGAGTTTGCTGATAAAGCGGCTTACTGATGCCTGACTAATATCGTGCAGGTCGGCAGTGTTGTCTTGATATCCTCCATTTACATAATACCGAAGTATCAATTGACATACTCAGGCCTTGGTTATAACACTCGGTTATCGTCCCTGTCGTATGGGTTAGGACGAATCGTTTTTATCAGCTTTCTGGCGTTTGCTTTACTAAACCTGTATCTGCTTTGAAGTTTAGGTCGTCATACTTCGCAATGATTTGTATTCTTGGTAGAAAGGTTTCCTCCGTCGTCTTATTTCACAAATTCTACGCGCTACAGAAACATTCATCACTCCACTGTCGCCCATGTTGCAACGATAGTCCGCTGTTAATCTACCCCTCGGAGGCGGACCAAAATTTGAGCCGGACAAACGTGTTTGGTCTCCGGACTACCGCTAATTCCGGTTTATGAATAAGAAAATCGATGATCCACCGTTAGTCCATCGGAAGTAGCAAGATGGTCCGCACCAAGTCTGACTATGAATACGGTCTAGTAGTTTTATGAACAGTGCAGTATAAAACGTTACGGTGTAATAAGTTTCGTCGCTCTAAAATGAGTAAAGACGAGAGGCTCTGTCACGGAGTGTACATATTACGAGACCAAAAATAGTAAAAGCATTACATACATGAGTGTAATCCTCTATTGTATCTTATCACCTATCCCGTTTAACCGTTTATTGACATATACCTTCATAATTTAAGATCGCTGGCATTAGGTATTTAATAATAATAATGGTTAATATTATTAAATATTAATCACATTTATACATCACTTATACATAGGTAAGCGCTAAATGTAATATATGTACAAAAGAACTGGTGCTGGTGAAAACCTATATTAAGCTTTCTGCGTGCAGGTGAAGTAAACAGTGTTCCAAAAATAACTGCAACATCTTTTCTTTCTCAAAGACACTAATGTGAAATGAAGGATAGCTTCAATCATACGGGCAAAACTATACTTTATCAAACAAAACATATAACAAATGAGTTCTAGCATTTAGTTAATCAAGAAGGCATGAGTCTATGAGAACCGTATGTGAAAAATTAATATTACAACAGTAATGAAAATAAGTATGTTGTTCCATATAAGTCGACCTGCATTATAACAGTCAACATGGTCTTAAAATGTTAAGACAGTGTCCTAAGCAGTCCGTCAAGTCCATGAAGACACTGGATGCGGTCAGCCAAGTATTTATGACTCAAAGTGAAGCACTTTCGTGTTTTGTATATGTTTAATGACCCTAAGTTTTTTAGATATTAATTTCTGCATCCTTAATGCTGACGCTACATGTTGAACTATTTTGAAAGAAAAAGAAAGTACCTTTGAAAGAAAAAACTGACTAATATCCTTGAAGGAATGTAAGGGAGTTCACAGCCTTATTGGCTGAAATGCGTCGTGCATTTTGGCATCCCCTTTAAATTGTACTAAAATTATGAGTTCTGTGTACAGTTTATTCAACTGTTCCCAACAAGAGTAAGCTGTGACGAACAGAGGTCTCACTTGTGGTTCAATAATCCTGATTGGACTGTAGTGTTATTTATTTAATCATACTCGTATAGAAATACGACGTAAATACTGAATAGAAATATGACATGTGTCAATATTAATTATCTGCACTGATATAAGTACTTTGAATTCTTATTGACGTAAGGGTACCTCCTAGGATTTAGCATGAACAGTTATAAAATTCAGCGCTTTCCTTCATTTCTGGCATGCATCTTTGGAGAAAGAAGAATGTTACCTTGATTTTTCTAACACAATCGCAGAAAAGCACCATTCCAGCTATCTCGATCAGTGACTGACCTCACGCTGCTCACGTAACTTCTGCTCCAACTGGTCTTGTTTCTTCTGCTTCCAGAGCTGAATGCCCTGCTGCACCATGACCTTTTCCCGTTCCTTTCGCCGCTCATCTCCAGAGTCCTTGTCCATCCTAGAACACACAGGAAGCCGTGGCGTTTCCCGAAATTTTCTATGCTCTTTAGTGACTAAGCACTCTTCAACATGTATCTTTCTTTTTAATGAGATACCTTGTAGAACTTCAAAGAAAACACTCATGAACACTACCCGTTACCTAACCGGATTCTTCTGTATAACTGCTGAAGCTCCTACGCGAATAATAAATGTCCTCGGTTACTAGTCACTGGTCGAGCTTTTTCGGCTTGGAACTCATATAAAGCTAAATGGTAGATATATCAAGCGGAAGCTCAACTACGCTTAAATCAGCCAACTTTCGTGCCAATAAACGCTGTTCAAATATTGAAAAAAAGAATACCGTTCATATGAGTTTCAAGCACCACATATCTACAATTATTGCGTACAACTATACGATAAGTTTATAGAAAAGTTAACCCAACAAGTTCAAGTGATCTTTCTGAAGTGTGAGACTTTCAGACTCAGCCAAGTGTATTAAATCTTGGTCGAATTAACGGATACCTCAGGAGTGAAATTAAAATATTAGCGTCGTTTCCAAATTTGTGGCCCACAGAAACATAGTCAATGGAGATACTATTAGAACTACATGCAGGCCTGAATAAACCTGCAATTGCGCAAAAGAGGGGGCATTTGGATAGTAAATAACCAAGAAGTGAGTGAGGATGTGGGGTTTAGGGGCCCGTCAAACCTAGATAATTTAAAACATCAAAAAATATATACAATTTAGCGTTAAAAAGTTAAAACAAGAAGTTAAAGCAAAAAACATCAGGACTAAAAATGTAAAAGTTTAAAATTATAAAATCTGCGCAGGAAACCTTATGAATTTAAAATTTATTTAAAGCAAAAATACAAGTTAAATTTGTGTATTAAACTAAAAGGGATTAAATAAGTCTTTATTTTGTTTTTTCAGCTTAGTGACTACGGACCAAGGAGTCTAAACTTGTCATTATCTGGCGACTCCTCTGATGTTCGGAAGTCCGAAAATCCCCAGCGGCTCGTGGGCGAACCATATTTACGCCAGGAACGATGTTTGATTGCAACACAGATTTGGTACTTTTTGTTGATGGCTTCAGAGCTAGAGTCTGCACTACTAAAGTTAAGTTGTAGTTAAGTTGCAGATGTAGCACAACACCGTGGGCGAGTACTTGCTGGTAAGCCTGCTCTGAATACAAACATTTTCAACAGGCATGTGCAGTAAATCAACAGTGTTAACAGAGGTACGGCAGGCCTCGTGGTACAAGCCTATGGTGTTAGCAGGCTTAAGCTACTCTGAAAAGTTGCCTAAGGAAATGTGAAACCTTTCTTATGTGTAGCTCCTGTACACACTTTTCATTCCGAAATTTCTACAATAGTCAAGAGCTAGCTGAATGATTCCCTCTGCAGCTTACACAGCAGGGTCCCCGAGTGCAGATCGGCCATAATGTTCACAAATGGCAGAAACATTAGCATGTCCGAACCTCTGGCACTGAAAACACGAGCTCTGGGCATACTGCCATATGGCGGCACATTCTTAGGCTTAGAAAATATATTCTGGCACTGTATTCCTTGAATGTGAGAAACACCGTTCGCAAGGAGTAACCTTTGTCATTCTACTTTAGAGTTAAGGGTGTACCTGGGACACTTGCTGATCGGAGAGACAACTTGATCAGACCATTCTTACTACATGAGTTAAGCAACTTGTGTGGGACTACGCAGATGGGTTAGGAAAATTCGCTTTTAGAAACTTCTGCGACTGGTCTTCAGTGCTCGTTGTAATCAGTAATGTACAATTTTGAATGCGTTTCGCGTTCTTCACTATGCCACTGGTTCTGTCTTGATGTAAATTTGGATAAGATCCTTTATTGTTTCCGCTTCATCGTGCCAAACAAAAATGAATCAATTAGAGGTTCTTGTACGGATACATTATGAATCGGACCCCCTTCCGGAACCGTCGGAGTCAAGCAGCCTGCTGGTTCGTATGGGTAAACCGTTCACGACGCACCCCCGGCTTTAAGTCCCTACCACAGGTGTAACCGCCTGTGGCTTCCAACTTTAGACCTCGCTGTGTATGAAACAGACGAAAATTTCGAAGACCTGTTGTTGATTCATTAGGATTCCGTCAGCAGTAACATGCCCGTTCCGTCGGGGATTTAAAACTAGCCGAGCCTTCATGGAGTTGCATGTGCCGGCATGACAGTGTGGACGAGCTGCGCAACGAGGCTACACACTTTACAATTCATGCATAGAATTCGCAGCACTATGCGCTGCATCTGAATTCTGCTGAAACTCATTTGTTTTGGATTGCGGGAAAAATTCTCTAAGTTAGAATTTCAGTAAGCATACGAATGAAGTATTGTGTCGTAAAATATGGCACCGTTAATACTAATCGCAGTCACTGCGCAGCAAACTTTAACTTTTGCAGCACAGTGAGTAATTTCATGAACGATATGAGGATTTTCTGTAGCCTAATATCTATAGTTCGATTTGAAACGCTACTTTCAACATAAAAAGCGCTTCCTAAGTGAAAAGTGTTAAAAGTTGGTCCAAGTCACCCCCATGAACGGACTGCAAAATTCAATTGCAGTAATTAACCCTAGTTATAGGATCTTATGGTTGTAAAGCATGGACTACAATTACCTTGCTGGGCTTAAATTTTAGAAGTTCCGTTACCACAGAAGCTAGCGTCTTGGGAATAACCTCTTGTGCTGAGCTCTCAGAGATTTTTGGGGTGAATGCTCTAACCAGATCCCTACTTCATCAAGCTCCTATTCTGCCAGCACAAGGTGTTGTAGAACACGTTTCTTGTTCTAAACTGTTATCAAGTTGTGATGCACGCAGGCCTAATTTAAGTTGGTGCCTTGATTTGGCTGTCGTTTATGTGACTGTGCGGAAGGTGCGTCAGTGTTCGCCTGGTCCATTACCGCGGAGGGCTGTCCGGTCGATCTCCGAACGCAGGAAAGCTGCTCCGGAAGATAAAAGAGAGACAGAGTGATCGTCTAAAAACATCTGTTTGGTATATCCACAGAAATCGTGGGTAATACTGCCTCCGTAAAAAGATATGCCAGATATGATGTCCCACGTATATGATTGTGCTATTTACCGAAAAATCAAGTTACTAATGGATAGTTTGGCAGGTTAGCAATTAATTTCGTTTGAGATTAATTGTGTAATGCGTTTATAATATCCCATAATTGTCCTTCTCTTGTTTTCTAAGCTTGTCAAAAGAATATATGTTTTAAATTAACCTAACCTTTCCTTTATCTGCCACCTACGTTTAGTAAGTAAGTAGGGAGGGGAAATATATTCCATCAGAGGAATTCAGGGAATCTCAAAACATATAAAGTCTGGCAGAGAAACGGATGATATTACATTTATGATTATTCTATAATAGAAAACATTTTATAGGTATATATGGTCCATTGCCAACATAATATGTAGTTTATTTGGATCACAAGTTCTACTTATAGCAACGCCGCCTATTCTGTGGAGCATAGGCGATTTCATGACGAATATCGTGAGAGATCTTTAAGGACATCTCTCTAAAAGTACCCGCATAAGATGATATCGCATACGATCAAATCTGTGGAGCTCGCTGGCGAGGTGATGTCACCATTAATGGAAGTGATTTGATTTGGGAGAATTTTTCTTATGGCATTCATCAAGGCACCCGCAGAGTAACTACTGGTTTCAACTTACTGAAACCAGGTGCATGACAGTATAATTTCATTCATAAAAAGGTTTTAATCAAATTCACGCGCCTGGCTGATGGCAAGTCATTATTTCCTTTCATCATCCTCAAAAGAGCTAAAAAGCCAAAATTTTTAGTAGACAACACGGCACATCAAACGGTAAACTTTTCACTGTGCAGTGTTTCCTCGTGAGCAAATAAACTTGTTTTGAGACCAAAATATGAAACTTTAGACAGATTCTGCCAGGCAGGCAGAAACGTGATTCGTTACATATCCATAATTGATCAATAAATTCCTTATCATTCATGTAATTTAACATCTCTTCACAAAATGTTATACATGAGAGAAAATTACATAACTTTAATTGTTGCATCACTTGAACCTTGTAGGGGTAAAATTGAGATACAAGTGAAGTATTCTTCTTTACAGTCCTTTCCGAAAAGTTCATGCATTGGACTTTGGTTCTTTTGGCGCAACATTCTTTGGTACACGCTTGGTGGTTTTGCTGCCTGGAAACTTTTTCTTCAGTGCCGAACCAGTTCTGTCAAACTTCTTAATCCATATTTTTTATGGATTGAGCAGATGGGATGGAATCATGGAATTCTAAATTAAAAACATAACGAAATTGGGCCTTATAGCTATGGTTGCTTCTATAAAAGTTTTTTGCAGCCAAAGCATGCTGTTGACCTGTCTACTGATTTATGTTTCTGAATGAAATACTCATAGTAACAGAATGTACACGCAGTTTTCATATTATTTATTGAGTTATAAGAGAAGGTGTAAGGTAAATTCATCGTTCTTCTGTTATACTATATTTTCAGTGAAACGTAAATATATGGGTGAAATTCGAATCTCGGTCAGGGTGAGTTACCTGGATAAGGTTTTTCCGGGGTTTTCCCTTATCTTGAAAGACGAATGTCGGGTAACTTTAAGCTCTATGGACCCCAGGTTCATTTGAGCATCATTTCACCCATTCCATTCATCGTCCGATATGACTTAATGTTGGAGGACGTAAATTTAAAAAAAAAAAAAAAAAAAAAATATGGGTGAAATGCAATACCTCATCTAACTACATACTTGTACATGGTACAAGGATTAGAGAGGGGAAAGATGTAGGTAAGTACACTGCACTGCACACAAACCATTTTCCTTCGCAATTTATTTATACGGTACTCCCCGCCATTCTCATGAGACAAATACAGCCATCAGATAATTTTATTTTGTCTGCTTTTAGACATCACAGGCTAGACTCAGACTGAATTACATACACTTCCTAAGAGAAATTACCTTGCTTATCTAACGTATATTTTTCCTGCGATCTAGTGGCAGATTGTTTATCGTTATTACTATTACTTTATTATTATTATTATTATTATTATTATTATTATTATTATTATTATTATTATTATTATTATTATTATTATTATTATTATTATTATTATTATTATTATTATTATTATTATTATTATTATTATTATTATCATTATCATTATCATTATCATTATCATTATCATTATCATTATCATTATCATTATCATTATCATTATCATTATCATTATCATTATCATTATCATTATCATTATCATTATCATTATCATTATCATTATCATTATCATTATCATTATCATTATCATTATCATTATCATTATCATTATCATTATCATTATCATTATCATTATCATTATCATTATCATTATCATTATCATTATCATTATCATTATCATTATCATTATCATTATCATTATCATTATCATTATCATTATCATTATCATTATCATTATCATTATCATTATCATTATCATTATCATTATCATTATCATTATCATTATCATTATCATTATCATTATCATTATTATTATTATTATTATTATTATTATTATTATTATTATTATTATTATTATTATTATTATTATTATTATTATTATTATTATTATTATTATTAATTATTATTAATTATTATTATTATTATTATTATTATCATCATCATAATTATTCTGCTCCATCGTAAGTCATATCGGACGATGAAATGATGTTGAAATGGGCCCAGAGTGTCCATAGGCCTTATAGTTACCCGATTTTCATCTCTCAGGATAAGGAAAAGCCTTTGAAAGGAAATCTTATCCAGATAACTCACCTGGACCGAGATTCGATCTTGAGATCTCCTGAAAGTTAGATGACAAGCTACTACCATGCTACAGAGGTATGTTTGAGCTTCTTGCTGAATTTAAAAGATACAATAAATTTTGAGCAACATACACATTGAAGTTTTAAGTGAGATAAGCCATATATTAGCGGAAATTAGTTTGCTTTGTTCAGAACAGAATATTAATGTACCTATACATAACTCACGAGCTGAAATGTTTAGTTGCTGAATGGATTCAAACAACTGTGGCATTAGTAATAATGATAATTAAACAAGCCGCATACAGTTGTACATCCCATGATATTTCTAGCCATTAAATGACATTATTATTATTGATGATGCCTTGCAATGGAACAGCCACATACACATAAATCAAACCCTGCATCTGAATCGCTGTTACGTATTTAATAAAATATGAGAATTCCCCAATTCATGACAGGGCATCGGTGAAACTTAGCCCTCCTCTGTAGGACAGTATACGCGTTTACAATAAGAAGAGGAAGTATTACATTCCATACAAAAGTTCGATAGGAGAATATGTCGTAAACATACCTTTTGAGACTCCCTGAATAACTAAAAAGAAACAAACGTCCCTTTCTCTGTGTTAGAGAGAGAGACAACGAGAGAAAGATTCTTGAGCACTATAACTAAAAAAGCGAAAATTCAGTTAAATCTCAAACGTAGTATTTACGTTGAGTATCTTTCAAGGATGCTACGCGAAGTTTTCAAAGAAAATTGCTCTATGTTTGTATGCTGTAAAGATTTTCATTAGAATTCAGTATGTGTAAAATATTTAAGTTTGATTTATGAGTCACTATGTTTACACTCAAACTTCACTTACTTGTTGTTGTATAATTGAAACATTTTCAAGATCATTGGATCTCATCCTCAGCTGTTTGGTGACTAAGTGAACCTCCTTCTTCTTCCACTACTACGGAGCTCCGATCACTCTGCCATCCGGTGTTAGTGGCACTAAGTTTTAATTCTTCATTTAAAGCCGGGATTTCAAAATTTATAACTTTATCACGGTTTTTGTTTATGGATATTTTTCCCCAAATATCCAATTCTATGGGTGTACTTAATGATTTTAACAGTTTAATGTTGTGGCCAATGGTGTGGTTTTCTGTCCAAAAGTGGTGTGAAGCTGCAGATTTTTCTGTTTGTTTCAACTTAATGTTCCTCTGGTGTTCTTTTTGCCTGGTTAACAAGTTTCTCTTAGTTTTTCCTATGTAGCTTTTTTCACAGGTTTCACAATTAATCTGATAAATTCCTGATTTCAAATTGTGGGGGATTGTATTTTTCAGTGGTTTATTTAGCAGGTTCCTCAGACTGAATTGTTTTGTGTACACCCATAGAATTGAATATTTGGGAAAAATATTCATAAACAAAAACCGTGATAAACATAATGACTCATACATCAAACTTAAATATGAAGAATACTTCACTGTTAATAATGCTTCTGCTTTTAATATTTATGTGTAAAATATGTACAAAAAATGAAATGTGTACATGCACATTATATCCCTATTTATTCTTATTATATCTATGCAACCCGCTGTTTTAGTCTAATGTACGAGGGCTGTTTTTTTTTCAACCTCCGATCGCTCCATGCCGACGCTACGCGGGCAGCAGAAAGCGGGTATGCGCTGTCGGCGACTGCGCAGCTCTCGCACTACACACTCTGCCATTGTTGACATTCAATCGTCAGTCGGCGTTGTGCTACAGCCACGTAAACATGGCCGCCATTATTGATGCTTCCGCCAGGTGCGAATTGCGAAGTGTAATTCGTTTTCTACAGGCTGAAGGCCATGGTGCTGCAGAAATCCATCGGAGGATGAGTCGTGTGTATGGCGAAAACTTCATGAGTGATGGGGTTGTTCGTGAATGGTGTCGAAAGTTTAAAGATGGTCGAAATGATGTGCATGATGAAGGGGGTCAAGGACGCAAATCTGTCGTTTCGACCAATTTGGATGGGACATTTTCGATCATCCGCCATACAGTCCTGACTTAGCACCCAGTGACTTTCACCTTTTTCCTCAACTGAAGACGTGGCTTGGTGGGAAGCGATTTCAAACCAATGAGGACCTTCAAACGAACGTCAAGGACTACTTGAATTCACTGGCGGCAACTTTCTTTGAAGAGGGAATTGAAAAGCTTGTCCACAGATATGACAAATGTCTCAATCTCTTCGGTGATTATGTCGAAAAGTAACCATAAGTGTACTATTTTTTTGGTAATAAAATTATTGTTTTATATGAACTTGTGTTTTATTTATAGCCTATCGGAGGTTGAAAAAAAAACGGCCCTCGTAGAAACATTGACAATTTTATTACAAAAGCCGTCATTGCGGCTCTGCCCTTCTATTCGGAATACGCACCCAGCATTAATAGTTCGAGCCATGAATGAGGACCAAGAAGCTGCAAAAACCTAAATAAAGGCCGGGTTTTCGTGCACATAATACTAGCGAGGTCATAAACGAATGCTTCCCCAAACAGCGGCATAGGAAACGTGGCAGCTGATCAGCATGGTTAGCTGCTGGAGTATGGCGATGCAAGGACTAGGCTCGAAACGACGTCACATTGTTTTTTTTTCTTTTCTCCTAGTCTTTATGGTCTGTATTTTAGTTATTAATTTATTTATTGTTGCTATTGGTTCTCTTGTGAGCCAAAGACACAAGATTAACAATCCGACAATTATAGATCATGCTTAGCTGTGTCACCATTTCTGTACCGTACCTGTGTGGTAAACCATGCTACGAAATTAGCTTTCAGTTTTAGGAGGATGTCAACGACATTAAATCAAATAGTTTTTGTTTAATGCTCAAATCTTATATTTCACTTCTTCTACTGAAAAAGGAGTTGTGAACGTGTTAGATCCTCGGTTAAACAGAAAAATAAATTTTTAAAGAGTGTGGATTTCATCAACGCAGTAATTCAAAGTGATGACTTCCGACAATATTTTAAAAGTTTTTCAAATACTGAATACTTAGAAAATGGAGCGTTCATACCTGTCAAGCATTGGCGCAGGTGCAAATAGCTAACGGCACTTGCATTTGTGAAGTGTTTGTAACTTGGTTGAATGGGTCAAGTATATAGCGACCATAATAAAATATTTACTACGAACTAAAAATTTATATCCATCTCCCAGTGAAAAACAAGACGATCATTGTATTTTATAAACACGTATAGTGATATAAAAATGTTATTTAGCCAACTCTACCCTCTATACGCTTCATATCACGTTTTGAGCTTGTTTTAGCCGTTTTAACGCAAATAAAAAACTGCAACAGCCATTAAAGTTACTGTATGAGCTGAAAACTGCCGTGATTTGTGACAGAAGTGAAAACAATCTATCTAATTCTTAGCATGTTTGGACATGGCTGTAAAACGAAAATGCGTGTTGGCTGAAACTTTAAATCGAACTGGTCCCATTGTGTAGATCTACTATTTTGTTCCTGTATTATTGTCAACTGATAAATGTGATTGGTCATTCCTTCAGGGACATGTTTAAAGGTGTGTGTGTGTATGTGTGTGTGTGTGTGTGTGTGTGAGTGTGTGTGTGTGTGTGTGTGTGTGTGTGTGTGTGTGTGTGTATGTGTGTGAATGTACGTTAATGAACAAAAGTTTGCAAACTCTTTAAAAGCGATATTGGAGCTCTCTGTGCCTGGCTGTGATGTTTTTGGAATCGACATACATTGGGTTCGGCCGCTCTATCTGCGGCTCTGACATTTCTCGAGAGGGGGAAGCAGGCTTTTCCCAGTTCTTTAGCGGGAATTTCAAGCAGAGGAACAATGCGTATTTTAAATATTTCAGGTATTTGCATATTTCACGAAGCAGTAGCCATATTATTATAATAGTGATAATAATAGGACTTACGAACACTAAAAATCGGAATTCATGCACGCAAAATATACCAAAGAAAGTTCACCAGCGCAAACAGCTAAAGCCACGTGGCTCAAACAAATTTAACCTGGCAACACGGTGTTGGGTTCGGGAGCCACGCCTAGCAGCGACAATGCTGATTGGCGCTAGCAGACAGTTTTAACTTCCTGACCAGAACACCGGATGTAGAGACTCCCAGTACTACCAACAGATGCACTTAGTGTGTGTGAAAGGTGTGAACGAAATATGCGAATATAGTGCTGTTGTAATAAATATCTTGCGTGATAATATAATTGTGAGTTGTATTTCAGTGTTTTAAAGCTAATATAGTCCTATATTTTCATTCTAAAGATAATTTTGAGGATATGTTTTCAATTGCTCATTACTGTATGTTGGTGCTATTAACTTTCCCCCTCCAACTCTTGCAATCGCAAAAAGTCAGAGCCGGAGATACAACGGCCGGACTGTAGTGATTGATTACTGACCCATATAATACTTATGCACTGAATTACCTACCCTTTCTCTAAAAACTGTTCTGCATATCATTCTTTAGAAGGCATTCAAGTAAAGCGTAGGTCATATTTATCGCTTAGCACGTCACACAAATTAAAAATAAATAGGAGGTAACCCACCTGATATATATCGTGTGGCGCACAGCAAGTTCCCTATCTTTGGAAGCTTATACATAACTACTCAGACAGGAGAGAAACATAACAAATGTATCAACTGAAAGTAAGCAACACGCATGTTATGTTATAAAATGATGTTTGAAAATTACATGTTCAAGATGGCCTCCACTACAGTCCAGGCATTCCTGCAAGCGTATAATGAAACTGGAAGACACGCGACTCAGCAGGTCTCCATCTACGGCCGCAATTTTTTCAGCAATGGCATCTTTCAGCGCTTATAGAGTTGCAAGACGTAAAGACCTTTTGTTTCAAACAGCCTCACAAGAGCAAATCAGGAACTGTAAGATCGGGCGTGTGAGCAGGCCATATAATGCTGCTGCATACGTTAGCTCTTGAAGGTCGATCCGCAGGGAGAAGTTTTTGGGTCACTTGCATTCTATAAGGTTGAAACTTGAGCGCACGTAATGTGCGTCCTAAGTAACTTAGAGAAATGCCCAGTACTCTTGCTTTTTACGAGCTGATCGACGCAGATGGCGTTCAAAAGCTTGTCTAACTCAGCAGCATTTTCTGTTGTCCGCGCTGTTTCAGGTAGACCATGTTTAATATCTAGAACGCTACCACATGTTGCAAACTTATTCAATCATTGCATAATTGTTTTCCGTGAAGGAATTGGACTTGTCATATTGAAATGAATGCGAAATATTCTCTGCGTTGTCACAACAGACTTACTCGCGTGACAGAAACGCACGGCTGATACACGAAGAGCCACTGACCAACGTACCTTAGTTACTTATGCTGAAGTACACAAGAACAAAAATGCATTCTTCCCATCGTTCATTAATAGGGTACTAAACGGCGTACGGCCTTAGAAGGCATGTGAGCTCAACCAATGCGTGCACACGGTGGCTGCCCTGTTGCCAATTGATGCGCCAGAGAGCGGAAGATAAGGAGAGAGAACGAGGAAAGTAACATTTGTCGTCTGACAAATTATCATAACGTAAATTTATTCAGCAAAGGATAATTATAATAACTTTATCAACTGTAATATTCAATATTAACATCCTTATTTACTGAAAATAACGTACTTGGATTTCTGAAAACTACTTTTTGTAGGGGAGCTGTTAGCTCAAAAATTCACCAATTTTTGTGCTAGAAGTATTTGCCTGTTTCGCAATAAGCGACACAGTATGCACCCTCACATTTCCATGCTGAGTACGTGAGTTCCTGGCTTTGTGAAACATTAATCCACTCACGCACTTTCTAAGATGAATTTTGTTAAGAAACTGTACACTTTCAAAATAATATTTCTGACCTGGGAGCGGAGTACTTTAGCCTTAGTAAAGTGACATTGTTAACAGTTCACAAAACACAATGTAAATATGTATGTGTGAATTCTCTGCTTATTGTCACAGTTACACAAAGAACCTTACACTTCTTCTTCTTCTTCTTCTTCTTCTTCTTCTTCTTCTTCTTCTTCTTCTTCTTCTTCTTCTTCTTCTTCTTCTTCTTCTTCTTCTTCTTATTTTTTTGTAATTTACGTCCTCAAACGTTAAGTCATAACGGACGATGAATGGAATGGGTGAAATGATGCTCCAATGAGCCCAGGGTCCATGGAGCTTAGAGTTACCCGACATTCGTCTTTCAGGGTAAGGGAAAACCCCGGAAGAAAAACCTTATCCAGATAACCCACCCTGAGCGAGATTCGAATTCGGGACCTCTTGAACGTGAGACAGACACGCTACCATCTACGCTACCGAGGCGGACACCTTACACTCAATTGGCGTTACCACTGCTCTTGAACCGAACTTCAAAGAATACGCGCGTCCGTGTCAGTTAATTTATGAGCTAAATACATGCAGTTCTTAACGACACTTCCTAATAACTTAGTACTGCGTAACGAAAACACACAGGAAAGGTAGAAGTTGAAGCATACCGTACACTCCCATAAACACGGCAGTCAGGTGTTTATTCTCGAAGCGAGAAGCCTTTATACAGGCTACCTCAAAAATCATATATACCAAGGCATGTTTCAATGTCGAACTCACAGTAGTAATTTTGGGCGTATGAAAAAGAGAAATCTCTGTTGCTCACGTTTGTGCTGTGCGTTACGAACTAGGCAACGCCGTGCGCCTATGATAGGACACTCGATCTAGGTGAGCCCACACTAGCTCCGCCTCTTATATGCCTTATACTAATAGTATGGCTTCATATTTTCCCAAGACAATAATTGAAACTAGGGAAATTCCTATGCGCCACCCTGTATATAGCTAAATTAGCGACATCCTCTCAGACTTCACAGGCTATTCTGGTTGTTTTGTATAGCCGTGGAGTGAGTGCGTGTGAAGTTTAAGGTCCATTAACAGCTGGGTCATTTGGACCCGATGAAGTAAGATCGTTGTGGAACAAAATTGTTTGTTTTCGGGACATTCTTTCTAATTCGTTTGAATCTCCAAATACTGGCAGGTACAGTCCGGTGCAGGAAACTTTCCGATATATGGATCAGCTGTTTAGGTTGGTAGGTGAATGGCAGCATGCCCCCAGTTCAAACCCTTGTTAGCGATAGGACGGCGTGCATCTGCCCTTTGTTTCACGATGAGGGAGGTGAACCAGAAGCCTAGACAGTTTACGCTACATTGAAACATACAATTCTGAATGACTCTCATCGGATTTTATTTTATTAGCGGTTATTGAGGACAAGAGCAGATTGCCCACCCTTTTCGAATAGTGAACCTTCTCAGATTTGTGCAGTTTTCTTGGGAAGGGAATGAGGAATGTGACAGATTTATCTGTTTTATTATGTGTATGAACTCCACGCTGCGCAAATTTATTTCCAATCATCTCATTTCATTACAAAATAATTTAAAGCTGCAACTTAAGCTCTATCTACACAAAATATACCGAGCCTACTAAAGCATATTTTCGTCACGTAGACAAACATAAGGGAAAAACACAGACACAACAATATTCTAGAAATTAATCCACGAACACCCATTCCTTATAACCCACCCCTTGTCGTTCTCCCCGGTTTTCGAGTTATGACATCAAACCAATGAGCGACGGACACAGCAAGGAGGTGGTGTTGACAATCGCTCCACTAAGATTAAATTCCTCCTTACCCCTCTCCTTGCACTACGCACCTCGGCTACAGGCCTCCTTCATCGGTCATTGCTTCTGTTATTGGATTTCGATATAAACCAATAAGAGGTTGGCACAGCCAGGACTGGTGTAGAACATGACTGGTGAAACGGTTATGCCAACATTATATAAAGTAACACACCAAAAGATACTAACAACATTGGAACATCATCGTGCACTGTACTGTACATATAAGAATATAGCAATATGTAGGTTATAGGGATAGTCACTTAAAAGCCGATAACTATGAAGACGGGCTTTATAATCGCATGCTGCTTCCATGACCACGAGGAAAATTAGCGACTTATGATGTGGGGGTGGTGAGAATACAACAAATGTGTAAATGTATGGGGAGAAAAGCTTTATTTACAGGAAGTATATAGAAATACATATCTATATAAGACTAATGCAGAGTGACTAGTGAAATCATGTGAGTGCAACAAATCAGTATTTTATTTTATCTTTTAATTCTATTCACTGCTGTTTTATACATGTAGGGGATATACGTATGACCGTGGACTGTTTGGTGCTGAGAACAGCTTTCTGGTCGACAAAACACTATTGCTGTATAGGGACTGTGATGTGCTTTTTTTTTTTCCTTTTTTTTTAAATTTTACGTCCTCCAACGTTAAGTCATATCGGACGGTGAATGAATTGGGTGAAATGATGCTTAAATGTGTCCAGGGTCCATGGAGCTTATAGCTACGCGACATTCGTCTGTGAGGATAAGGGAAAACCCCGGAAAAAACCTTATCCAGGTAACTCACCCTGACCGAGATTCGAACTCGGGACCTCTTGAACGTGAGGCAGACATGCTACCATCTACGCTGTCACGTGCTGATTGAATTAATTGTGAATATACAGTATTGTTGTAAATTTTTGTCATCTTTAAACACTATGAAGCCATTTTAATAATTCTCTGCTTATCGTAACTTCCTCATAAAATATTTTGCGACAATTTTTCAGTGTTTGAATTCCAGAAGGAAATGCAGCACAATAATTTTAATTTTTGCTGTAGTTTGCCGGCCTTTTCTTTTTCTTTTTGATTAATTTTTACATCTTGGTAGAAATGTACATTTAATTATAAGTTAATCTATGCTAAATGTGCCTAACTTATAAAATATTCTACAAGGAGTATTTAATACTGGAACTGTATAACTAATATTCGTAATTTGTTTTTCCATTATTCTACACAAAATATAATAGCACTGAAAATCCCGTAAAATGTGAAGTTCTACAACGCTTGTGCCATTTTTCACAAGTCTGCTGCATTAAAAATGGAAACCCTTAACACTCATGTTTCCGAAACTCCCTATCTATTTGCACACTAACCTACACAGATTATACTACAGAGTGAAGTGTAGACTAACAACTTTGAATAATAACGCTAGAGATTAATGGGAGTTAATAGTCACCCAGAGAGGGTTAAGGTTACTACATCCCTTCCTTTTGGAGGACAATTTCTCCATGATAACTGTAATAGATAAATAAAATGTTGCATTCCCCAACACTTTTGATATCTAGATTTCACGGGAAATATAATTTTTGAACCTCCCGAAAACGACTCTGAATAAACAAAGTGTGGAATAAATAATTACCCGTGTTTCTCTGTGATTAGCATAACTCAAGAAATACTAGAAGTAGATTTTAAGCAAATTAACAAGAAGTTGAAAACATCTCATCTCAAAGCCCTTAAATGGTAAAATGGCTGTCATCCTTAAACACAGTTGAAATGATTCTGGTATGTTTGAAATACTTTCCTGACTAATAAAATTTTTATCTTGACTTTATCACGAAAAAAAGTTTGTGAAATTTGTACAAACGGTGAACATCGTTATGTGTCAAAATGCACTTGAATGAATCCCGGGACTACGACGTGGTTTTATGACAAAGTTCGGATGAGGGACTTCGCACCTCGATCTATGGAAGAACTTTTGTGCTTATGCTATTGCCCGGGAAGTGAGGTAAGGTGTTTGAACTTGAGGGCAGACGACAGAAGGGTAAGATTTCTACGCTACAGAATGAAACTTCCCGGTGATGGTTTATACAGTCGACACCCCTGGCCCTCTGCGGCCCTGAGAACCTAGGAAACCGAAGACCTCCGCCGATTCAGAGGACAAGGATTTATAAAGAGTAAATTCTGTCATACAGGCCGTTAACATTTAGAACGCTGAAACAGTAAACCAGGATTAAAGCTGAAGTGAAATGGGAAGGGACGTAAAATGGAATTAAAGAAAATTTAAGGATGTAATTGTCTTTCCCAGTATTTGCCTTGTAACCCGGGAAAACGGAAAAAAAAAACTGTAGTTGAGGAAATACGGCAACGAGAATGTAACCTACGATCTCCCAAATACAGCCTACAGGTGCACAATTATAACGGCGCTATAAGATTAACAAGATATTAAAATTTATTATACTTCACTTTCTTATCGGGCAGCCAGCCAGGTGAAAAGATGATTATATGTCAACTGAAATCCAGCATCACGATTAAGCGTGCTCCTTTAAGAGGAAATCGGCAAAGCCTCCTTAATTCTCCGCTCCCCGTAACTGTTGCATTTTGCCAAGATGGTCGTCTTCCGAAAATTGGCTCTATGGCCATTATCAAAACAATGCTCTGCCAGCCCAGACTTCTCAGGTTGCATTAAACGAATGCTCCGTTCATGTTCGTTTATTCTAGTAGCGATGGTCCTTCCGGTTTGTCCTATATACGGTGTCTCCAAATTCACAGGGAATGCGGTACACTCCCGTAACTTTGAAGTCCAGTTTGTCTTTCACTGGTCTCAACAGATGTTTAATCTTCGGATGTGGCTTGTGGATGGTCCTGATGTTGTCACATATATATATATATATATATATATATATATATATATATATATATATATATATACTTTGATATATAATCCTCTTTTCACCTGTCTGACTGCCCGAGAAGAAAGTGAGTGTATTCGTCGCCAGGAAGGCTTCAAGTCCTATTTTTATTATACTTGTAATGTTATTAAAATATTGTCAGTACAACAGCTTCAAACCAGCAAAAATACATTATTATTATTATTATTATTATTATTATTATTATTATTATTATTATTATTATTATTATTATTATTATTATTATTATTATTATTATTATTATTATTATTATTATTATTATTATTATTATTATTATTATTATTATTATTATTATTATTATTATTATTATTATTATTATTATTATTATTATTATTATTATTATTATTATTATTATTATTATTATTATTATTATTATTATTATTATTATTATTATTATTATTATTATTATTATTATTATTATTATTATTATTATTATTATTATTATTATTATTATTATTATTATTATTATTATTATTATTATTATTATTATTATTATTATTATTATTATTATTATTATTATTATTATTATTATTATTATTATTATTATTATTATTATTATTATTATTATTATTATTATTATTATTATTATTATTATTATTATTATTATTATTATTATTATTATTATTATTATTATTATTATTATTATTATTATTATTATTATTATTATTATTATTATTATTATTATTATTATTATTATTATTATTATTATTATTATTATTATTATTATTATTATTATTATTATTATTATTATTATTATTATTATTATTATTATTATTATTATTATTATTATTATTATTATTATTATTATTATTATTATTATTATTATTATTATTATTATTATTATTATTATTATTATTATTATTATTATTATTATTATTATTATTATTATTATTATTATTATTATTATTATTATTATTATTATTATTATTATTATTATTATTATTATTATTATTATTATTATTATTATTATTATTATTATTATTATTATTATTATTATTATTATTATTATTATTATTATTATTATTATTATTATTATTATTATTATTATTATTATTATTATTATTATTATTATTATTATTATTATTATTATTATTATTATTATTATTATTATTATTATTATTATTATTATTATTATTTTTATTATTATTATTATTATTATTTTTATTATTATTATTATTATT
This sequence comes from Mantis religiosa, assembly GCA_030765055.1. Classification (NCBI taxonomy): domain Eukaryota; kingdom Metazoa; phylum Arthropoda; class Insecta; order Mantodea; family Mantidae; genus Mantis; species Mantis religiosa. The sequence continues at coordinate 138,340,812 of CM060947.1, read as the reverse complement.
ATTATTATTATTATTATTATTATTATTATTATTATTATTATTATTATTATTATTATTATTATTATTATTATTATTATTATTATTATTATTATTATTATTATTATTATTATTATTATTATTATTATTATTATTATTATTATTATTATTATTATTATTATTATTATTATTATTATTATTATTATTATTATTATTATTATTATTATTATTATTATTATTATTATTAATATTATTATTATTATTATTATTATTATTATTATTATTATTATTATTATTATTATTATTATTATTATTATTATTATTATTATTATTATTATTATTATTATTATTATTATTATTATTATTATTATTATTATTATTATTATTATTATTATTATTATTATTATTATTATTATTATTATTATTATTATTATTATTATTATTATTATTATTATTATTATTATTATTATTATTATTATTATTATTATTATTATTATTATTATTATTATTATTATTATTATTATTATTATTATTATTATTATTATTATTATTATTATTATTATTATTATTATTATTATTATTATTATTATTATTATTATTATTATTATTATTATTTTGGTTGTTGTTATTATTATCATCATTATCATTATCATTAATCATTCATCATCGTCATCAACATCATCATCATCATCATGAGTTAGGTGTACTGCAGATTCCCATAAAAAGAATCAACTCACTGTAATGACCACTAAGGAATTATGTTCTTCAGACATTGCTAACATAACAGCACTAAATCAAATGATGTTAACATCCGTACATTCTGAGACAATTCTCCAATTTTCGAAATATCCAATTATTAAAATTGTGGTTGGCTGAGCCACTCACAGAGTACTATCTCTTAAAACTTTGTATAAAAGTAATTCAACTTTCAATTTTCGTTATAATTTTTGTTAAAAATCTGTATAAATGTAATTCAACTTTCAATTTTTGTTAAAAATCTGTATCAGAATAATTCAACGTTCAATTTTTGTTTTGTTTATGAAGAAATTTTTGTTAATCCTCTACTTATGCAACATTGCACAAATTTTATCCCCATGATGAGAATTCAGGCTCTTTACTTAAAATTTCAGAAATAAGTGTTATTATTCAAACACATTTCTCAAAAAAATGTTTCAATCAAAATCGTGCAGTCTTATATGAAAAAATGAAAAGACATCGAAAATTTTTCCATATAAAGTGTTGATATGAATACTGGGTTTTTCTTAAAAATCTGCTAGTTGAATGCTAGCCTTAGTGAGAGCCCCCTTTTTTTTAAAGTTACGTCCTCCAACGTTAAGTCATATTGGACGATGAATGAAATGGGTGAATTGATGCTCAAATGAATCCAGGTTCCTTGGGGCTTAGAGTTACCCGACATTCGTCTATCAGGATAGGGGAAACCCCCGGAAAAACCTTATGCAGGTAAATCATCCTTACCGAGATTCGAGCTCGGGACCTCTTAAACGTGTGGCAGACACGCTACCATCCTAACCATTTAGTCATGGCACGGCATTCAGTATATAACGTACATTTAAATGAATACCTTGTAAAAGAGATATGTGGGTAATGTATTGATATGGTAAGAAAACGTTGCTTGACCGACATGAGATTGTAAAACACAAATTTACTGATTTTTGATTCTGGGTGTTGACTCACGTCCCTAAAGTACAATATCAAGAAATGTCGAGGTTTCCTTTAGCGAAAGTGTGAAGAACATCAAATTCCCATCACGTTCTCCCACGTTAATATCGGACGTGAGGTTAATGCGGTAGACTGGAGCACAGCAAGAATGCGAGTCCTGCAGTACGCCAGAAAAACGCTCGATAACCACCCCTGCTCTTGCATTTATTGAGAGCATCAGCTGGGGCAAACTCAGCTGGCTCTCTCATTAACAGCGCACAAATAACCAGGAGCTTCAGCGCGATCAACGCTTTAAAAACGCTCAAAGGAGCAAAACCTCTGTAAACTGAAAGCTCCCGTTTAATCCAGCTTAGTGTTCCTCGCGGTTTGGGAATAACTTATTCTAAAATCGGGAAGAAAACTTTCAAGGATTAAAATACCTCGGAGAACCAAGGGGGAAAAAATATGGCCGCACATGAATTTCCCTATATTTGTATAAACTATTTTTAAAAGCCTTATTCTTCATACTGCTTCACTAGTTATTAACTGAAATAAATGTTTGTAGAATTGGCCTGCAATGGACTGAACTACACTATGGAGGGGATTCAGCTCCGAGGTCCAAATTTAGTCTGTTTACTTATGCCAACAAATGAAGTCCCCGAGAGGAAGGATGAAGGGGAAAAGAGATAGAGGGTGGCCGTCCCCTGGAGTCACGACAGTGCAAAAGGCAGAGTACCTACATTTTACCAGCTGGAAACTCCCCGGCAGGACAAAATAACCGGCATCAAACCTTATTGTGATCCAGAAACGGTCCCACCAGACCGGGTTCGGAGACCGTCCTATCAGCGGAAGATATGTTTACCAAGATCAAATCATCGTGCCATGCGACACTTCTATCCTGAAAGAGACCATCAGATGAGAGATGATGCAAAATGATAATGCAGATGCTATGGAGGGTCAGGATATGCGGGGTATATAAATTAACCGACCCAGCATTCGCCTGGCTACCCGGTAAACTCCGGAAAAACCCATGGGTCCGGTGGGTCAGCAACGGGAATCGAGCCCGGACCTCCCGTGTGTGGACCACAACCGCTTGAACTATACTCCTCAGTTACAAATAGCTTTATTAAATTTTTTTATAGGTCATAAAACCACACACACACACACACACACACACACACACACACACACACACACTGCTTATATGTACAACAATAGGCTTTATGTCTTATGTCATGCTTATGTCATATAGTAAGTCTTTCAAGAACTGGATGGTAGGTGATGTCTTCGACATTCCATTCTCTGTTGATGGTTAAGGCAAAAAACCAATAAGAAATTCCTGCTTGAGAAAAAAATAAATATTTAAAACTCAAAACCAATGGAATATCTTAGAAGTGGCAATCCCCACAACAAAATTACAAAGTGTGTATTTAACGAGCCTGTATTTTTCAGTCCTACTCTACCTTTCTAAATGGAAATACCGACGACCAGAGCGGGTGCTACCAAAAAACGACTCGATCTCCCAAATGGGAACTATATCGTTCGATTTTTGTAAAGAAATTTTGTTTCTGAGCTTGTCTTAATGTTTAGTACTTACACAAAAATTGGACAAAATTTCTTCGAGAAATAGCCTGTGTAAATCTCACAGGCTATTAAAAAATTTTAAGAACTAATAATATTCCTGCACACGTTTTACACAAATGCCTTGAATACATCATTGTGATCGAAAACGTTAATCCATTTTCATGACAGTAAAACTCTTGGAAGTTTGAAGAAAAGTTCGCAGAGGGAGATTCTCTATTAAAAAATCTATGTCACATCTTAGGCAGATACTGAACATGAATACCAGTTTGGTACTTATCTCAACTTTGTTTTTGAATTATAAACTTTTTCTAAAAATACTTTTGTCTTGTCTTCCTTCCTTCCTTCCTTCCTTCCTTCCTTCCTTCCTTCCTTCCTTCCTTCCTTCCTTCCTTCCTTCCTTCCTTCCTTCCTTCCTTCCTTCCTTCCTTCCTTCCTCCCTTCCTTCTTTCCTTGCTTCCCTTTTCAGAAAGAAGGATTTCGTTCTTTTTTGACATTCAGGAACGACATAACAAATGTTTGTAGTAAGGTCTCCATATGAAATTTTTGAACGGAATGCAATACTTTGCTTTATTCTATGAGTAAGTACACAATACAGAAGGCAATAAAAAACTATGTACCTCGTAAAGCTGCACTTTTTATGTTAAGACAGCAACAGAAAGGTCAGATACTAACGTCATCTCTAACATTCTGCAGATGTGGTGGTTGGGAAAACTTAGATACATGCACTATCCTGTATTCAGCGGGTAACCCGACAGGTATAAAAGGAGAGTATCTATAGTTCTATATCATAAGCAACAGTGGTGTCTCAAAGGTTTTCTAACTTTTCATTATCTTGTATACGTGTGCAATATCTATTAGCAAGATGTTTTCATAATGAATTGGTCTTATATATAAAGTTATAATGCATAGAATACAGAGAACAGTATTACTGAGAGAAATCACAGGGATGTTTACGAAGCCCGTCTACAAACAGCTCTTCGACAGTAACAAAACACTCCGATTTATGCAAACGATAATGGACTAGAATACACACGCAACACACTCAAATTTACTCTCTCATTACACGCGCTTGCAAGAGCTGATTGTGTTTCCAACCAATCCTCCATGCTAGCAGAGAGTTTAATTGACCCCATGCTGGAACTCACGAAAATAGAGTCAAGTTTATCACCTCTTGAAACATCTGGCTCTGTGTGAAGGGAATTATTTGATTAAATTCGTGCTGTAGGAAACGCGATAATAATGTGTATTTAGTTCCTTCGGATAGAAGCGTTTTTGATGTACCTGAAAGCTGTGTCCTGGCTGAAATTGTAACGACATAATTTTCGGTTTCAGTTGTAACAATTTTTCTTTTACCTTCTCCGCCTCTTATCTATAACAAGCAGAAGAAGAATTCAGACGCTGAGAACCATAATGGCCCAAGGCACAGAACATGGTTTTAAGAAAAATATATGTTTGTTAAAATCAAAATTTCTATGCCAGAAATTCCCAATAAGAAGTACTACTTGCGAACGTGGTGTAAAGAGTAAATTAAGTTGGCAACACTGGATAAAAATTAAAAAGAACAACTCAACTAAATGATACGTTGTGCTTTGTGTCCTTATGTATACTGGAATACTGGTGAGACAAATGTTTCATTAAATCAAAGAGGGCCTAAAGCACAGCTACAGCTGGTTCACCACAAGGTTGGCAAATATCTGGATCATGCGTAGATGCTAAAATCTCAAAAGCGGCGACGTTGTGCTTTAGACCCTTATGGTTCTAAGCGCCTCAGTTGTATTCCACTCAAATATTCGATAATCGATATTTTCATTGGGGAACCCCATTATAAGGTTCTATTAATCAAAGAAATCATTTCTGCTAAGTGTGTATATATGTGTCAACGGCGTAACTCAAAACGGAACATCAGATACCAAGCTGCGAATTCAACATTTCCAAGAAAATCTTCCCAAACAACCCTTTACATGGAGAAAGATTCCTTATTTTGTATTTTCAAAAACTAATGATTTTGATTAACATAGAACATGTTTTTGATACCTGCATGAGAAATAAAATCGATGTCCGATATTAGTGGATTAGTCTGTGAAATGTTCTCCGCTTTGGATGACTTTTGCATACCTATTAAACGGTCGAATATATCTTATCAAACTAAAATGTAGTGTTCGTTAACACATACAAGACAGCAAATATATTTGAGCCTTTGAACTTTTTTGAGATGTTCTTTGTTATTGGCTGAGTAGTCAAATAATTATACTTTAATCAAGTGGCGGTTTCCGTGCCTGAATATTGGTTTAGTCTGCTATATTCATTTTGCACTTGCAGCGAAATATCTAAAAGTGTAAGGGATGTTCAACAACTGTGTTGGATGATATGCTTTGGTAAGAAATGTTCTCTTACATCTATCTGTAGTATATAGAGGACTGCTAAGAATAGATGCATTTTTTGACGTGGCATATGACAAAGTTTCGCAGTAGTTTATGTTTGAGTCCATTTGTTTATTTGTAAGAAAAAGTGCTGTCAGATTAGTCATCTTCCCTCTAAATCACTAATCTCTGTTTCATATAACCTTGCCCCGCTGACATGTATCACTCCGCGTGCAACTACCTTCCCCCTCATCCTAATTGGCTAATGCTTTCGCGCCATAGTCCATAGGCGGTGCCTTCCCGTCACATTTAAAACTGCAGTAAAGGTCATAATAATTGCCAGGAACATAGATAAAATACAAATAAGAATATGAAGGCATGCAGAGATAATGAAGTTTATAATGAAACTAATAAAGTTGAAACTGAATGAATGAGCAATGAAACTGAAACAAGTTTATAATGAAAGGTCTTCGGCCTTTTCCACTGGTATTTTTAAAACCAGCACACATACCTTGCAAAAATGCTTGTCTTTCAGTCTTAAAAGTCATGTCACACCATACTTGTGTGTCCTTCATTCACCCAAGTCTTGTCAAGGTAGTATATTTTGCGATTTGTATCCCAGTGCAATCTGATTGTCCTTAAATAACGTCTTCGCCACGCAGCAATATCGCCCCTGGAGTGGTAAGTTTTCCTGTTGTCTACGCATCTAACACACCTGTAAGTTCAGAGCACAGCTGTTAGACTTCTCTCAGTAACAAAGACGGATTCTTCTCTGAGTGCATTAAACATATTCAACACAATTCAATTTCATCACTTTGTAAAGGTTTTCCCTTGCGGTGCTTCAGCGAAAAACTGGCGGTAGACTCCGCCATATCACCATGTTAAATAACGAACCAATTTTTGCCGCACAACAGTCTATACTGCAATAGCAGCCAATGAGAGGTGATAAGGTCACGTGACCGTTAAGAGATACGGGGCAAGCTTATGTGAAACAAGGATAAGCTTTATCTGCAATCTGCTGGTGAAAGCACAGATCTTACTCCTACCATTGATTGGCATGACGGCATTCGCGCCATCCGAGTAAGGTCGTGTGAAAAATACATCTGTACTATATTTAATAAAAACAGCTGATAACCGAATTGCACCAAAATTAGTCATTTTGATATACAATGACCTAAGAAAAAATAAAAAAGAAGGCTTTAATATAAAGGGATAAAAGCGCTTGAGTACACTGAATAAGTCCAAACGTAAAGCGGAAGAGTAATGACTTTAATATTTTAATCAGATATTGCTTAAGCATGCAAGGCGAGGCTCTGAACGAAACTTACACTCCAGTAACTCACACTTTACGTGCTTAAGACTTCGGTTTCCCTCCCTCAAAATATCTTTAATCATTTTAATTAAAATGCCAAGTATTTAAGACACTTAGGCGCAAGATAAAATATATGTATGAAAAAAGAAATGTAATGCTATCTTCTTCCGGAATGGACATTTACAATATTAGATAGCTGTGAATCTATATATGGAATGATAAAACCACCTTACTTCAGGAAAATGTATACCTCAGGAAAATGTACACCTCTTCAAAGGTATCATTTATATCTTTCGCTTTTTACTTTATCTACTACCTAGATACCTTCCAACGGAGTAACACTAACACTTTTTAGAAAATCTATGCACCCCAAAGTACTCCTTGTAAGGCAGAACTATTTTCCTTGCTTTATTATCTTCTAGAAAGTAATTCTAACTCGTATTTTATTTAAAATACGATAGTAATATTTAATATACAGAGGTGGACGAAAGTATTCGGAAAAATGTATATATATTGTGACTTTGTGGGTTCGTGAAATAATAAAGCGAGGTTACGAAACACAAAAACTACACTTTATTCTCCTCGAAATACACTGTTCAACATTACAAAATTGCTAGAATCTCAAACTGTTTATTTTTCCAACTCTACCCTCAAATGTCTCTCACTTCCGGTAACGATCGGCCATCATTTTTTATCGGCTTCGCGAGCCTACCACCAGGGTGACACTGCTCCCTCCTCAAGCCTGGTCGTCCCGAACAGCGCCCTCGTAGCGGGCCAGGCGATCCAGGTGTACCACCAACATCTTTCCTCGGGGCACCTTCTGGATGCGGTAGACCACGTCGTTAATCCTCTTCACCACACGGTACGGTCCTTGCCATGACTGCTAAAGCTTCGGGCAGCGTCCCTTGGTCCGGGTCGGGCGGTACAACCAGACCAGGTCACCTTGCTGGAACCCTTGGCTGTTGGCCTGCCTGTCGTATCGGGTTTTCATGCGGTCGCTCGCCTTCTGAATGTTCTGGCGAGCCATCTCGTGCATGTCGTGGAGGTGGTACACCAGGTTCTCCACATCCCTCAAGAGTGGCCCCAAGTCTGCGTACGCCAGCTGCTCCCTCCTCAGGCCTGCGCTATCCCAGCCTACCGCAGGCACTGCCGTGACTATTCGAACTGCTGCGGCACGCTCCTTCCCCTCCACTCTTGTGCATTGGCCGCACTCTTCTGGACAGGGTCTTCGGGACATAGCGTCCGCGTTACCGTGACTCTTCCCTCTGCGATGTTTCGAGGTGAAGTCGTACTCCTGCTGCCTCTGGACCACACCTGCTGTCTGGCCTTCCGGTCACGCCGTCACTATCACTTCGCTCCTCGCGGGAACAACCACGTCTTCGCTCAAGACGACCCTGCCAATTCCAAGGCGCTCTTCTGGTTGACGGAGTATAACCTCTTCTCCGTTGAGCCTCAGGACCCTCCTGCCGACGTCGACCGTCGCCTCGTGGCCCCTGAGGGCATCCAGTCCCAGAATCACCTCCTCAGCCACCTTGGCGACGAACACCCACAGACGCACGGCACTCCGTCCCAAGTTCAGCTCCAGCAGGGCCTCCTTCTGCACAGGCATGGTGTCGCCCGATGCCGTCACAAGCTGGTATGGTCGGCTCGGTTTTCTCGTCGGCAAACCCTTCGCCACGTCAGGTCTGATGATGGTCACGGCCGCCCCGGTGTCCACCAGCACGCGGCACGGCTTTCCTCTTACCCAACCGTCCGCGACGAGGCTGTCATCCATACGCCGGCTGACGGCGCGCAGTGTCACTCGAGGGGATGGTGGTGATGGCGCCGACGTGCCCCTCTCCACGACGGCCCTTACTCGTTTTCCGGCTGCTCTTCCTGGTGTGGGCAGTCTCTCAGCAGGTGTCCGAGCTGTCCACACCCCCAACACAGGCCACTAGGTGTTCGCCGGCGTCCCTCAGCTGGTCTTCTGTCTCCGGCGTAGCGGACACTCCTCGTTCTCGACGTCGGGATAGATGTTACTTTGGCCGCCTCCATCCTTATTGCCGCTGTCAGCGCCTCGTGGATGGTTTTATATTCGCCGAGCTTTAGGCGCTGACGAATCTCCGTGTCCCGTACCCCGTCGACAAAATTGTAGGCGGCTTCCCGGGATACGAACTCCAGTGGCAGGTCAACCAAGGCCTTGCTAGCCAGTTGCTCGATCGCTATGGCGAACTCCTGCAGCGTCTCCCCCGGCTGCTGCAACCTTGCCTTTAGCTGGCTGCGGTATGCTGCGGCTAAGCGGTGGTTCCCGAAGCGATTCTCCAGGGCCTCCCAGATGTCCTTGGGCGCCGCCGTCTTCTGCACCGCGTTTAGGATTTCCACGGCCCGTCCCTGGAGGCTGGCTATTAACTGTGGGGCCTCCTCCTCCGGTGACCATCTGCTGTGCTTGGCCACTGTGTCGAACTGGCGGCGGAAGATCTCGAATGTTGACGCGCCGTCATATTTCGGAGGTTTGACGCGCGCCGATGTTGTGTCGCGTCCCGGTGCATCAGCCTTCAAATCCTTCAGTCTCCTGCCGACGACGTCCTCCACCATGGCGTTCAGGGACTTGACGCTGCTGTCGGCCTTTCCCTCCAGGTTGTTTACGCGGTTCGCGAGGTCTTCGACGTCTTCAACCATGGTGTTCAGGGACTTGGCGTTATTGTCGGCCTTTTCCTGTAGGTCATTGAAGCGGTTCGCCAGGTCCTCGACGCGCTCGTCCACTTGGCCCATCCGCTTGCCCAGCTCCGTCACGTCATCCCTCACGCCGGCCAGCTGTTCCTCAAATTTGGCGGCAAGGACCTCGTTCGCCTCCTTCATTTCCGTGGCCAGACTGTCGTTCGCTGCCTTCATTTCTGTGGTCAATTCGGTCTTTATTTCTTTCAACTCTGCGGCCAGGTTGTTATTTGCCGCTTCTGTTTTTGTTGTTAACTCGTTCATCTTCGCGGCCAAGTTGTTATTTGCCGCTTCCGACTTCGCTGTTAATTCGTTCATCTTCTGCAAAAGCATTTCCAATACCGATTCCATGGTCATAATCTTCGGTGATGTTGTTGTCCCGTTTCCTGACACCAGTTGTGACTTTGTGGGTTCGTGAAATAATAAAACGAGGTTACGAAACACAAAACCTACACTTTATTCTCCTCGAAATACACTGTTCAACATTACAAAATTGCTAGAACCTCAAACTGTTTATTTTTCCAACTCTACCCTCAACTGTCTCTCACTTCCGGTAACGATCGGCCATCATTTTTTTTATCGGCTTCGCGAGCCTACCACCAGGGTGACACTATACATGAAAGTTTCGAATGCTTATATATTTTTAAACTGCCGTATTGGCCATAATTGGATAATTGCAATCAACTGCTTTGATGTTTCATTTCGTGCCATATCCTGCCTAGTGACAGTATCTTTTATATTAAAGAACTGTGGGTGATTTCCTTACGCAACTACGTTGCTCCATTGGACAAAAGTATTCGTAAATACGCTACCACAAATAAAACGCCTGTAAACAACATATTTTGTATGCTTATTATGCTTCGTTTCTTTCTCCTGTGTACAGTCAAGGGATCGGTGCTCATATCCCTCGGTTTACCCCACTACCTCGTAGCAAAAGTAAACCTGATCGCAAATCAAAGAAAACCACTATTGAGGAGCGACAACTTGTAATGAACTTGCACACAGAAGGGACAACCCATGTAGAGATGAGAAGAACGGTGAATAGAAGTTATTAAACTATTTTTAGTATAGTTCTGTGCTACAAACAGCAGCAGATGCATGTCAAATTTATCCAGAACTGGAAGACCAGCAAAAAGCAGAGAAAGAAGGGCTGTGATTAATGTGGGGTAACAAAAACTGCAAGAATTGTAGCACAGCTGAAAGACTCTATTGTTCATCCAAGTACAATCACACCAGAATACTGAATAATGCTGGTTAAAACGCAAGGGTACCAGGGAAAAAGCCAAAGTTGAGTGAAGTAATTGAGAAACAGAGTAAAGAATTTCCAAAACATAACTGTCACGAAGTGTAGAATTCTGGGATAATGTTTTTGGTCTGATGAAAATAAATTTTTTTATTTATTGCACTAACTGTAGAATCTTAGTCTGGAGGAAACCAAATACTGAATGGGTCCAAAGGTCATGATGGGTTGAAGAAAACATGGAGGCAGTGTAATGATGTGGAACTGCATGACATTTGCAGGGGTAGGAGTCTTGTTTTTGTAGACGAAGCCATAAATAAGTACGCTTATTTACGCATATATAAATAATACATGAAAAGCATTCCTCAGAAATTAGGATTGCAGAGAAACTTCTATATCCAGTAAGATAATGATCCCAAGCATATCACCGAAGTTACGGCTTCTGAACCATGTACCACAACTTCTACATACACCACTACAATCTCCAGACGTGAATCCGATTAAATATATTTGGAATACGATAGAAGAACAATACAGAAAAAGACATATTTCAAAGAAAATCTAAATGAAAGAAATATTTTTAAAGGAGTGGAATAACAACAGAGCTAATGTGTCAACAAAACATGCGGTCAATGGCAAAAAGGCTATAATCTCTTCTCTTGTGGGAGTCACTAACGACGAAGTATTAAAATTCGAATACTTTGGTCCCCCTCAAGAACGGGATTTTTCTATGTATTCCTTTAATGCGTATATCTGTGGGTTTGTTCTTCATGTATATATTTCTTGGCATTAAAGAGTGTAATACACAGCTTGAATTCATAGCTCCGTAGTTTTTCATGCTAATTGTAATCACTTCCTACACTTATAACTGCATCGGGATATTTATGTTCACCTATGTACTTGTAAGACAAGCAAAATGAAAATGCAGGTATCATTAAAACATACGATTTATCTAAAATGACTTCCGTGGTTTGAATATCTTCAAGTTTATTTCTGTGAATAATCACCAACTTGTAAACCGTTGGCTATCACTTGAGTTTATTGTATTGTATTTTTCCCTACAAAAGTTTAATGAAACTATTTCTGCAAACTTCAGCTCGGTAAAATTAAAGTCAATACACCATGAGCCATGAAACACATCAGAAAGATGATAAGGACATTAAGCTAAGAGAAATTATGGTAATGAAATCGTGGAGTGAAACTAAGGACCCCAACATTCGCCTATAAGACAAAGAAACGAGAAAAACCCAATAGATACATAGTGCGCCGGCAACAAGGAAAGAGCCCGTGACCTTGCGAATGCGAGTTGCACTTGCTACTGCATCGCTACCTTGCTCGGTTAAGTACAGTAAGCAGGAGAAACCTTTATTCCACCCAAAAAGTCCATGTCGAGATTCACTGGAGTTATCTGTTTGAGGGCTGCTGAACCAAGAAAAATAATATTCTTGGAAAGCGTTCGTGTGTGTATATCTGTCAACAGCATAATTCAAAATTAAAATATTGTGACTGTGGGTCGTAAAATTAAGTCTAGTTTGCAGAAACTCAAAATGCTCTTTATTTCTGCAGAAAGACAGTTTGTGCACCCCTTTGCAGCAGGATGACGTTATATACACCAACACAGTCTCTCGTGGCTTCACCACACGTAAATAAACAAAAGAATTAACCTTCAAATCACTACACGATAATCAGTTCTCGACTCGACTCGGTACAGTTCAAATGTCTACACACATAATAAACTCGCTACTGCAACTCCTAGCAGCCCTTGACGACTGACTCACGAGATTTTTTTTTTTTTTCGCGCGCAGGTACTGGTAGGCTTGTGTTAGCCTGAAGATTGTTGGTGTGTGCCCACCCAGGATAGGGTTTAACCACAGATAGGATTTTCTTTTCGGGATGGGTTAGGATGGCTGTTTTTCTTTGAGGATGGTGGATTGCATATGAGGTAGTTTATTGACTCCTCTAGAAGGATAGAATGCTATCACTAGCACCCTGGCGTAGAAAGAATTATTTTAGTTTGAAATGAATTTTGACTGAATTTTTGTTTAATTTTGAGACCAACAACTCTTGGTAGATTATGGGAGCTCAGCTTTTGCTGCTGCTGGAAATGCTCCGTGGTTACCTCGGATGCCCGCAAGCCATGCGGGGGACCCGGAATAGTCGGCGACGACGTCTTGTAGGATCATAATCACCAAGAGACCGAACCAGGGCACCTCTGTACAAAGGTAACTATGCGTATAATTTTGTAGCCCGGCGTCTAATTTCATCTTCCACGTATGGAAGACCCGAGGCTTCATGGAGGAACCTTACTGGGAAGAATCGGCCTACTGAATAGATGGACCTAAGTCCTCTATTCTGAGCGCGTTGAAGATATGCCAGCCAGGAATCTGCGGCCATGCCCCAGACCTCGCAGGCATATAGCATCAACGGGACTATAAGAGCTCGAAAAAGGTATAGCTGTACGTGGACTGGCATCGATCGAGAACCCAGCATAGGATACAGGGATGCAATAGCTCCCTGAACCATCGCCGAGAGTTCCCTGATGTGTCGACGGAAAGTCAGACCCTTGTCCAGCTCTACTCCCAGGTATTTGATAGAGGGTACCCATTCTATCCTTCGGCCTCTGAAATGGAAATCAGGGCAGTCTGCGGGGGTGTGGCGCTTGGTGAATAGAATAGCGTGGCTTTTGTCCGGGTTAACGGACATCCGCCAACGCCTGCACCACTCTTGTGTGAGACGGAGGTGTCTTTGAATTGGGTTGAAGGCTCTGCGAATATGTCTGTCTTTGCAGAAGAGCAGCACGTCGTCAGCATATTGTGTCATTTCGACGCGCGGCTCGGTTGGGAAGTCTGCCATGTATACACTAAATATTGTGGGAGATAATACAGAGCCTTCTGGGACTCCGCCTCCCACGGGTCTAAGAGTAGATGTTTGTCCCGCAACTGTGACTTTAAAAGTGCGATGTTTTAGAAAGCTGTGTAAGATGTTGATTAATTGGTTTGGTAGGCCCAGGTGGATAAGCTTGTGAAGGAGTCCGGTGAGCCAGGTTGTAGAGAAAGCCTTCTCGACGTCCAAAGACACTGCTGCCGTGAACGCCTGTTCCTGGAAACCCAGGGCAGCCGTCTCCACGACTCGCAGCAGCTGTTGGACTGTCTAGTGCCCCGGACGAAATCCAAATTGATACGCAGGTATGGCTTGAATGTCACCCAATACTGGGGACAAACGGGTGAGAATTATCCTCTCGAAGACTTTCGAGAGGGTAGATAGCAGACTAATGGAACGGTGATTGGAAGGGTACACCGGGTCCTTTCTTGACTTCAATAACTCCCACTGCCACATTTATATCCCAGCCACTGTTTCTCGAAAGATGCCGAAGCTTCACGGCCTTTCATGGCGCAGCAGGAAATTTCAGACTGTCTCTTTCTCCCTCTGTTGCTCTCTCTCTCTCGGCAAGTGATTAGCGCTGCGTCCACGCGCTGGCCGCTCTATCTGTCTCTTCGTTTACTGCCCGCGCACGGCCCGGCAGCAACTCGACAATGCCTGGCGACAAAATCGATAAATACCAAACTTAATATTTCAGTTCAGTATGTTCCAAGGATGTGAATGAAGATATCCTCACAACAAATGACCCTTCACTGCAGAATTTTGCCAAAAATTTTATTTTCTCAAAACTGGCTCCAGCCAGCATGGGCAACAGAGACCTTTGTTTTACCTGCGCCAAAAATTACTACTGGAAATTCGACAATGTATTATGCCTTGATATATGCGGCAATAATTTTTGAGGCAGCCTGTCAAAGCCATTCTTCTACGATGAATAGTTCTCGAGTTATCGCTTCGAGAATAAACACCTGACTTCCATGTTAATGATATGCTTCAGCTTCCAATCTTGCCTGCGTGTTATTGCTGTTTATTACGCAGTACTGAGTAAGACATTACCAAGAGTCGTTGGGAAATGCATATATTTGTTCATAAATTAACTGACTGCGGATCACTGCTGTCTAAAACCATGACTACGTATTCTTTGAAGTCCGCAAAGTTGAGTGTAAGCTACTTTGTGTAACTGCGACAATAAGCAGAAAATTCAAATGTTTATATTGTGTTTTGTGAACTATTAACAATGTCATTTTCAAAGCCTGGTACCAGTGACGCAGGTACTAAGGGTAAAGTACTCCTCTACCTAACAAGAAATATAAGTTTTAAAGTGTACTGTTTCTTTAGGGAATTGTCATCTGAGGAAGTGTGTTACCGGATCAATTGTTCACAAAGCCAGAAATTCACGTCCAGAGCGTGCAGTGTGACTGTGCATAAAGTGTTGCGTATTGTGAAACAGGCGTATTGTGAAACTTCCAGCAAGGAAATTGGTGAATCTTTATTTATTTTATTTTAGCTAGCAACCCTTCTACAATAAATCATTTTCAGAAATCGAGGTACGCTATTTTCAATAGCAAGTAAATATTGAATGATACAGTTTATAATGCTATCATAGTTATCCTTTGCTGCGGAAGTTTACGTTCCATCAATTTTTCAGACGACAAATGCTACCTTCCTCGATCCATTTCCCTGTCTTCCGCTCTCTGGCGCATCAGATGGCAATAGTGCAGCCACCGTGTACATGCATTGGTTCCGCTCATATGCCTTTTAAAGCCGTACGCCGTACTCACACACGATAAAGGTGCACACAACTTGAGGGGACTATATGAGAAAATGCTCGCAGAATCTGCTGCATCCCTATGGACCTAAAGGCGCCCTAGAAAAGTCTCTATACTACAGGTGTCAAAAGATGTTTTGTCTTCTACTTAGAAGAATTTTCACTCCAGCGATTTCACATTTCCTTACTGGAGCGTTCAATACAATTACTCGGTATCTACAAGCTCTAATAAATCTCTAATACAATCTCGGTATCAATACATACTCTGTTGCTTACCGTTGTCGGGTTATTGTGAACTATGCCTTATATGGTAGCAGTGACGAGAACAAAGCCATGCTGTTCTTAAGGGGACGCAGCACCGAAAATCCCAAATCCAGCAATTTTTAACCAATCTTGTTGAAATCTTTACCACTTAGTTCTGGTACCTAGTGGACACAGAATTCAAAATGTAGTTTTTATATCTTCAATAGTTTTTGAGTAATTAATTTGTGAAGTTCAAAATTTGGGTAAAATTCAAACCGCTCCACGTGATGAAAATTTTCAAAATTTTAATTTTTTTATTTCTAAAAGTATTCAGATGGTTATGAAGAAAAGATATATCATATGAATTTCTTATACTGCATTTAATTACAGCGGAAAAAGTTTAGGTATGGAGCAAACAAAAAAGCCAAAAAATGATTAAACCTTTGATTTTTATATCAATAACTTTAAAAATATAATGAATATTAGAAATTCATATGACAGAAACGTTTGTTTGCTTTCTAAGAACATGTGCTGAAAACTTTAGAGGGAGTGAATCAAAACTGCATCGTGTGGAACATTTTGAATGACAAAAAATATTGAGAAAACTATAACTGAGTAAATCAAATTTTAAAATCCAAAACATTTTCCTTCTCAGCTAGATGCCTTGAAGTAAACTAAAACCCTCCAGATAGATAAGTTGGACCCTCTTGCCTCTTCCTTCTCTCTTCTGCAGCAGTTTTCTTTAATTTCAGTTTCCTTCTGGATGTTTTAGAAGTTACCTTCGCAGAAATTGCTGAATGAAGTAAGCGTAATTGGTCCTTCCCTTGGCTTATTTTTAGAGATGATGGTGAAATCTGTGTCCATTATGTCTGACTGCAGCTTGAGTGAGGCAGAACAACCAAAACTGAATTCACTGATGGTTGATGTCACAGCAACTTGAAGTCTCTTCTGTGAAACAAATATTTCTTTTCGGCAATTATGCCATATCATGTTATGTAAACTTTCATTTGCATTTTGTGTCTTACCCAATGTATATGTCCTTAGAATTTCATCTCATACCAGTCTTTTGTACACAGGCATTAGTTTTATTACCACATCAGGCCTCAAGTATGTTCCCATTGTTGTGTTATGTTTAGGTGTTTCTTCCCATGTATCGTTTAGCATATTCATGATCCTAACTATGTACACAGCTATCAAGAGGTCAGTTGTTTCAAAGAATGTTTTACCTATAACCTACGTAACAGTTATGTGCACGTTTTGATGTATAAAATACCTTTATAAATGTTAAATGGCACACTAAAACTCATCAATTATATATAAACAGTATGTAGTTTAACGAGAAACAGAAGAAAATCCCGACTGTTACAAACTCACACTAAAGCAAAAATATAAACATTATTATTTGCTTTCAATGTTTGTAGCCAGTGTTTTGTTTCTACGGTGCCACATATTGTAAGAAATAACCATCATACCAACACACAAAATTCCACCAGAAGTTTTGCCCGCTAATTTCAAAAGTATTAATTTAGTACGTTCAATCGAACTCAAATGACAGAATTCTGTGAATCCAAGGGCCGGCATGTACGTGCGCATGGCCATTTAAATTGTCATGTGAGGGTATTTAAGTGCCTGAAACTCATACATTTAATTGGATTATGATACTATAAGGTTCAAAGTATTTTATTACCTCAAAAACAAAAATATTTTCCACAATTTTTAGCCAATTTCGGTGCTGCATTCCCTTAAGTTAATGAATACGGCTATGATGTAATGATGTACGAAACCGAATTGTATTTTTGAGCAATGCTGCAGTTCAAACAAATGATTCTTCGTCTCGTTTACTATACTGAGCGGTTCACCGTTCTGAGTTGACAGACAATTGTGTGTACCCGGGCGATATCCTAGGCGCCTCCTTGCTGATCAATACCTGATGGCAAACGGGCGCACGCATGCAGCTCGAGTCCTGGCTGGGTAAATGGCATGCAACATGTGGATGGTTTGCTCTTCTTACACACGTGGGATTGCAATAAATAATGTAACGCCCTCATGAGCCTTCAAGAGTTTGCAAACAAACTAATGCAAACAGATTACAGTCAGAAATAGCTCTCCCTTGCACTGTACAACCTAGGGAGCGGCATATTTCTATTAGGAAAGCATAGCCCTGGTGCAACAATTTCTTCCTATGCCACCAATCTTTCATTATTGATTGGTACTGTAACACTTTAATAATAATGGCTGCATATAGCGTTAACGCGATGCTTTCTGTAGCTGCAGGAAGCCATTTGAATTACATTAAATGGCTCTAAAGAAGGGCATAATGCTGTGCAATTATGTTAATTCACAGTGAGTCTTATATTTATGGGTTGAACGCTCCAGAAGTTTGAAATTATCCCTTTCTCTTGTCATTAGAGGAAAGAATAATATTTCTATTTTACCGTAGCAGTTCCAGACGTTCAAATAATTCTTTCATGATGCCAATCAGTCACACCTGTGGGAACATATACATAAAACGTAACAGTAAGATATTATTGTTGCTTGCCTGATTAGAGTTATTTGCATCATCATGAGCCTTCGTTCCCTTACACTATGCTACTAGTTACTGTTCCAAAACGACACCTTAGGAGTTGCCTTTCGCATTTGCAACACAAGGGCTAATATACGAGTCTAAAAAAACACAAATATTTACAGCATATATTACTCTCAATTGGTACTGTAGGCTCTTAAGAAGTGATATTTTGAGCATCTCTAATCATATTGTATATATATATATATATATATATATATAACACTATTACAGATTAACAAATACCATAAATCAGAGGTGTTTTTTAAGCTGTAATAAAAATACTGGAATAATAATTTTGCTTTAAAGTTGGAGGGCTGTTGTTTGGGGACTGCGTTGGACCTGTAGTGACGTTTGTAATTTCCCTACCTCTATAATAACATAAATTTAAGCGAAATGTGCTGCAGTGAACAATTACAGTATGAAGCATTAGCTACGTAAATTTGTACGGTGGTTACTATAGTAATAGCCATTGTTTATTGTTACTTAGTAGTAGTAGTAGTAGTAGTAGTAGTAGTAGTAGTAGTAGTAGTAGTAGTAGTAGTAGTAGTAGTAGTAGTAGTAGTAGTAGTAGTAGTAGTAGTAGTAGTAGCAGCAGCAGCAGCAGCGGAAATTGCTATGTGGTGTAGTATATCCTATAATGCTTTATGCTGCGCCGCTCTGGTATACTGCACTAGAAAAGTAGAAGTATTTTTTTTTTTTTTTTTTTTTTTTTTAATTTACGTCCGCCCCAACGTTAAGTTATATCGGACGGTGAATGAATTGGGTGAAATGATGCTCAATGAGTACAGGATCCATGGAGCTTAGAGTTGCCCGACATTCGTCTTGAAGGATAAGGGAAAACCCCGGAAAAAACCTTATATAATTAACTCATCCTGACCGAGATTCGAACTCTGGACCTCTTGAACGTGAGGCAGACATGCTACCATCTACGCTACCGAGGCGGGCTTAAAGAATAAGTATGTAAAAATAATGGAGAGAGTCCAGAGAAAGGTATTGTTGAGAACAGTGCGCGCGTATAGGACGGTATCAAACAGGGCGCTGCAAGTAATAGCAGGAGCCATCCCAATTGACTTAATGGTGAAAGAAAGGCAGCTCATAAGTGCATTGAACGATTGCCACTCTATTGAACTAAAACTAAGGATTAGAAACCAAGTTGTGGACGATTGGCAAAAGAGATGGGTGGAGGCTACACTGGTGGGACAATGGACCAAGAAATTAATTCCAGATGTGAGAACATGGTTGCTCTGTCCACATCGTGATGTTGACTACTTTCTTGCTCAAGTTTTAACCGGCCATGGAAGGTTTAAAGAGTGCGCCCATAGAATGGGAAAGCATGACAACAATAGCTGTACATACTGTAACGAACAAGACTCGGTAGAGCACACTTTTTTCTACTGCTCACGATGCGAGGGAAAGGGACGGCAAGTAAATTACAAATTGGAGGTAGGAAACTTATGTGCCGTTATGATGATGAATAAGGAGTCATGGAATACAGTGAAGCAGTTAGCTAGGCACATACTTGAAACTAAAGGACAATGATGAAAGGAAGGTGGTAGATTAAGTATACTCTAAAGGATTAAGAGCTGACTTACGGAAGCGCGGTTTTTATTAAACGCTACCATGCTGAAGTTATGCATCATTGCGGTCCCAGATGGTATGCTGTGTGAGTAAGGGTTTTTTAATTGGTAAGAATCCAACTCGCCATGCTTAGCGGTATCTAAGAAGATTTTCCCTTACTATAAAAAGTAGCAGTAGTGGTAGTGGTAATGGTAATAGTAGTTTTTTTTTATAACGCAGTGGAAAAATCTTTTAAAAACGCAACACTTGCGAGTTGGATTCTCACCAACTAAAAAAACACTGCATACTCTGCATACCATTTTGCGACTGCTGATGCTAGCATAACATCAAAACGGTAGCTGTCTGTTAGTCACTAATTTCTTTCTTCCCTTTCATTGGTCTCCATATTAATTTTTGCTAGGTTGTTCAATATGGTCCACGTTTTTGGGGTTCGTAACAGGGCATCTTGGATGTTATTGACAGTTACAACTAGTCCAAATTTATGATAGGCCTCATTTCTGTAGATATCCCATTTTTCACAGTGGAAAAATGTATGTCCCGCTGTGTCCCTCTCAGAACAATAGGCACATTTGTCATCATTTGTTTTGCCCATTCTCTTGGCATAATACCGAAATCTTCCGTGACCTGTCAATATCTGGGTAATGAAGCAGTCCTCATGCTTGTGTTTACAGTTTAGCCACCTAGGAATGTCTGGAATGATTTTCTTGGTACACTGTGCTACATCAGTAGTCTCTGCCCATCTTCTCTGCCACTCATCTATTATGTTTTTCTCAACTTTCTCTTCCCTTCAGCAGAGCCGATTTGTTCTTTCATTATTTTTCTTTCTTTAATTAAAATATCTATGGAGATGGCCCCTGCAACAACCTGTAAGGCTTTGGTGGATATGGCTCTATATCCACATAACACTCTCAATAGCAGTTTTCTTTGTACCATTACCATATAGTTTTTATAGATCTCTTTCCTGAGTGCCACGTACCACACGGCATACAGCAGCATTGAATAGACTGCTCACAGAATATCTACCTTTTCATCGTTCGTGGACCCCCGATATTCGGCATTAATCTGCCCAATGCTGCAGCATTCTTCTCGGCCTTCTGAGTACAGTCCTGATATGCTCTTCAAATGTACCACGTCTCCCAGCATAACACCTAAATATCTCATTGCTTTTTAGGCACCACCACATTATTACTAATGGTAAAGAACACTTCTTGTCGCTTCCTCGGTCCTTTTAGGACGACAGCCACTTTTTTTTTTTTTTTTTTTTTTTTTTTTTTGCGGAGCAAGGTCTAATCCGCTATTCTTCATCCAACCATCTATATGCCTCAGAGACTTGTTTCCTCTGAACATTAACTCTTCTTCATCCGGTCTGCTACAACCAGTGCCAAATCGTCAGGAAACCCTATCAGACATGATCCTTTCGGCAATTTCAGTCGCAGAACTCCATCATACAAAATATTCCACATTGTAGGTCCCAGGACTGAACCCTGAGGTACCCCTGCACATCTACTCTTTTGTTCAACTTTATGAATCTGTCCTGGAAATACTCCCTTAGAATATTAGTTAGATATTAGGAGACGTTTCTCATTTGCAGCTCCTTCATTATTAAGCTCCATGATGCACTGTTAAATGCATTTTTAACGTCCAACGTGATTACTACTACCCACTTCTCTTCTGCATCTTGCTTCAACTTAAATACCACTTCAATGCCCTGGATAGTGGATCTGCCTTTTCTAAAGCCATAGTGATTGGAGGATAAGTGGTAGTGGCGGTAGTAGTAGTGGTAGTAGTAATAGTAGTAGTAGTAGTAGTAGTAGTAGTAGTAGTAGTAGTAGTAGTAGTAGTAGTAGTAGCAGTAGTAGAGGTTAAGTACCCCTCCCCGAAACATTTAGGGTGTAGATATCAATATTTAAGGTTATATTCGAGTTACAAGCAACCGATTTTTAAAATTTACATTCGAATAATATAATAAAAACACTGCAATATTGCAGTCTGCAGACTTTACTCCTCTTCTTGCCATATTATGATGGTATTAGCTTCTATCACGTGAACAAAGGTGGTATTTCTAAAATGGGGCACATTGATGTTTCGTTTAAATAGCTTAAGTATTTCAATTCCTTGCTAAAGAGGGGAAATTCGTGGCTGAGTAATTAGATCTCTGGCTCTCACCAAGGTGGTCCGAGTTCGATCCCAGCGACCGCAAAGTGAGATTTGTGGTGCAAAACATGGCGCTGCGGTGGGTTTTCTCTGGGATCTCTGGTTCCCCTACGCCCCCCACCATCTCATTCCACCGGTCTCAATCTTAATCTCAAGTATCATCAGTGTCACCGCCAGCGATGCCGTATGTAGTAAACGCGGGCGTTAAACACTACACGTTTCAATTTCATCTTTTAACACTGCTGGCTCCCATACAGGCATTTACACAGACTCATTATATTTTGAGGTGAAACTTCGAAATTTAGGAGTACAAGTAGCCAAGATGAACTTTGTAGAGGATGATCTCGAACTACCTAAACGAAGCGCAACAAGAAAATAGCTCATGGGCTCAGAAGACATTCACCGTTGTGTCCCTGACCATTGGCAATTCAAACATTTAAGTTCTCTATTCTGATACTGACACAAACGACTTGGAAGTCATATGCTCTCTGCTCTCCATTGAAGTCGTTCTGCTCCAGAGTACGTCGTATCAAGCTATGGTACTTAAAATGCACCAATTGTAGGTCACTGGATGTTAAAGAATTTCAGTACACAGAAGTTTCACTAAGAAGTTTTCTCAACTGAAGCGTCTTCAACTTTGTTAGAAACTGAAAGAGTCCAATGGCTTCTACTTGGCGATAAATCTTTTTTCGGCGTCTAGACATTATAGGAAAAACAAGTGAGCTCTGAGCAACAGGTCTGTGTACATTGCTAGGAAAGTTTTAGAGGTTTTGATGTAGTACGTCTTTTCTGTGTACGACTTAAGTTATACCAACTAAATTAACAATAATGAAGCTTAAATTTTTCTGTATTCAGGAGCAATTAATTTGCAAATTAAAAAAGTTAAAACATTGATCAGTATTCTGATGAGAAACAGCACAGCCCACTGCATCGATTCACTCTAACCATAGTGACAGTAATAGTAATAATAATCACAATAACGAAAAGAAGAACTTCAACCTAAATAATGCAATTTGTGAAGAACTAGAAATGCAAAATTTGTTTGACTAATTTGAAACTAGTTAAAGTAAACAACAATGACTAGAAACGAACATGAATGTAACATCAGAATTATTCTAAACGTTATTTAAATTCATAAAACTTCCTCTCAAGTTTCGTTAGCTTCACGTTTTCAGTTTCTCACAAATACATTAAACGCAAGTTGCGGTCCCTTTGACGAGCGGTGAAGTCGCTGCAAGTGCGACTGTGTCCCGACTTCACATGTTCCCTTCATGCAGCGATTTTATAATTTGTGAACATGAGTGTGTTTGTAAACAAAGCTAAAACTATTAAGATTAGCTTTGTGTGTGATACACCTAAAGTGGTAACTATGAAACTGCACTGAGCAGGTACTTAAGATACAATCGGATAGTACCAGGTGTTATTATACCAAGATAGAGAGGGCGTCGCTGCTACAAGATATTCTTGTTCAAATTGGAACGTGAAAGTATGTTGTGAAACTACGATTACCACAGGAGGTATCAAGTTCTGTGTTTAAAATGCTTTAAATCCTTCAAAATTTTCTAGTTTCCCCTACAGAACAGTGGTCCGAATTCTATCGTTTATCTGAAGAATTTCGGTGTGAGACTGCTACCCATCCTCCTCTGTATGGATATATCCACATTTTTATACACTTCAGGACAACAGGTTCAACTAATTTATCCTGTTCATACATCCTCGTGCACCTATTTTCATCTACCAGGGCATTTCGTGAGTGGTTGTCCATGGTAATACAGTGCTATTAAAATTCCCAGGGAGGTTGACAGTCAGCTGGACCATCTTAAACTCTGAACGAGTATTTCCCGTGCTGTACCATTCCAGTATATCACTTGCTCTACTCCCATAGCGGGATCCTCTGATTCCAATAGTTGGTACAATAGAGGCCAATTGGTGAAACAGAGCCTTTGTCATTATAAGTGCCCCACAGTGCTTCTCTAGTTTGAAATGTCCGTTCATGCCTATACAACGTAAGTTGCAGCGAGTTGCAGACACTCAGTGAGCTTTCTGTTTCAACTAATTTGAATACTTCTGATGGCCGACTCTTACAAGTTAAGCCAGAGGTTCTACTTCCATTAGTCCTGGACCCGTAGGACCAAGGACCCGGGCCTCCTTCTACCCGGGAGCCGAAGCTCCTCGGCTCTTTCCATAGGACAATACCTGAAGTCTAAAAGGCCCCCCTCGACTCGAAAATCAAGACGGATGGAAGTGCATACGCCAATTACGTGCGTCAAATCCACAGGGAAGACTACCGAAAACCTCGGTAGGGCCGCCTGGTGATTTAGCACACCTTCTACTAGCTCTGCAGGCTAGTACTCGAGACTTATGAGGCAACCCTCTACCCTCTCCGGGCGGCCGTATCCTGGCCGGAGGTACTCAATTCCCCGTGGGTGTTGGGAACACACTGCCCCCTCGAGTCCAACCCAATCCTAACAGCTCCCAATCAGGGAGGGGCTCGAATGTTCGGCCCGAGATTCCTCTAGTAACGTCAGAGGTACCACGAGTGCTAAGGGTCCGCAGCGCCCGCACCTCGGCAGCTGAAGCGGACGGATCCCCTCCCCTACGGGAGACCGACTCTTACAAGAGACAGTAACTGTATACAAGAGAATATGTCTCCAACGCCTACCATTCCTTCTAGTTAATGAATGACTATAGGGTCGCCGATCTGCCGGATGTAGGTGAGCTTTATTAGCAGATGCCCCCTCTGCCATAACGTCGCTCAATCCGTTCCTCTCCACAGAGAGGTTTCTCTGTCTGAGACTTAGTAGTTCTGAAGTTACAATGCTTCAATTGTTTAGTTGGCTTTTCTATGTTCCCAGTATACTGTGACTTTGTGGATTCGTGAAATTAAAGGTCCAGGTTACAAACATTAAATTTGCTCTTTATTTCCGTAGAAACCCACTTTGATCAATCTGGCAGTATCAGAATTACGTCACATACACAATACAGCTTGCAAGGTCATCAACCACAAACAAAGTCCATACAGCTGTCCGTGCACATGAGTTTAATTAACAACTGTCTCCCAGTGGCGGGCGGCGGCTCCTTTTATAGCTTACTCACCATTCCGGAATGTTCTCAAACAATCAAGACGGCGCTAGAAGAAAGACGAACTCTCCAGAAATCCGTCTCCTTCCCCCACCGTCTCGGCAAGCTTTAATCTCCGCACTGAACTGCCCGTCTCTTTGAACTCGTCGGCCGTGCCGCCTCGCCTCAACAATGTGTTCGCAACAATACTTTTTGTGGTACGTTTCCTTTTTTCTACAAATTCTGCGACATACTTTTTTGCTGAAAATATTTTCAATTTCTTCGTTAATTTTAATAGCAGTATTTCTGTTACAAAACTAACGTCCCTATAGAAATGTCTACATTGCCATGATACTGTGACTTTGTGGGTTCGTAGAATTAAAAGTCCAATTTTCCGAAATTCTAAATGTTCTTTATTTGCGTAGAAATACACTCACAGTCGCAGTATTGCATCACATACACAATCAGAATCTACCAAGGTCGAGGACAATAACAAACAGCGTTCTGATTACATCAGTTCACGACTCACTCTTGTTTTACAACTGTTCACGACTGACACTTGGCGAGTCGTCGCCTTCTTACATACCTCATTGATAAATTCGAGAGATTTCTAGAACAAACAAGAAATGGACTGTTCTATCACCTTCCAGGAGTGTAACTTAATCTGTGCCGGCAAGTCCTTTATTTCCGCTATCTTTATTTGCCGGCTCTGTGTACACAGTCTCGCTATCGTAGATAACGGGTTCGCGACAATACTGATATTTTATTGTTACAGAAGGTGAAACTGTCAAATATTTCCTATAATCTGTAAATATTCGGCTTACATGAATATCGGTACGGAAACGCTCGGAACTGCAACTCTAAACAAACTGCTTCAGTTTCATCGGGATAAGGTAATTTTGGTAATTTTCAAGTGCGTCGTTTTGTAAATATGCATGTATGGTTCTACAGGTAGTATTAAGTGGCGAGAAGGGAATTCTTTTCTCAGACGGAATTGCCCTATGTAATCCTCCGTAATATTCTAGATCTACATTTGTGGTGTGATTTTAATTGTGTGATAAATACAGGTTTAGTGCACCGTTGAATGCGTTGAAATCACTGCTGAGAGTGTCTGATATCTATGTACGAGGTTGGGTCAAAAAGTAATGCCTCCTATTTTTTTTTCATTAAATAAGTAAGTTATGTGAAAACTTTGAATTTGGCGCAATTCCTCAAACCTTCTTCTCCAATTCCCTGCATTATTAACTTCCTAAGTCAACAGGTGGAAGTACTGCATCCTCTTGCAAAATGGCTGACATCGACATTCGTATTAGATAGCGTTCTATGATTGAATTTTTGACTGCGGAAGGTGAAACGCCAATTCACATTCACGAAAGGCTAAAAAAAATGTGTATGGTGATGCAACGGTGGATGTCAGCACTGTTAGACGATGGGTTCGTCGCTGTAACGAAGCTGAAGGGCAAACACCATTGGCAGATGAAAAGCGAAGCGGCAGACCGGTTACTGCAGTGACTCCATGCAACATTCAGCGAGTCGATGACATCATTCGTGGTGATCGCCGGGTAACAACAGGTGAATTGTGTCGCATTACCTCCCTCAGTAAAGGCAGTGTGATGACGATTATTCAACAACTGGGTTACTCAAAAGTTTGTTCACGTTGGGTACCAAGAATGTTAACCACCCAAAACAAAGAAACAAGGAAAACAATAGCTTCCGAACACTTGTAGCGCGTAGCGCTTCAATTTGGAGGTAGAAGAGTTTCTGGAAAAAATTGTTACTGGAGAAGAAACGTGGGTTCTTTTTTTTAACCTGAATCAAAGAGGCAGTCAGTGGAATGGCATCACACAATGTCACCGAAGAAAAAAAAAATTCAAAACTCAGCGGTCGGCAGGGAAAGTTATGGCGACTGTGTTTTGGGATGCAGCGGGTATGTTATGATTGATTTTATGGAGCTGGGATGCACAATAAATTCTGTCCAATACGTCAGAACTTTCAAAAAGCTGAAAGCACGTCTTCGCCGAGTTCGCCCAACAAAAACTATGGCGGATGTTCTTCTTTTGCATGAAAATGCAAGACCACACACCAGTCGTTACACCACTCCAGAAATTGCGAAATTGGGATGGCAAGTCTTACCTCACCCCCCCATACAGCCCTGGCCTGGCACCATCAGACTTCCATCTGTTCGGGACACTAAAGGAATCTCATCGTGGGATTCATTTTGAAGATGAGGAGACTGTGAAAACGTCCGTGCATCAATGGTTTAGGAAGCAAGACCGTGTGTTTTACTACACTGGAATACATGCCCTAGTTAAAAGGTGGACCAAAACTGTGGAAAAGGATGGAGATTATATTGAATAGTGATAAATTAATCGTCAATGTTGTAGTTTTCAAGCTATGTAAATTGGATTCAATTTTATTGGCAATTAAAAGAGAGAGAAAATAGGAGACATTACTTTTTGACCCACCCTGTAGTTTGAACTGCATTACTGTTAAGTAGATTACACACATTTTCTGCAGAATTACTGGTCACCTGCGTTAACGTGAACTACACAGAGCATATGAGCGAGGGTGTCAGTTTTGTGACCACATAGCCGTAATTTTGTATCTTAAATTATATGTTGTGTTTTCCTAATGGGATGGTACTTTTGGAAAGTTAATTGTCTAATCTTTTCCAGGATTTATACATTAATTTGCCCAATCATCAGTGATTAATTCGTAGACGTTTTAATGTTATTCTGCAACGTAAATATTTGTGCAGTTCTTTAAAGGAGGGAATTGTAAGACTTGTACCCATACAGAGTGATTCGTCGATACCGCTATCTAAAGACAATTTAGTTACTAATTTACGAATTATAAAATTCTGGTGTCATTGCTTATTAATCGATTGTGTCTCTGCTTCCATATCTCCTGCACCCACAGCAAAATGTGAAGCGTCTGGCCGGATAATTTGTATCGCTTTTTGCGATAGATGCCAATGTTGCTCTTTGTCAGCATACTGCCAACGGTCAATTTTAGCTTCATTGTATTTCCAGTGCGCTTTTGTCAAGGAGTCATATGCTTCTTTATATGAGACACTGCAATGATATAAACTTGTGCAATCAAGCCATATATACACCTGCGTTAATGTAATATTTCCGCTGTACTACAAATTCTACACCTATGTTTGAAGATAAGTTCGTCGAGGACGCCAAGGATCCATGATACATTTTATGATGCTTTTGATCTCTCATTTTATCAGTTACATCAAACCATTGTGGAAATTTCGCTTCAGTGATATCAATTTTCCTACTTAGCACGAACAAAGCCACCGTATTCCTGGCGACTAACCGGGACGTAGCAAATGTGAATAACATTGTTCAAAACTTGGGGCTCCAGCAGACCTTACTGTCAGAAGTCAGAATCCTTATTTCTGTGCAACTGGGGAACGATGCATTCCCTTCCTTGCACATTGAGCCGAAACTCAACATTTTGGATATATGCTTTCCTCTCATCATGTGAATGCAGACCTGGAATAAGCCTCTGTCAATTAATCGTATTCGCTTTATTATTGGAGAGTTGTATAATAGGATTGAGCCTCTGTCAGCGTACGTGTTCGGCATTTCTAGGAGTTGTCTCACTTATGGTATACAGGATGGACCATTTATCTTGAGACGATACAAAATCTCCGAAACTAATTGCTGTAGAAAGAAAAGTTTTAAATAAAAGTCCCTTGATATTATGGGGAAAAGTAAATGTCATTCGTCGTCTTTTATTTGGAGGACGCTCGGATGGTCATTTTAGGGTCAATTTTTTTTTTTTCTAAATAGATGCCTACCCTTTTCATTTTGTTTTCTCGCTCCTCATAAAGAACTAAATAACTTTTGTATAAAGCACCTTGCAATTGTTCTTACAGCAACATAAATAACGACGAAAATGCTGATTGACTGTGTACCAAGAGCGCGATTAGCTTGGACCATCCGTGGATGGACCTTTGAGGGTCAGTTACTTATTGTAACTGGGAAGGCGCCGGGGTAGCGCGGTGGTTTCGTTCGCGGCTCCCGTTCTAAGGGTCCCGAGTTCGATTCCCGGCTCTGGGGTTGGCGATTTTAAGTCGGCCCTATCCACGCCTTCACCTCTGTCTAGCACACGTGAAGTATCCCCTATGCCCAACGTGGTTCGGAGTCCACGGTAAAAACTGTAGGTCCTCTCACCTCACCGCCATCTTCACTATCACCCTATCATCGGAGGTAATGGACACCGCCCTCTGGGTGCCTCCACCTGAGAAATGGGTCCGGTCATCACTTGGTGGGGTGAGGTTACCCCAAAGGCCAAGGTTGGCATGTGGGGAGTGTTAGTAACTAACTAACTTGTAACTGGGAACTAAAATTTTTATTTGGTTTCCTTATTCTTCATTACAAAACAAACAGTATTTTAAAAACCATTTTCTTCATAGTACATGGATCTCTCGCTAGACAATTAAACGTTGATGAGAGGTGGCTACACATAGCATCACCACGTACCTTAGGGTAATAAATGTTCAAAATGATGCCCTTTTACATCGATGAATTTTCCAATTCTGTGAATGAAAGATTGGTGTGTTCGTAAAAGTTATTCAATTCTGGCACAAGTATTTCGTATACGCATCTTCATGCTGTCAGGTGTCGGTGTTTCACAATACACTTTTTCCTTGAGGTAACCCCACTGATGTAAGATCAAGAGATCGAGCTGGCCAAATAATGAGACCTGCACGTCCTATCCAATGATCATGGTAGTTGTCATTTAAAACCTCCCTAGCAGCACGTATATAGTGTGTAGGGCATCCATCATGCTGGTACCACATTTGTGACCTTGTTTGTAATGTGACATCTTTTAACAAAAACGGCAACTAATCCGTTAAAAAGTTTCTGTATTTTGCAACTATTAAGGTGCCATCAATTAAGTAAGGGCCAATGGAGAAAATAGAGCAACCGTTCAGAATGTTCGTCGTCATTTACGTTGCTGTAAGAACAATTGCAAAGTGCTTTATACAAAAGTTGTTTAGTTTTTTATGAGGAGTGGGAAAACAAACTAGAAAGGTAGGTTCCCATTTTAAAACAAATTGAACTCACCCTAAAATGACCATCACAACGTCCTCCAAATAAAAGACGACTAATGACATTTACTTTCCCCCATAATATCAAGTGACTTTTATTCAAGACATTTCTTTCTACAGCACTTAGTTCGGAGATATTGTGCTGTCTCAAGTTAAATGGTCCAGCCTGTACATCGCTTGTGTTGGTGTTGCCGTCCACATGCTCGAGACACCACCAGTATCAGCTCACTAGTGTGGCCTGAGGGTATTTTAAATGTTCCATTTTTACGTTTTAAGCTTACCCTCTGTATGATAGACTTAGTCTGCTTAATGTAAAAGCTAAACTCTGTCGCTCTATTTCCCAGTTCCTCCACCTATCTTACGTGTACTAGACAAAATGACAATAGAACAAAATCACACAGACGAGTAATAAAATTTATATTTTCTAAACATGTTTGCTTTTTCTTTTCGAAAACCAGGTGTTTGTTATTCCATACTTTTGAAGAATTGCAATAGTTACCCTAACTACTAATATGTAAGCGCAAATACGTGCACAACTCCCTGTGGAACAACAAATCACGTAGTAAAACCTGACATTTTTAAACACTTTCCCCCCTTCTGACGAAGAGATTCTGAAGCAGTTGATACCTCACTTACCAACTTGCGTTTTATTTTGTCGCTGTGCATTTGCAGTTCAACCCCAACTTGCCGTAAGAAGTGTGCTGGGGAAGGAAGTGGTTGTTCTCCTGTACTTAATGTTCTCCTGCTCCCCTAGTTCATAAATAAGGGTTGGTGATGATGGCTATGTAAGAACATCACTCTCCCTTCCAAACAATCCTGAGGTGCGTTAAGAATGCACGAGTTACCACCTAAATGTCTAAGAACTGTGAATATTGATTTTGTCTGAGTTCAATGTCCGTTGTATTTCCTGTTTTGGTTGAGCTACGCTATCTGAACTAATATATTTATTTTGTAGAAGAGCACTGCCATTCACACTGTGAATCCTTATTGTGACTTTCCGATATTGTGAATGTCATAGGACTTGAGAGAGGAAGACTAAAATATTATTCTAAAAAAAAAAACTTATTATCATCATGCGACGAGTAGTATTGCGCTTACTGTAATTTCCAGAATTCAATGAACGGGATGAAAGTGTTTATAATATTTCAGCAGGATCTTCGTATGGAGTAATATTTAAAAGTTTTCGTTTTTAAAATAACTTCTGTAGCAATGATCCGTACATCTAAATTTTCTATAAGAACAGCTTTCTCTGAAATGTTCCGAAACTAGAGATTTTTTTTCACAAAACGCGTCTAATAAAACCCCTACTACACTACACTTCCCAACAAATCAAGCAGGTACAGCTGAGAAAATAGAACAGCTTTTCGAAATTAAATGCCCTCTATTTTTGAAGAGCTTTTATATAACGAACCGGTGTCTTTTAGTTGCTTAGGATAATTACTTAGTAGATACTAAGCAAGGACAAAATAACCATAACTTTTTTCTTTGTTTCTAAGTTTAAGGGCATTACAACAAATATTGAGAGCTACCAACATGTTTTTTACTACAGTTCATTTGAGGTTTTATTACTAATATGGATAAAATTTCTACAGCATACTTGTTAACTACAAAGTAGAGCTACTGCAATGCTATAAAAAACCACATGTTTCATAAATTTGGGAGCTTTTCTTTCCGTTTTCACATTTTGGCAACCACGAGTATTTTTTCACATTTCTTCATGTTTTTGGACACGACACATAATCAATAGCTTGATTATTTATTGCTGGAGTTTTGTATTGTGACTAAATTAATTAGATAAATGGGGAGTATTTCCTATCTCAATCGTTAGAATACTTGCCTGCTGTGGGAGGAATCCCGTCTCCAATTCCTGGTTGGGAAGTGCGAACTTTTCTCTAACCAAGATTATTCTCTATCCTAAGCAGAGGCAGAAGAATGTGTATGTGTGTGTTTGATCTAATATTCAAAATATATAAAAAAAAAACGTTGTAAACAATTTAACATCATTGCCTAAAGTCGATATGCTCCAAAGTAAAAGGCCATCTTTGCTAAAGTGTAATATAAATAGAATAGTAGTTAACAATAAAAAGAAAATAATAAAAAATGGATTGCGATTTATTCTTTTACTTTAAAGTAGGTAGAAAAAAAGTATTCCATTAAAAATTTCCACATGGAGTTTCATCGGAACTACACCTGAAGGGACACATAAAACCGTTCTCCAATTACATAAGTTACGCTGTTGTGTATATATACATATGTGTGTGTGTTAATGTGTGTGTGTTTGTGTATGTAAGCGTAAGTTAAAAGCGAAAAGTGAAAAAGATACCAAACTTTTTAATCAAGTCCAACATATTTTAATAAAGCAAAGTCACATTTTGAGACACCCTCCACACAAAAGCCCTTGAGATGAAAGAGTTTTCTCAGTTTTTATTGACCATAAACTTACATCTTCTTGACCAAACAAACAAAGTGTATATCTTGATTTTTATGAATATATATTGGGACAATGAGAATTACTTCCAATAGTTACCTAATAAGTTATCATAGATCTAACATCTAACCTGGCTGTAATGCAGAAGAAAGTTCAATACTCAAATAAGCAAGAAACGTCAGTTGAAGCTTTTAGAATGAAAAATGTATTTCGAAACACTGAATATAAAAGCACGATTGGTACAATTATTGAACTTAATTTAACTTTCAGGAACCTATTCTAATTAGTGCTCCTGTCTTCTTCATTTTGCAGAAGCAGATGGAACTGTGTCCCTCTCATAGCAATAGTTTTCTCATAGACGATTTGCAAATGTTTCTTCCGCATAGCAATTTTTGATATTGAAGAACTTTCAATTGTCCCTTTCTCGCAGTAGATATTTTTACGTATTAAAGATATTTTCTGCGAAATCTTCTTTAATCTTATTACTCATCATCCGAAGTATATTATGCAATACACGTGTGAAAAATGCATTTCATAATCTCGACTTCATCCTGCGTTTTCTAACTTTTTCTGGACTCTTTTAACACGCACTCCCACCCATCCATTATTGTACAATATACCAAGTAGTATATCACTCTCCAGCTACTTCAGGCAGGCAAAATCACATTTCGTAGACGACAAGGTTCTTAAAATATACAGCCTAAGTCAATTTTTCTTGTAGCATAGTCATTTTAAAATATTCGCTGTTATTCATCAAAATGTTTCAGTATTTTAGGTAATACTTCGAAGAGACACCCCGTTGTTTCTCCTGAGCTAATGCAAAAGGTAGGAGTATACCCAACTGATAATTGTGTACCTACTAAAAAATACATGTTATCATGATTATCAGGAAGTACAAGGTAAACAAGCTATCGTATAATTTGGATGGGATGGAATGAGTTAGAATTGTATAGATTATGAATGGTGTGTAAAATATAGTGATTGCAGCACAAAATTTAAGCACTAAGACGCTTGATTTCTCATTTTCTTTCTTTCTTTCTTTCTTTCTTTCTTTCTTTCTTTCTTTCTTTCTTTCTTTCTTTCTTTCTTTCTTTCTTTCTTTCTTTCTTTCTTTCTTTCTTTCTTTCTTTTAAACCATCTTTTTAATATCACCCTTTAACTACGATTGTTATATCGAAGACCTTATAGCTTTAGAATATATTGCATGTTGGCAATTGTGTTTGTTCCTGTACGAACTGTTACTGGATTTCTAGTTTCTCTTTGGGTTTTATACATTGGATCCCTCTCTCCTCTCTTTCTCTCTCACATAGACAACAACACATACATTCTCATTCATACTCCTAGACTGGTGAGGATAAGAAATAACTTTGGTTAGAAAACAATTCCCACTCCGCAGCTCTAAGGTTGAACTTCGGAACCCCACACAGAAGGCAGGTAACGAATCTATCGACTGAAGTATAAGGCCAACTCACACTAGCTTTTGTTATCAAACTATGCAAAAACATGCAACATCACGGGCAGCATATAGAGATATGCTTTTTAAACATAAGCCTGTCATACAGCATCCTATATACTTCTGAGTGCCAGCACAAAATGCTTAACAAAATCATTTCTACGAAAGTTTATCTTATTTGCCATGAAGTAGGAATACGTATAAGATTTTATATAGAAATATAAAAACAAGTAGGTAATATGCTGGATCGATAAATTTTTGTGATTATAATATTATTTACTTTTTCTCTCTGGAAATGTATATCCATTTAAGTACTAATGGGCAGTGTTGCTTCAGAAAAATTCTCATGCATGCGGACTATATTGTATGTGACATGGGAAAAGACCGTGAATAACCTCTTTCATACACAGACGAATGTGTCACATTGGCTTAACAGGGATTCCCCGTTCATCCAGTTTCATCCCCAATTCGTAGTGGGAGATTTTCTTTCCTATCAGCAAATTCCTTTCTCAGCAAACAAAACGAATATTTTAAAGAAGAAAATTCCATTTTGGATAGATTTCTGTGACAGCTTTCCGGCACCATCAGAATATCTGTTCATACCTTTTCATTCCCGTAGGGAAGGGGATCCATCCCCTCCAGCTGCCGTGGTGCGGTCGCTGCGGACCCCTAGCATTCGTGGTACCTCTGACGTTACTAGAGGAACCTCGGGCCGAACATTCGAGCCCCTCCCTGGTAGGGAGTTGTTCGGATTGGGTTGGACTCGAGGGGGCAGTGGTTCCCGATACCCGTGGTAGATCGGGGTTGAGGGAAGTCATTAATATTCCCGCGTACTAGCCAGCATAGTTAGTAGAAGTTGTGCTAGATCACCAGGTGGCCCCACCGAGATCGCATCGGTAGCCTTCTCATTTTGGAGTTGGCGCGCGTAAGTGGCGTATCCACTTCCATCCCGTCTTGAAACCATAGGACCAGATGGGGGGGCCTTTTTAGTCGCTAGGTCTTGCCCTATGGAAAGCCCCACGGAGGCGCCGGGCGCCCTTTTGGGACAGCTCCGTAACTCCCTGGTCGATGGAAGCCCGGGTCCTTCGTCCTACGAGTCCAGGTCTAATGGGAGTAGAACCTCTGGCATTAACTAATTAACTATACCTTTTCATAATCATAAATAAAAACAAATTTTAAAGTTAAACACTATTGAACTAAGGTGGATTACGGAAAACAAAACTAAAAAATGTACTTCTGATCTTAAGGGATTTTTAGGGGTATGGCATAAATAATTTCAAGCACCGTGTCTAATCATCTGAACACCTTTATAATGTTTGAAATATCGCCAGAATGGTTACCGTCTACTGAAACATTTTTATTTTGTTTCTTTTTACCACTTATAATCACCTAGATAAAATTATTTCAGCCTTCTATTTTTAAATTTGCATCTTTCCACATAAGGAGCGTGAAGCGAAATGATTTCAGTCAAGACTGAAGCACCAACATCAATGTCAACAATTAACATACTTCCGGTGAATGGCTGCCCAAAATTTATTTCAAGTGTCCTCTAAATTATGTGTTTGTTTCATTCATATTCTGCAGTGCGTTCAACTAAGTTGTATGTACCATTTAAGAGACATGCTGTTTTCAATAGTTTATTTAATTCGTTCTTAGCTGGTGGATTATAAAATCTCAAATTTCATCTTAAATTTATGAAACAAATAGGGGAATGACGAAAAGTTGAAAAAATTGCTTAATAATTCTGATTTTTTAATCGAATTTTAATGTTTTACAAAATGCCTTTAATTATTCCCTTCAACTCTTTAAAGATCTTCTATTGGAAAGTTAAATATCGATGTGCCTGGAGTAATTTTTAATAGAAGTGCCCCAAAAATATAATAACATTTAAGGAATTAAAACTATTGTGTGGTTTAAAATCTTTAAAATTGTTTATTCAAAAAATAACTGGACGTAAATTTAGATTAAATCTCGGTGATATACTGCGTTGCTATTGGAATACCTTTTCATGTCTTAAGCATAGGTGATGTAAAATTACATCAACGTATTAATAAAGTAGAACCAAAATTTAATATCTGACTTATGTTACGGCTGATTGTATAGGTGCTTAGATTATTGCTTTTCATGTCTAAAATTTCAGGTCTAATTATTCCACTTCCCTGCATACATCTTGTTCTGTTTCTAATTTTCTGATGGGATAGAGGACATAAAATTAAAACATTTTTTTAATAAAGTAAGGTTCGGAAATGCTTTTTTCTATTGTAAAAGTGGTATGAACCAAAACGTCCCAACTTGAAAAACCATTTTAATTGCTCTATCGTTAGGCTGCAACTTTCTTACATAATAACATGTACTGACGCACTATTGGAATTGTTAAAAATTGGAACCACAATTTTTGACACATACTACTTATCTGTGCTACTACTACATCTATACTGCATACTACTCGGACTATACTACTTATCCTTAAAAATACTTGTGGTCGCTTACAAAGATAAACAAAAGCAAGAGTAGTAATTCTAGCAACTAGCTCTTCCTCTGTGTCAATGGGTCCTTCATAAACAACTTTATAATCTTAATACAATCACACACACACACATGCACACACATGCTCACACACACGCGCGCGCGCGCACACAAATTGCAATCATTCGAGAAACGTGCTGGCCAAACAATCGCATCTACTCCCTCTATCTAAACCTTTAAAAAGTGTACATTTAAATAATTTCGAAAATTTAAGCCAAAGAAGTGCTGATAAATCAGGTTTCTTTTATATATAATTGATCGATCAGCAGTACAATGGTTTACAGATCAGAGTGCAAAGAAGGTAACAGAACAATACATTAAAGAGCAATACCACTCAGGGGTAGGCTAACCGGCCATCCCCTAACTACATTAAGTTAGAACTCCAATAATACACTGGAAAATTATGTCAATATTGAAGATGTAAGACATACATCACTAGAATCACTGGAATCACTCAGAAGCAGGTCCTGTGGTAGTCTCCTCCTTAAGCGTGAGGGCTGGCGTGTGCGCACACGATGTTATAATGCACAGCTCCTGGAACGTCTTGCAGCGTGGAAAAGAAACGACGGGCGATCCTGCGAATGTAGCCGTGAAGATGTAACAGTCCTAGTTCGTGATGGAGCTGCTGATTACGGATGAACCATGAAGTGTTGGTAGCGATGTGATTCTGTATAACTTGAAGACGACGCAGATGACATGTGTGTGCGGCCCCCCACACTTGGCAGGCATAAGTAATAAGCGGACGAACGAGTGATTTGTAGAGTAACAATGAAGACTGTAGGCCGAGGCTGGAACGGCGATGCAACAGAGGTGAGAGTTTTGAAAGTCGCCCGGAGGCCAGTGATATAAGACGATAATCAGGTTTGAATATTAATTGGAACATCTTATAGTAGCTTCGGAGGCAATTCTACAAGAAAAATTTCATAACCATTAATTCAATTGAATAAACGTGACACATGGTCCAATTACATACTTATCAACAAATCCAACCCAAATATTTAATTGAAAACTTGCATTGATTGCAAACATACCTACTTCACAGATCTAGAATTCATGTAATTCGAGAGGTGGTTGTGTGACAATCCAACGTCTTCCCCAACACCCACAAGATATCTGTAAGGTTATTATTCAACACATTTATGACCTACTACACAGCGAACTAAAGATGCACACAGTTGAAGAATTCATTAAGAAGCTAGCATATGACACCTATAAAAACCTAGAGATACATCACAATCCTCTAATCTCACGACTCGGAAACTACACTACAGAAATAAACATACACGCGCGACCATTATCACTATTCGAAAGAAGACTCACACACGACGACGAAGACGACGTTCAGAACTTCCTGAACAACCTAATAAGGGACGACTGACACAGACAGTTAGGCTGACACTCCTACTTTCCCTTCATTAATCTTTTTCTTACTGACTCTTTTCAGAACGCTGCCCGCACAGAGCCCTCCAAGCCCTTGACATCAGTCAAGGCGGTCCGGGAGTTAGAGGGCCTCCCACCAGGGTCCTACAGGCGCGGAGACAGCGGGCGACTGCAGATGGAGTAGGACACACCGACGACACAACGCATGGACTAAGGAACTGACGAACGACCACGCCGGAACATTAGGACGACCGAACACATAGGTCGAAACCGCATGCCACATACTAACCACTGACAAACCCAGGAAACTGGGGACATAAGTAGAACACTAATAACCACACCACTACTAATCCCTGACTAACAGGTCACCAAGGCCTGAGCTTTATTATTACAATACACATAGGCTTACAAAGCACGTATAAATAATAGATAAGTAACATACGCGCAACACTAACAGGCCTCCCCGGTCTGAGCCACATGTATATAACAATACTAACGCATGATTAACACTTGGTGGTGCCCAAGTTTCATGGTCACCACCAAGAGGCAACGTTGACGCGCTCGAATGCATCGCATGCCAGCATAGTAGTTACCACATACTAACCGGGGTGCTATGCGGGACCCGACAAAGAAGCATGATAATAAATGCATGCAAAATAATATAAGAATTCACGAAACTAACACGTGGAGGGGTATTTTAGTGAGTATGCCTGGCCCCTCAGGGCACGGGGACCGTCAGACTGTCGGCCATCGCACGTGGGCCGTCGCCTGTAACTGGGTATTTCCCCTCCACGGTAAAAAAAAAAAAAAAAAAAAAAAAAAAAAAAAAAAAAAAACACACACACACATTTATGGACACAATTAGTGAACATTGCTGCAGTAATTATGTCATCAAATAACCCGTTCTAGGGATATCATTTCTGATTCGACAGTCCTTACCAGGCAATGGACGAGCGCTCCTGACGGCGACAGCTCAGAACGAAGCCGAAGCCCGAGATCTCAGTGCGAGACTACAAGGAATGATCGGCTTCGCCAGGAACGGTAATAGAGGTGATAGGGTGCGACGTTACAGTGATGTAAAACATAATTTCGACCTATTCAAAATTTAATAACTATTCAACAGTATGTTTGGTGAGCAATATAAAATCTAAATTATCTCTTGAACGTTTTATACAAAACATATGAGGAGACAGTAGTGGAGTGGAGAATTTAACTCCTCTTGAGAATATTGTCAAATACGATACTATTGTGAGCATGTAATAATTCATATGATATTTTGAGATTAACGTTAAGTTATTATTCTTGTTACGTGCATCGAATTTCAGTTGGAAGAAAAGTCAGTTGTATCACTTGTAAAGCAAGGAAAACAGAAAATTGAATTATGCTAACTTAAACTTGATTGCTGCCATTTTATATTTATCCTGCTTACAACACCTTGGGTAGGTTTGGATCCACCATCCATCCTACCCTTTCAACATATGAGTACTTTTAAAAAGTCAGTTCCTGAAACAACATTTCTCGTTTATCCACAATATTGACTATACAGTTATCCTCGCGCATGTAAACAACTGCAAGCAGGTACAGCCTCACCATGTCAGGTACAGCGAGAAGAAACAAAGCAGTTGCATTATACTGCACCTTGCATACATTGCATGCATGTCTGCATACATTTGCGAGGCAGTGCCTCAGTAGTTCGCAGAGTACTACGTTACGTTGTTTCGGACATTTGCTTCAGTGGCAGTTGTTTGTACATTTGATGGCAATGCTGTATATCTGACGTCATTAATACCCTGCGTCCAGCTAACTTGTATCGCCTACGAGCGCACATACCTCCGGTCTTTAGTAAGGACTATTAAGGTAATTGTTTGCTTTTAGTATAATCGCCTGAGATTAATGTTTGTACTTTATGGCATGAAGAAGACGCTTTAATACTCACTTAAGACTCTCTATACAGACTGATACACATAGAATGAGCCTCAGCTTTAGGGTTAGTTTGGGATTGTTTTCAAAGCTCGTCTTCAAAGTTTAATGTCCTGATTTTTTCAATTCTTTCTTGAATCTGCTTTATTTACCTGGAACTGGCCATAATCTCGAGAAAAGATTCGCGTTGCAAAATTGGTACGAGTATTGCCGTAAGCTACTGTGTATCAGTCGTGAGAGTGTGATAAGGATAACACCTTTTTATACGTACATTTAGATTTTATTCTGTCTTCTAGGCTTTTCAGTAACAGATTTTTCCCACATTTTATACTCGAAATGGACGAAATGATAAATGTAAATGTTCTCAGTGCTGTGTCTACTGGCGTGGATAATCTACTGTGTAGATTACCAATGCTGTTCGTAATAAGTAAATAAGTAAACAAGTAAATAAGTAAATGTATCCCCACTCGTTTGTAGACTTATTCCAAAATACTTGAATTGCAAGACCTTAGGTTTTATAGTAATCCGTGTGCGTGGCTACTAGTCCTGTTTCATTTGAGCTATGGTTCTTGGCAGGTTGGCTTTAGCGATGGTGAATAGTAGTGGGCTTAGTGTGTCACTTTGAAGTATTCTATCGTTTTTATGGGATTTTACTTTCATACGATAACATCTATTTGGATATAGTTATTGATTGGAAAGTTGCTCATGAGATTGTATATTTGGCTTCTTCCTGTTATAATTTTCATTTTTCCCACTATTATATTTCCATTTAGCAGATCAAAAGCTTTAATGTAGTCTATGAATATTAAATGCAACTTTTCTTGTACCCTCATGTAAACAATATTTCGTGTGTCATTGATTCGAAACTGCGATTATGGCGTAGCATACACGATCAAGTTGTTGTCTTTGTGTTAAGAGATTTGTTTAACACTCTGAACTGGGTGCATTCCAGTGCATTTCCCCTGTATGAATTGGAACCTACTGTGTCTTCTTTCCCTTTATGTAGAATTTGCAGGTGCAATCCTCCAGATGTCAGGGATCTTAACCTGGTTCAAGCATTCCTTGAACAGTTTTGCCCAGGATTATTTGTGAATTGTAGACATGCATATGAGATATTCGTTGTAATCTATCGGTATCGTGCTTACTGTCTTTTAATTAACTAATAGATTTCCTCCTCTTTAAATGTTTGATTGTTGGTTTGGTTCCAATATTTTGTATCTTGGGCGAAGGTTTATTTCTTTCACCTGTACTTTTTGTTTCCCAAGTATTTATTGATTATCTTAGAAAGTGAGACTGTTTTAATTTGATAGCCATATATCATAGTAGCTATGTTTCGCTAGAGTTTTGCTGGGAAAACGTATTTCTTGTTTGATAGTAATTTTGTATTGGTTTCTTTTTGCGGCATACTCTTGAAGGTCTTCAGAGTATGTGCATATCTTGTCCAGCGCTTTCAGAGTGACCTTCTTGCTCTGTAGCATTTCTCCGTGAACCACGTTTTCGTGCTACGGACTGTATTGCTTTTCGTCGGTTTTAGCATTTCTCAGTAGCTCTTTCAGCATATTTTACAGCTTTGTCGTTTTATATTTCGTCGTGATCCTTTTTGAACAATTTGTTGGATCTATTTTCGTGTTTGGTTCACTTGTATTCGAGTGACGGCATGTTTCTTTGCATTGTACCATAAAGGTAATTCCTGTGGGTATGTGTTTTCTTGCAGTAATACTTTCTAACATTCTTTAATGTGCTGATTTCCTGTTGTAGGTACCAAACCTTTTTCGCTCCTTCCATTATAAATTATAAAGGTTTTATTTCTGTACATTCCGTACATAGAGGACATGGTACATGCCTGAGAGAGAGATCTCTTTTAATTAATGTCCTCCAACATAAGTTATATCTGATAAAGAATGAGATGGCTGAAATTATGCTCAAATGAACCGATGGTTCATGGAACTTAGAGTTACCCGGCATTCATATTTTAGGAAAAGAGAAACCTCCACATAAACTTTAACCAGACAAGTTGCCCTCACCAAAACCTGAACTCCGGAGTTCTTAAATGTGATAAAGACACCCTACCACCATGCTATAGAGTCGAGCTGGGAGGGAGAGCAAGAGCGAAGTAATGAAATAGCCTTGTACGTGAAAATAAACGACACAGATCACCTATTCACAGAAGAATAACAAGAATGAGTAACAAATAAACAGTATTGTGCTTCTCTTAACATATTGGATTAAGTGGAAACACAAATATTGGAGGTATAAGAAATATGAATTCTGTCACGGCTCATTTAAACTATGCCTGACACGTGCAGCCAACATAACGAGATGAAAACGGAAAGAGTAATGACTCGTGTCCCGTCTGCAATCGCAGGAATTAACGCGATATCCGTATGGATGAAATGAGAGACGGAGAAGATGAAGCAGAATGTGTAACTGCAGTACATAGATAGCACCACGAGTATACTGGCATGACAGCGAATATAGTATCATAAAGAAAAGCTTGAAAATCAACATATATTTGCAATTGTAAATCCCGCCTACCAATATGGAACGAAGCAGAGACAAGGACATTGTATAAATGGAAGAAAAGTTGAATACAAAAAGGAAACTATGAAACATAATCTCCCAAATTGATAAAAATGTGGCAAAATATATGAGAAAAATGACAGAAAAACTCGATCCAGCTTAGAGCACAAGCTCCTAGGTCCGTATTATAACCAGAAGTTTGAAACACAAAATAGAAGCAAAGAAGACGAAACTACCGCTCAGAGTCAATAAAATCTTCAGGATGAATAGAAGATATTTCAGTAAAAACGAAGAAGATCGAGAGAATATGTCAAGAGAACAATCAGCACACATATCCAATCAGAGAAATAGATCGGAGAGAAAGAAGAATATACCTGGAGGATTCAGTGGGTTCACAAGACATAAAACAAAAGAAGTTATAGAGAAAAGGTATGGAAAGCAAGAGTATCAGCCTCAAGGTTCCTGGACTCGCGAGAAGAGAAATAAGCATATGAGGACAACAAATAACACTAATTCTGGAAATATAATCACAAAAGGAAATTAAAATAGCACGGAAAACAAGACATACGCACAGATAACAATCCAAGCTTCACAGGAACTAAATAACGCGCAGGAGGAATAGATGGGGGAAAATCCGGAGGAAGATAACTGGACAGATATATTGCAAAAGAAAGCTTAATAGGAACTGGTCAAGAAACAGAATGTAACCTGAAGGCCATAACTTGCCAGACATGGAAATACGGGAGAAAATTAAAATGAAATACTAGACTTATAATTAACAGAAATTTTAGAAGAATTAGCATAACAGAGATAGAATGTAAACAACTTAACACGAGAGGCAGCAACAAGGCATGCAAGCTAGGAATCAATTTGATCACCTAAAATTATTAATCAGAGCAGAATTCTGAGCCAAAAGGAATGAATAGCCATTCGGCGTTTCAGTTTCTCCAATTGACTGCACTGCCCCAAAAGGATTCTCGTCAGAATACTCCATTAATACTATTTCAATGGAACTTACATAGAAGGAATGGAAAAGCACTAGAGTAATTCCAGATGACAGATTCGAATCATATGCGTGACAGCATTAACCGAAACCTCTCTAATCCCAGACTGAAGCATGAATTCTTCGCACAGGTTCGCCACTCAGGGAGACTGGGGGAGACCGTCAGAAGAATCACTCTACTGATGAACCCAAAGCTATTCACTTTTCAGACGGTTCTAAAGAGAGAGAGAGCGCCTTATTGGTCAGAACAAAGGTGTGCAGCTTTATGAACGTGTACTTCCAGTCAGTCTATAAACCAGAAGAAATAATGTACTACCTAGCTGAAGCAATATACTTAATGGACCGGAAAGCGGAATACGTAACTAACTGCAGAGTAGATATACCACAGTACAAATCACATGTTACTGTACTCCATGCTTAATAAAGAAAAGTGAACATTTGCAAAACAAAATGCGTCCGTTCAGATTCACAGTATTTAATTTTAAATTGTTGCCCTCGATGAGGCTTCTTCAGTGAATGCGATTCTCAGTAGATTTTCATATTGTTTTGGCATCAAAGGGTGATTCAAAATCTTAAAATAAGAAAGAAAAAGAAAAAGAAAACATAGCTCGAAAATCTTCTCTAGTCAATTTCATTTTGGGATGAATACAAAATCTTTAAATTATACTATTAGGACAAATCCAACAACTACGCAGCATTCAGCTCGTAAAATATTAGAAAGTAGCTTTCAAATATGAAGGAAGTCATTTGATTTTAGAAGTGTGCATTATAAAATGTTTTAATTTCCTCCTCGTATTCGCCACAGAGTGGGCAGTTTCCCCTCGCAGGCGTTTGTTTCCTGGCATAACCTCCACACG
The DNA here is from genome assembly GCA_030765055.1 of Mantis religiosa. Classification (NCBI taxonomy): domain Eukaryota; kingdom Metazoa; phylum Arthropoda; class Insecta; order Mantodea; family Mantidae; genus Mantis; species Mantis religiosa. The sequence continues at coordinate 138,296,583 of CM060947.1, read as the reverse complement.
TTGCTGTCATGTGCTTGGCAGAGAAATAAATTAAGGTTTGTTTATTTATACTTTGAACTTAAGAGTGAAGTAAGTTTAGTTCGTTTAATTAACGTCGGGTTGTGTAGTTTTCTCTTTCTCTAATCCTATTATGAATGTTAACGCTTATCATCGTAGATTTGTATCTGGTAAACAAGTATTTCATTCACTGCGAGTTTTACGCTGAAATCAAGTTGAGATTACGCTCAGAACAAACGAATTATGAACGTGAACCAAGTTCATAAAGTCTCAATAACAGAGCTTTAAAGAAATTACTTGTTACTACTAGATATATACGTATGAAAGAAAAAGTAATGAATTATTAAAAATTGCATAAAATATCGATCGTACATACTTAGCAACAGTGTTCCTTTTTACTTTCTATAGTACGTAGGTAAATACTTGAAGTAAGTAGAGCAAGTATTGTATTCCACCCTCAAGTTCGATCTCCAGAGTTCCCCGGAAATAGAGGTTCTGCAGCTCGCTTAACAAAAATGCATATTTTGGAAACGGTTTGCGTTAGCGCGCTCTGTGTGTGTGTGTGTGTGAGAGAGAGAGAGAGAGAGAGAGAGAGAGAGAGAGAGAGAGAGAGAGAGAGAGTAACACAGCGTAAAAACGAAATTTCGGATGAATATTAAATTTGGATTTCGGTTCAGCATTATCTGAAGTTGCGACTTGATGATTTTCAAGAAAGTGTTCTCACCCATAAACTACCCTTCCTAAGAAATATTTTTCGAAATTCAGCATTTTGTCAAAAATGTTTTTAAGATTTCAATTAAATTACTAAACGTTTGAAATATTTACTGTCATATAAAATGTATATTTTGAATTTTCCCCTTCCTTCCAAAGAAATTTTGTATCCTTTTTATAACTGGTAAACCATAAAAAATGTCTGTTTCAAATAATATGTAGAACTCTTTAAACCCTGCAATGCAGTTCAAGTTATGTTTTCCGTGACACCAGGCACTTCTAAAATGTGCACATTGTCAGTTTTATTTACGTTAATTTGTCAGTCTTTTTAAAGTGATGTCCCAGTTTATTTGTTTTCTGCGATATTATGGAAAGAGTATGGAATTTCTAATCCAGCATTTAGCGAAACCTTTTATACATTTGTCTATACGTCATTGTTCCGTATGCAAAATAAAATGATAAAATTTCTGCAAAGGTTTATTTCGCTTAACATGGTGTGGAATACAAATAACTTTTGTTAACTACAGTTTGTGAAAGCTATAAACAAATAGACGACATAACATCACCCACTATTCTCTCTTTATGATCCCTTCTTCTTTTATCTCTGTCTTTGACGACCCCACTGCTACGGGTTGCTACAGTGGTAAACTATGGGATCTTTCTCTCCAGTTAAGTTGGTTGAAAAATCTAATGCATTTTAACAAGAGAGCTATTTAAAGCGAGCTGCCTACTATTTAAGGACACAGAATTAAACTATTTCAGAACCTTTGCAACAACAAAAATGTAACCATTACAATATTTTATTCGCTAACGTATCAAATACATTTAGGTTTAAAGTAACTGTTTCTGTAATAACAATGAAAAGTGCAAAACGCATTTCTTATTCGCATTTGAAACACAATTCTACGAATTCGTTTTCGTTTCTAATTTTTGCAACTTCCCTTCGTGTATATTTGCAACTTGGACTTCTGAACGCATTGAGTTTCAGATAACTGAAACTTTCAAGTGATGGGTTCGTTGCTGGCCGAATTCAGTAGAATACTAATTGCCTTTGCTACTCTGACTCACCACAAATTGCTTTTCTAAAATACCTACATTGCTTGGTAAATGACTTCTTATTCCCTGAAAAAATTGTATATCGTGCATATTGCATTCTGCACTTATTTTAGCATATGGAAATTATTTATTATGATTAGATTAGATTGATTTGCGTTCAGTAGGTTCACTTGTAGCCAGAAAAGGCTGTGAACATTGAACATGTCCAGAGTATAAAGTTTAATAGCATATATATGTACAAAAGCTAACATAAGACACATATTATAGTACACAGGCAATATGAACAACAATATGGAAAACAAAGCAGGGATAATTATATATGATACAAAATGAAACACTTTTTAAACCAGCTTTCACTTGGCTTATGCCAGTACGTCTCAACCTTTTTGCAATGGATACCATTCTTGTTATTTATTAAATATATATATATATATACATTAAAAATAAACTTTCAACTTGCATAAAATATTTATTAGTAATGATTTGTCATTGGAACAGTTAGATACTACTTATAGAGCTACAAAAGCATTATCAGGATAATTTGTCATTCAGATAATCTTGTACAGAATAGAAAGATTTTTAGCAAAGGTACTCTCTAACAGATTTTTTAAAAGCACCAAAATTATCAACTTTTCCGTTAAGAACATTAGGAAGTGCGCCATATATTTTGATAGCTTCATAATGCACACCTTTCTGGAAGCAAGAAAGTTTAGCACTGGGATAATGGATATTATACTTTTGTCTAGTATTCATTTTGTGAATTACATTATTTGTTGCAAATAAGGCACGACTGCATACAAAGAATTTTAGGATCGAGAATATATACATGCAAGGAAACGTTAATATCTTCAATCTTGTAAAAAGATCTTTACAGGAGCATCTGTTGTGGGTGTTAGTAATGATTCTTATAACCCTGTCTTCTCCCTATCATTTCTTTATAAAACGATTATGTCATTTCGGTATCAGAGAGTCGTGGATATAATACATCAGATCTGTTTATCATTTTAGCTAAATTTAGAAAATTATCTAAGTGACATTAAGTGTGCTCATTATGATCATAAATGTGTCATGTGGATGACTGTTGAGGGTTTATTCATGCATCTGCACGGTGATAATCGAGACAGGCTAACTGGTTAATAAATAACCAGAACACACGCAAACATCCTCAATTTATACGCCAGACGTTTATCTATGAAAGATTTCTCGATTTCAGCCGAGAATAGAACACAGAACCTTTGCAACAGCAAGCGTTGTCACGGATTGGTGTCATTGAAGCTACTGGACTTTGAACTGAACATCGATATTTTCATTTGTTATATAAGTGTGTGTTCTTTACTTTGTGTGCTCTTTGGGTTAAAATATGAAATATGGAGTCTGTGATATGGAGTTGTTATTTAACATCCTCACAGGCGTGTCTCCATCAAATGAACAATGAATTCAGTCTCATTCGTATTGAAAGTCATTGAAGTCGCTTCACTGTTTCATGACTTTTGTTTCCATTTATATTATATCTATGGCTCATTAACTTGCAACCAGTTTTAGTTTGCCAAACTTTCCTCGTAACTCTCGTCGTAAGAAAAGGGTAGCTTAAATCCGCTGCTTCACAAGATAAATTGTACCATAAATCACTCCGACAAATGGGCGAATTCCGCTCTCAACAGTACCAAAGTTGAAATGAAAAGGCTATTTTAGACTACATTTCAACTGTCAATAGTGGTTGTCACGCTGTAAGGTTATGAAAAGTTTTCATAGTTGCCTGATAAGTCAAACTTATCGTCTAGAAATACAAAATGAGGTAGTTTATTATGGGCCTTTAATAGTCTGAATCAGCATGCGAATATTTGAAGGGAAAGGAATCTAAGGTAAAATATTCATATGACTTTGTCTAATACACCTAATGAATTTAATATTTTAAATTCAGTCGAAATGTGCTGGATGTGAAACTCCATGCCTTTTTCTTGTCTTTGTGAGAAACCGAATAGCTTCAGCACCATAAACGGACAGTGTTATTGACCCAACCCAATAATGTCTATCTTGGAAATCACTGTTGGTACAGGAAAGGATATTGCTAATATACTGAATGTTTTAAAGTGGCTTCATTTTGTAGTAGCACTACTTTGTGTGTTTCTTGTAGATTCCACGTTGCAGAAAATTATGAAATTCGAACTGAAGAGATCTTCACCGGCTAGTCCCGGAAAATTCAAGATACACATTTTATTTACCATATAAATATATTAAATGTAAGTTATTGTAATCAAATCGTTAGTCACTTTAAAACATAAAAATTCCAAAAGTGTTTCATGAATTGGGTAGATGAATGGTGGTATTTTGTTGAAAAAACTGCTTTCGCATCTTTGGAAATTAGGAATAGTCAGACTAAGCGGCCCGCAGTAACTGGAGCGTAGCATCGTTAGAACACTTACCAGGTGCGTAAGTGCAATGAAGGCAGAACACTTTTCAAATTTTCAGATCTTCATGCAGGATTGTGTGCACAGATCTCCCGGAAATGCCAATTTTGGAGCCGATGTCTGCAAAGCTCAATCGGCGATCCTCCAAAACAACGTTCTTCACTTACTGGATCATCTCGTCAGACCTGCTTGTGCGAGGCCGTGTCTGTCTTGATTTGCTGTCACACAATGTTCTGCCTTCATTGAACTGTCGCATCCAGGAATAAACATTAGACACATCCATGGTACCATCATCACATACCTCACTCAGCTGGCGATGAATTTCAATAGGTGTCCCACCACGAAAATGTAGAAAACAAATAATTACACGCTGTTCTTGCAATGAAAACGCCGCCATTTTAAGTACCAAAGACAGTCCTAACTCTCATCGCTGCCACTAACTTGCTATGCACTATACAGTGCTGCCATCTCTATCACTTATTCACAAAGAGTCCACGTGTATTTAAAAAAGCAGAAGTTCCTATCTGGTCCCAGTCGTGAAAAAGAAGGAGGTGTTATTACTTCAACGCACCTCGTACAAGATAACACCTGAAATGAAGGGAAGTTCCGAATAGGTTTCAGATCCGGACAATGATGCACGTTTAAGGACGGAGTTCTTAACAATTTCCTAATAAGATCCCAATCCTGATGCCGGCTACGGCTGCAATAACCATCTAAAATTTGGGGTTCCCAAGTGTAAGCGAGACACCCCTGGAAAGAACACCAGCAGTGTTCCAAAGCTTCAGCTAGAAATCTTTCAAGAGATCAAATTTCACCGACCACTTTAACCTAATCTTACAGCCCTAAAACAATTTTAAAAAATAATGGGAATGATGTACAGGAAATTAGAAGCAATTTTACTATTATTCGCTCACTCTTACGAGAGAAACCAGCTTGAAAATACGGTCCAATTGATCGTTCAACCGGAATTGAGCGTGGAACCTCCCGAGTACGAGCCTCTCTTGTGGGAGATATTTAAATACCGTATTTGAGTTTTGAATTACGCTATTCATAGTCCCATACAAACAGATACACACACGAATATATTGCTAAGTTGTTATTTTAATTCAGGAGACTTTATTGAATATTAATGGTTAAAACCTATTTTGAATTTTTGGTATGATTTAATGTTTCTTCTATCTGATAAGTACGTAATATCTTAAAAACCTATAGTCAAGTTACTTAACATCACCAGTTGTTTCCCAAATCTTTATATGATCACAAAACGTTAAAGGAAGCGCTGCAAATGAAGGAAAATACATTTTAAAGGATTAGTTGAGGAGTAGTGTTTAAAGTGTGGAAATTAATAGACTTCTCACGCGGCCCTTCAAAGTGTGCTGGTTGCTAATTAACTGCATTGCTGGGTTGCCAATCTACCCTCTCTATATGAGATCGATCGCTTCCACCCCTCTCTCCCCCTCGATCTGGTAAATTTAGAAATTGTTTCCCTGTTATTTCTCCTGCTATTAATAACGCCAGTTATTTTTTTATCCTTCTCTCCCAGTTAATTGAGTGGAATACAAGAGCAAAAGTCCGCTTTTAACGTTGTAGGCCAACAACGAATAAATCCATCGGAGAATTATTTGTCGTTATGGTTATCATTCTGAGTTCTCTTTCCAGTAAGATATCTTGTGTACCTGATCTTGTACACTGAAATACACGATAAACTAATGATAATGGTGATGATGTGTATCTTAAGGGTCTTCAATTACTGGATAATTAACGCCCTTATAAAACGACCATGGTAATGGTCATGGGAAAATATCTGTGCAAAATAAAGTTATTACAAAACTCCAAGCTAAAGCAAATACTCCAAACTAATAAAGCCAAAAGGCAGAGATAAACATAAATAGAAAATAAACCCCTTAGCAGAAATCACAAAACCTACATACATGACTAAATACTCATTTGAAAATTTACCATTTACGAAAGTTTAAAAACCTTTTCGACCGCTTTTTATCATTCGCCAGAACCTCTGCAAGGCTGGCTGGAAGTTGCAGATTCCCGAAAATGTACTAAGGAAACACACTAAGAGCACACGACGGGCCGACAAATCTTTGCGGAGAAAAAGGAGGAGGGTATCTTTAAAAACGTAACTATTCTCAAAATTGCAGTGCTCAATAAGCAAGTAAGCGAATATCATCTTTACGCGAATTTCTTTCACTGCCCTGAGCTTTTATTCCGCGGAGAGCTGACCGCTCTTCCAGCCAGGAGACAGCATCGCTCTTCGTACAACCCCAAAGACCTACGAAGTAACATGGGATATTGTTAAATGGCTTTACGTTGCTGCTGCCTTTGCTGCCAAATTCGGTAGATTGAACTGTCAATGTATCTGGTATGTTATGGTTTTCCCTTATCTAATTTTGGCAAAACCTCCTTATGTCTCCAAATCAAACCCCTAATGAATGAGGTGATTTGAACTAAACTCCGCATCATTATTCACATGGGTGAACAAAGCTCAGTTCATGATGAAAAGTGAAAGTGCAAACCTTCAATTCGGGCAGCTGAAAAGCGCTGATTGTTCTCTGCAGTACAAACTCCTTCCCAAAATCACAGGAATATGTAAGTTTTATGACACAACCTTGCAGCGCAAAATGAAAATTAAAGGCACTGCCCCTCTCAGGGACCACGATACACCGTGGAAAATAACGCAGTATGGCTCAGGTGGTTTCGTCTGTGGTTTGATTCCTGTGGCCGGCCTACCTTATCCATGGGTTTTCTCGGGGGTTTTCGTGGGTCGCCAGGCAAATGTTGCGGTACCTCATGTATCTCCACTTCATCTCCATTATAATTTCATATCATTTCTCATCTGTTGGTGGCTGAGTGGTTAGAGCGCTTGGCTCTCAATAAGGCTGCCCAGGTTCATCCCAGACGACCACAAAGAGAGATTTGTGGTGGACAACACGGCTATGCGGCGGGTTTTCACCGGGATCTCCGGTTTTCTCTGCCATCTCTTTCACCGGTGCTCCATCTTCATCTCATGTACCATTAGTGTCAACGCCTGCGGCGCAGTATCAAGATCCAGAAAGTAAATCACAGTCAAAACAGTGGATTGCCCAAGTGAATCAACTCCAAAACGGCAAAGTCAATTTTGTCAGATAACAAGGTTATGGCGAGCGTTTTCTGTTATGCACGGAGAATTAATTTTATCGATTACTTGGGAAAAGGTAGAAGTGTCACTGATGACAACTACGCAAGCTTACTGCAACGTTTCAGTGCTGAGATGAAAAGAAACCCCCTAATTTGGCAGAGAAAATATCTTGTTTCTTCACGACAATGCTCCGGTATATCATTCAGTTATATCAATGGGGAAAATGTGCGAAGTAGAGTCGGAATTGCTTGAACATCCACCCTTTTCGCCACATCTAACTATCCAGTGACTACCACTTGTCCCCTTGGAGGACGAAGATTTCACAGCAACGAAGAGGTCATTGATGCGGTAAAGTTATTTTGACGACCATGGTAAATCGCACTACAGAGATGGTTTGATTATATTAAGACACCGGCATGACAAATGTATTAGCCTTTCTGGAGATTATGTTGAGGAATAAAGAAATAAAATTAAAAATTTGTTTTATTGTAAGGGCCGGAACTCATTAGCCGACCTTCGTACAATTCTACTAAGAATTGTATTACCTTTAACAGAGCAGTATAAATAACCCCACATTGGAGTTTTTGCCATTCAAATGAAGTTATGCTATAAAAGAAGGATACGCCCTTTGTGTCTTGGCGTTTTGCGATTTTATGAATATCAGGCTGTGAAAATATTTAATAAGTAAATAAAAATTTAAAAATACGTAATTATTCCTGGAGTTTTGCTGAAAATCATAAGTTAATCGGTCAAATATTTTGACACTTGGAGCATTTTAAGTAATGAAAAATTTTGGAAAACATTTAAAATTGGTATATCCATAACAGTACTTTGTTAAACAGTGTATCAAAGCCACCAATGGCGACAAATCTTGCTGCTATCAGTAAACCAAATGTACCAAATGAAAGTATAGGCATAATAACAGCGGAAGGCAGAAAAGAATTAATTATATTTTTTCCATATTTTCACCCAATTTCGCAAATGCATTGACTTAAATTGAAAATAAATGGATTCCATTTGGCCAAAGCTTTTATTATCCAGCTATAAAAAAGATAATATGGAATATTTTCAGATTTGTTATACGTCGGTTTCAATTTAAATTCGGCATTTGCTGTCGTAACATACAGCACAGAGTAAACTCTTTATACAAGATGTGGCAAATTTTACAAAACTAGAATTTGGCATACATAAGAAGGAAACACACACAGAAAATTTCATAAAATCAGATGGATATAACCCAAGAAAACACAAGCATGCTGTTGTCAACAGTTTAACTTACATGCTGGTTTAGGTACTTTTAAACAAGTTAGAATATATCAAAGAGTACAATAATAAAATTCACGTAGCAAAACACAATGGATTCAGTTCTTAATTGATCAAAAAGAAAATTGATAAATTCAAAAGACAACAAAGTTGCAAACAAGTAACTACTCTTTCCCTAATCAGCAATAAAACTTCATATAAAAATTTTACATATCATTCCAGAGCTACACACTTTTTCCAAAAAGTATTCAATGAGCACAACTTTACTTTGGCCCCACAGAAAAAATTCATTGTACACTTTTCGAGATCACATAATACAAAGGAGATATTTATAGACAAAAAATCAGGTGTGTACCGGATAAACTGCAAAGGCTGTAACAGCGTTTACGTTGGAAAATCAAAAAGGAATTTAAACATTTGGCTTAAAGAGTATTTTAGAAACACCAGGAACAAAGAAATATATAAATCGGCGGTAGCGTACCATTTTTGGAAGGAGAATCACGATATAGAACGAGAAATCCATTTATTAAAAAGTGTCCAAAGTCCAGCTGCATTAACCATGTGGGGAAAAAATTTCATAAAGAAATATGAAAGCAAATTTCGACACTACCTTTGAAGAAAACCCAAACATCAAGCTCACCAAGATACCGACTGAGACGCCCCTATCACCTCCAAGGAGTTCACCAAACCAACATCCATTAGTCGACAACAGCTGATGATGTTAGGAAGAGTCTAACGAAACGCGTTCTAGGTAAATACTAGCAATAAGTTGAGCATTGAGTACTAGTTCGACTTAAAATTATATTAACTTACTTTGTCTATTTGTTTTATTTTGGTTTTCCTTATTAATAGTCCCTTTTTGTGTTTTAGGGATAGCAAAGAATATGCTGCCATGTGTAACTAAGTTTTAGAGTTTTATGGATTTTGTACCATTTGGAAACAAACTTCACAAATACAAATACCAAAAACAGCGAATTCCATGTTCTACATATTAAATACTATTATAAAATTTATCAAATAGTGTTAAATGTTAGCTACAATCGCCAGTGCTGCAGTTTCTTACACTCCACATCAGTAGTGTCTACTTAGCCACAAATAAGAAAGGGAATAATCCAACGGAAGTCCTTTGTAGGAGAACGAATACCACCGCTGGAGTTGGATCAATGTCGGCTAAAGCTATCAAGAGATGGCAATAATATGCCACTACGCTCGGCCTGCTGAAACGTTCGCCATCTTCTTTCGAAAGTTAAACAGACAATCCAAATTTAACGATAAAAGGTAACGTTTTTCATATATCTGTGATACATGCAGTCAACCTGTGATAGGACTGGAATCAAATTATTACTTAAGTGTCATTTAGATCAGCTGAAATTACAGTTTGAAGAAATTCGCAGTAATCCACAGATAATTATTATTGTTGCGATAGGCAGTAAATGCTGAGAAATTTGAGTATAAACGGTGAACTTACTAGAGAGTAACTAAGTATAAGACTTGAATATTCACAGTTGTTCGGAAACTGTAATTCATATCGTATAGTACTCCGTAACAAACGAGAAATTAATAAGGGAAAATTATGTTAATGTTAGATCTCGTAATTCCTAAGCATATACCATTTAAACAGACATGTCACAGGAAGTCCGTCGGATAAGTCACCTCATAGAGAGCTACAAAGCGGTGAACAGCTCAGTCGGCAGAGCACCTGCTTGCTGTGCATGGGGTCCCGGGTTCGATTACCAGTTGGGGTTGGGGATTTTTCCTCCAACCAAGATGATTGCCCCCTCTTCCCCAGAGTCCGGGAATATGAATGAGAGTATGAATGTGTGCGTGATCTAATGATATGTTCTCAAAGGAGAACGGCCGCCGATATGACCATTGCAGTTAAAGGCGGAGTATAAATGGAACAAAAACAAAGGGGTAGACAAGGCGCGCATCGTGTAAACGAGAAGCGGAACTTGATTAAATAAATCAAAGTCAAGCATTTTGATATTGAATAAAAAATACTGGGACCCCATAAAAGCTATAAGCATACAAATTTACATTGTACTCTGTAGTAAGGGCTATTACATTCATGTGTGCTAACATCGAGCTTCTGATCTATTTAGATTTGAAAAATACACATATGAAAGCTATGACTAAATTGTTATAAACATTGCAGATGACTCTGCTTAACTGACTGCCATAACTGCTTCTTTTCAATGCAATATTAAAACTTGCTTCTGCCGTAAATACACATTTTCATATATATTAAAGTGTAAAATACAACTTAATGTAAATTGTATGCTTACTTAAATCAACCCTAGTAATACCATAGATTGGTGATTATACCCCGGGTAATGTTAAGATGATAACAGCTTTCCAAAAAGCCTGAAGTTAATACGATAAAAGCCCGAAATAGCGCAGTCCGAAATATCGCGGGTTCACATTTAACGAGGGGAAAAGATGTCCTCCTAAAATTAAAACCGTACTCTTCCAAATTTATTTGTATTCATTTTTTCTTTACTTTTGAAAGTTGAGTTTATAAATATCTTTAAAGAGCGATTCTGTAGTACAATTTCGCCCTCATCACATCCCTAGCGTTGACTTTGGCCATTTTATTGCTGTAACAAGATATACAAACAATAATTTTTCTTTAACGGCTAAAACATCTGTGTCTGTAGGAATTCTAAGACCTGGAAAAGTTGAAATATTATTTCAGTTTGAATCACGCCTTTTGAGTGTAAGAGTACTAACAGTGTAAGGTGTGATCGATTTCAGGACTGGAATACACCTCCAGAATTTCTGGTGAGTCATTGTATTTAAAAGTACTGTACTTTATATTACATACATTTTTATGTACCTACCTACTGTGATTTATTACTGTGCGGATGTTTCCTTACAGCTCTCCAGGATCGACTTTTGTCGATGTAAGCCCACATTTCGATATACCATGGAATCGTTATAACGCTGGGGTTAAGCATGTCCCCCAACAACCGCGTTATTTCGGGATTCTACTGTATAAATATACACTTTATCGTCACAAAAGTATTAGTAGGTGTGTGTAATTACACTGCACCTTTTTATGTTATCCGCACCAAATTTTGTCTTCGTTGTATAATTCTAAACCTAGTTTACAATGTCAAAATAAATGTCTTAATTCATGTTTCCCTTGTTAATATAATATTTGAGTATAATATATGCAGGGCGTAAAGAAGGTATTGCCCAATATTTTGGTTTATATTTTTAACAGCAAAACATTGAAAGTGATCCATACGTATGAACCTGTTTGATAAGTATTAGTACGAGAATTATTAAAGGATTTGAGCCCGCAATTATAATTAAAATGTTTATTTAACTGGCCTTCTCAATTACAGCTGCAATAACACAATAAATAACAAACAGGAATAAATAAATAGCACAATAGGAATTTTCAACAGAGCACGTCTTAGCCTGCAACATAGGCTTAAGTGTTCCATCAAATAAACAGGGACACAATTGGATTAATTTTTTAACATTCTCGTTATCACTTTGCACATGAGTATTGAAGTCACGTGACTATAAAATTCAGAATTGTTATAGATATTCCTGTTAATGTGAAGCACATAAATGTAAACACAATGCAGTAATAAAGCCTATAGCAGAATGACCTAGTGTCTAGTAGCATGCCTTCGTGGCATCATCAGTGCTTCTTACTGTCTTGAGTAAATGCCGGAGGGATGTGTGCCCGTATGGATACAAGTTAGCTGGACCCTGAGTATGAATGACGTCATATTTACAGCACTGCCATCTAATGTGCAAACGTTGAAATCAACCTGCGAACTACAGTACGGCCGTTGGATCTCCGGTCCTGACGTTTTGTGGTTGCAGGAGGCGGAGGGGGAAGGTTAATAGTACCAACATACAGCAATGAGCAATTGAAAACATATCCTCAAAATTATGTTTAGAATGAAAATATAGAGCAACATTAGCTTTAAAGCATTGAAATCCAACTTACAATTCTATTATCATGCAATATATTCATTACCACACCACTCTTTTCGAATATTTCGTTCACAACTTTTATGAGTACTAACTGCTTCTGCTGATAGTACTGGGAGTCTCTACATCCAGCGTCGTGGTCAGAAAGTCAAAACTCTCTGCTAGCGCCAATCAGCATTGTCGCTGCTAGACATGGCTTCGGAATCCACACCGTGTTGCCAGTTTATTTTTTATTCTTTCTTTTTTTTTTTTTTTTTTTTTTTTGGAACTCGTGACTTCAGTTGCTTTTGGTGCTTGCGCTGGTGAAGTTTCTTTGCTATTTTGCGCGTGCGTGAATTCCGATTGTTAATGTCTGTAAGTCCTATTATTGTCATTATTATAATATGGCTACTGGTTCGTGAGATATGCAAATGCGTGAAACATTTAAAATATGCACGTTCCTCTCCTTGAAATTCCCTAAAGAACTGACAACAGCCCGTTTCCCCCTCTCGAGAAATGTCAGAACCGGAAAACGCTGGTCAAACTGTAGTGAAGCATTGCCTTGTAAGTGTATTGTCACCCTGGTGGTAGGCTCGCGAAGCCGATGAAAAATGATGGCCGATCGTTACCGGAAGTGAGAGACAGATGAGAGTAGTTGTTAGAGAGAAAATAAACAGTTCGAGGTTAGCTAGCAAATTGTGATGGACGAATGTATTTGCTAGGAGAATAAAGTGTAGTTTTTGTGTTTTATAACCTCGTTTTATCATTTCACGAACCCACAAAGTCACAGTATGAAGACGCAAGGTCAAGATGTAGTATAACGCAACTGTTTTGTTTCCTCCCGCTGTGAGGCGGTTGTCACTGTCCCGCTATCCCTACCTGCAGTTGTTTACATGCTCTAGCGATAACAGTACAGTCATTTGTAGTATACCTATGGAAAAATATATGCACCTACGGCCTTTAGTCATGAGTAAAGACAGTATGGTACTGCTGGCGATTCTCTCCTTGCAAAGGATACGGAAGTGCAAATCATGAGAAAAGCAATCGAGAATTAGTGTTTTAATTATTACAGTGAGAATAGTTCATATGCTAATAAAATGGTTATTGCCATGTAATTACCTATCTTAATTTCACAGCACATGTAAAATCATATGGCAGACAAGCAGTATAGAGAGGAAGGGGCAAATTGCAGCCATTTAGTACATGCACATAATCTTTTTCAATATGTATGTGTATTATTTATGTGTATTTATGTAATGCAGGTACTAATTAGAGGTAGGGATTAAATATGTTAACATCAGTATTTAAATGTCCTTAAGGAATTGATAAGTGTTATCATAGAAAAATTGCGTTAGGTATAACACACAAACTGCAGCACAAGAAAGAAAGCCTGTAGTTTCAGGTAGGAACAGATTTGTTAGTCTAATGAACATCAATATCAGCAACGATAATGAAGGTATTGATAGTATTATGACTTAAGATGGTGGCTCACAGTAACTCAACGAAGTAAATTCCCGTATAACTAACTGTTCATAAGCATTTACATTTATTAATTAGTTTGTAACTAAATGTTAACAACGTTGCCCACTGACATCCTAATCATGACTGCAGAAATAAACAACTTTAATGTTTCACACTCACGTTACCTGATTACTTTAGCCGATTCGCGTATGTTGTTTATATTATAGTATTGATACCAAAGTTATTATTTATTATATTATTATGCGTTTCAAATGGGAAGGGTTCTGGAGTCCAGCTAATCAGATGCCGTATCACACTCAGCATTGCCAGCTTGTTACCCCACTCCTTTTATATTTCCCTCTCTCTCGCACACTCATACAACATGCAGGTCTGCTTGGCGCAGACGTATGGGTAAGCAAATTATATTTTACAAACTTTTACAATGATGCACTTGCCAAAATCCAAATTGGAAAAAGTATTTTCACAAATTATGTATATTTTAAAATACTATAACTATAATTATAGTTTATGAATTAACTGTTTTTCTAATCGAATGGAACTGCCAGTGACTCATCCATATCGCTGTCAATGTCACTTCCGTTAAGAGATAATTCGTCATTGTCACTGTCTTCATCGTCTGAGTCTTGCAAATTTATGATTATAGGTTCCAAAATCTCGTCACGTGCTATTTCTTTCTTAAAATTGTCTCCTTGAAGGTTTTCTGCGTGCCTCACGCAGTTTTTGCAGTCCTGTTGTGTTTCCTTGTCAATTTCTTCGTGAACAAGTTGCTTAACGTCCGTCAGTTTAAAAGTATTATTTCTGTTTGCAATCCCCCTTTTTATTTGAGCCCACACCAACTCAATTGCATTATATTGGAAGTGGTACGATGGGAGGCGTATTACCTCGTGTCCCGTTTCAATTGCAAGTTGATCCAGCTGATACACTTTTTCCGTGCTTTTAAACGGAAGTACTCTTTGCAATAGCTCATTTTTAGTTTCTGTTTCCGAAAAAAATTTTGAAGAACGTGTACACCTTAAAAAATAATACTTCGATCCTGACTTCGCAGGAAATGAAGTGTTTGCTCTTTCTCAAATTTAACACCTTGACTTATTCACAGTAATTCTTTTATCACGTCACGTCAGTAATTTAAATTTCAGTTCTGAGTAATTAAACGTATATGTACATACATGCACACCAACCACTTTGAACTCTCTAGAGTAAATAGAGATTACGAACTATTAATAAACAAAGATATAATGTGACCAGACATGTTCTGCCGGGCAGCAGGAAATTTATTGTTTTCTCTCGCTCGAATTGGATTATTCAAAGTAATTCTTTTATCACGTCATGTCAAACATTTATGTTTCAGTTCTGAGTAATTACGTACATGCATACATGCCAAATTCATACAGTGCTTACGTCACGATTTATTGTTATAATACAGGTAATAGTGATTTATTTATTTGTATTAGAAAAACTATTTGAGCTAAAAATATGGAGTTTTCGTGGTTATGTTAGATACATTACTCTCTACCTTCCACATGGATCAGTTTCGGCAAAGTCTGAATTTTTGTGTTAGCGCGAATAGTATTTCATACAGATTGATTAGGTTGGCACTCCTCACACAACACTTAGCGGGAATGCAATACGACAACACCGCAGGACTCCGATTGGTTGCTCACCTAGTAGCGCTCAAGGACAAACGCCTTCCCATTTGAAACATATAATAGTATATTACTTATGTTATATATATATATTACTTATTTAATCACAGTAAATACTTTGTTTATTACAAATAGTTTCAAAGGACACACGAACTTAATTGTATACACGAAATAAAATAACATGTTTATACCACATTCAGTAGTTATTATCAATGAGCTAATGCGAAAACAAAAGATATTTCTGCTTGCATCTATTTGGTATTTATGGTCATTATCTTTCAAAAATGCGACAGACATACTATGTTTTAAATATGCAACTGTTCCATATTTCTTATCTTCTCAAAACTGTTGTTTAAAATACCTATCATATATTTCAAATGTTTACATGACAAGTAAAATATATACGTATTTTGAATTTTCCAAGAGTCAACCCTGAAATCTTCTACGTACGCCAGAAATCTTACATAACTGAAAACGATATGCGAGAACGAGACAAAAATTTACATAAAAATATTGGTATTTTTAATACACTCATTTTATTGCATTAACCCTTTCCGAGATATTATAATTGATTTGCATTTTTCAATAGTCTGTCAAGTTTTAAATTGCTGTCACTGTTGTTTTGTTTTCTCGCTCTGCAATGGAGAGCATGGCATTTCAAGGTCAGCATATAGGCACGCGCTATTAACCATCGCTTTACTGAAGAGCTTTCTCCTACTTCCGATACTAATAACGAAATCTGTAATAAAATTACTTCTCCAAATGTTTTACACAGAGTAACAGGAATCGAAGAGATATATAAGCTTTCGTAAGAATAGTTTGTAGTAGATATATAACAATAAATTATAATGGGTAAAGAAAGAGAGCAATATGCATGTAGCTAGCCTAAATAGTTTAGATGCACTGTTCAGAGTCAAATACATACTTTTTTTCAGGTTTCTTTAAATTATTCAACATTTTGAAACGCCCATTTCCATTAACATTCATAAATTTAATTTTGTGGTTGTACGCATTACGAATTCGTATAAGAAGTAGAGAAAAAAAGGGAGAAATTGAAACACTTGCTTATAGAATGAAGCAAACGTAGTGACTCCTAACACGTAACTGAGTAAAACTTGATATGCTCTGTATAAAAAAAACCGATTTATCCGAGTATAGTGTTCTAATTTCATCGTAAATAATACTATTAGATCATCATTAAGTTCTTTCCAAAACAAACAATTCTTAGAAGCCACACAACTCAAAAATGTTGTGTATTAACAACTGTAAAAGAACAGTTCTCATATGGAATCTTTTTCACCTTTTGTAACACGTATAGAAGGGAAAATATGTACCAAATTGCAACTAAAAGTTCGATATCGTGGTTTCCACAGAAATACAGGTTTTCAAGCCCCTTCAACCCAATAAATTACTTGTAGAATAAGGTCCGTGTGTGTGAACAGCGTAAATTCTGAACAAAAAGTTGGTTACAAAACAAAAAATGGTAGTTAAGTTCAGGAGCTTCCAGGAATTCAACACGAAGAAGAAAATTTTCCCAGCGTAAACTATCCCTTTTCAATAATTTTAATTACCTCAAAAATGGTTCTAATAAATGTTAACAAAATACCACACAATATTTCGGTTATTTGCATCACAAATGAAATGTATCTTTTGAGTTCTCTTTGAATGTCTCTGAGGTCCTCACCATTCTGAATGACTTTTGAATAACTGGCAAACTGTAAGATATAGACAATATATTAATACACAAAAATATAGCCATTTCGAGATATAGTTTGTTATTGGTTTGAATTTTCAAAACATTACACTTTCCTCAAATGCGAAGTCGTTATCTTTTTTCACTTTCACACCTAGTCAACCAAAGATTTTCAAAATCATTGCATGGCGACCCACTCTTTAAAGATTTGACAGTAACTTAACGCCTACGTACTTATCCCGTGTACCTATTAGGTTATTTCAATAAGACATTTTTTACAAATGTTACTCTCGATTAATATAGATTAAACAGAAGAACAAACGTTTTTAAAAGTAATAGTTCGTATGTACGTGAGTTAGTACAGGAAGTCAGTGAGTGGTACACAGATGTTTATGTAAGAACACCTTGAGTTATTTCTTTGTTTGCCTTTTTTTTTTCGTTGTGTAAGTAAACCATTCGTATATTTCACATCTGTATTATTTGCATTCTAAATATTTCTATATAAGGTTGTGAAACCAATTACTGTAATATTAAGGATATGTATGACTGTTAAAAAAAACTTTTTCCTCTTTTTTGTCAATAAATTAGTGTAAGCCTCCCCTGTAATCGAGTTTGAAAGTTACGCGAATGCTAGCGTTAGATATGAATTCTAATTCTTTATCCCTATTTTCTCACTGTTGAAATATTCAGCATTTTCCTTTATTTAAAATGATTCTTGCTTCCCAGTTCTCGTGTTAGGCTACTGAAGCTTGTTTCGCACGTTCACAGAGACAGGTGAATAGAAATTGCTTTGGGTTTTATTGTGAGATTCATTAAGCACACTTTATTTACTTCAAAACAGAACATTTTCTACTTTTGTGGCAAAATTCCCATTTTCATAGCATTAAAAATTTCTGGAGCCTAAAGTTTTTTAGATACAAAGAAACCTACGTAAATTTCAAAAGATGGATGTATTGAGAATCTGTTGTTAAATTATTAGATCAAAATTTAAGTTATTTTCTAGCAAGGAATTTTTTTGGGTGACGTGACAAAAGCTAAATAAATTTTACCATAATTTTATAAAGTATCAAGGTGAAATTGATTAAATTTGGGCTGTATCATATTTGTGTTATGTTACATCTATGGTATAAATCTTAAAAAGCTTGCGTTATTAGTTTAGGATTTCAAAATTTCAGACATATCCTTAAAACAAATAATATAATATATTTTAAAGTAAAAAAATCAACGATACTTGTATGCTTTACATTACGGCATTGTTTAGTAATATTTTATGTACTTACTCTCTAAATATTTTATAATTTTCTTAATTGCATTTTCAAGTGGTAACTATGTGTGTAATGAGATGTGTTTTATTCACATATTTTATTTTGGTTAAAGTTGCTAGAGTGTTTAGTTCTTTCCTTGCAAAGCCTCCGCCAAAACTTCACTTTCACGAAGAAAACTTTGGTGCTGCTTTATTAGGAGAATTTTTCAAAAGGGAAGTTTCATGTGCCATATTTCATGACATTGCACTGAGTTAGTTTTTGGCTTTCTCCCAAAAATGCTTTGAACCAGCGCTTAACGACCTTCCACCGTCCGCTTTGGGGGAGGCAGAACATAAAGGGAAAAAGACCATTTGGCTTTGGCCTACATCGTAAATGACACTTCTAAACTATGGATCAGAGAACATAAAAATGGCATTCTAGCTGCATTTCAACTGATTTTGATATAGATTTTGTAAAAGATGTCATTTTCTCCTTGCTAGAACACAAGTGACAAATGACCCACACTTCACTCTCTTTTTCAAATGTTAAGGTTTTACATACCGCATCAGTATAATCAATTTATTGTTATTTACTTTTTATAGTTTGTATCACAGCGATATGCAATGCAAATGTTACCATATCACAACTTGCAGACTAGTAGGCTTGCGCAGTCATTTTCTACACAAATTTACTCTGCACGTTTTGTTTATTTTACAGTGCTGGTTCTCTCAAAGTGTTTATTATAGTAAGGTTTTTCATTAGTTAATACTTTATCGAATTAACAGTCAAGTATCACAAAATCAGCATTTAAGTATCCTTATGCACTTTTTAATGCACGTAAACATTTAACATCCTCACATTTCCTTTCAAAAAGACAATTAAATTGTAGACAAAACCAACATCCCATAGCACCCTATACGTCGGGACCAGGCAGTCAAAGTTGAAGACCTCTCAGAAGGAGCTGTAGAGCAAAAACATGCGCTTACCTCTACAATTTCAGAATTAGTGCGTATACGCTGGGGCAGATCAGATGGTACACGATAACGGCATCATCGTAGCGCGGCAGGATGGCGGTTCAATGTCGAGGAATCCAGCTCAAACAGCACGTGCATTGCGACTGCCGGTACCGGCTCGAACCTGCGCCGGTCCATCTCTTGGGGGTCGATACAACAGCGCTACTCCAGCCCTTCCTCCCTCACCCCAACCAACCCCTTTCGAGATCTTTGCAAAAAGAACTAGCAGAAATGACAAAATACGCTAACTCGGCGGGCTTTATTCTTCTGTTAATATGGCTTGCGCGGTGACCGTCAATTGTTTCCAGTTGCACAAAAAAGATTTTTCCAGATACCTTCTCCATAGCATTGCCGCAGAACGTAGGTCAAGTGCAATACTCAAAAGCGGTAGTTTCAAAAGCATCTCTGATTCATATCTTACCAAATTCAAACGCAATGGTTTCAAAGTGGAATTACAAATCTCTGTTTTACACTCATTTGTTCTACACAACATTTTTCTCTGAAATTGTGCGTTTTATTTTCTAATTTTTATTTTACTTTCTGTTTCCTTCCTCCTTTTTTTTTAATTTTACGTCCTCCAACGTTAAGTCATATCGGACGATGAATGGAATGGGTGAAATGATGCTCAAATGAGCCCAGGGTCCATAGAGCTTAGAGTTACCGGACATTCGTCTTTCAGGATAAGGGAAAAACCCGAAAAAACCGTATCCAGGTAACTCACCCTGGCAGATACTCTACCACCACGCTACCGAGGCGGGCGTTTCCTTCCTCTGGCATACCATTCAAAAAAGATATTTCAGAGAAAAATACACATTTTAGAATTCACGGAATCTAAACAAGATAAAATAAAAGAACAGCATTAAAAATCAGTCCGCATTAATGTGTGTAAAACGTAAATAGGAGTAAGTAGCAAAACCTGGTATTTAAGTTCAGTATTTTCCAATGATGTCACATAAATATTTTCAAGAAAATTCCCTCACCAAAGTCATCTTTACGTGGGACATTTTCCACAAATTTTGATATTTTCAAACATGGCTCTACTGATTTTATTACAATACCACATGTTTAAATTATTTTCATTGCAAATGAAACGTATATCTTAAGTTTATTAGGATTAGACTTTGAAGTACTCTTCATTTTGAATACCTTTTCCATAACTGATAAACCGTAAAATACCAAAGGGAATATCTAGCTAAAACACACAATTCATGCTAAATAAAATGTCTGTGGAAATAATCAGTTTCAAGATATTCTTCGAGTTTTTAAACTTATTTTGCTCAAATAGGAAGGTTTTTGTGTTTACACCCTGGCCATGTAAATAAATCGAATTTCAAATACATCAACTTAGCAATCGGTTCCTGAAAGATTTGACTGTCGTTTAAGCTTAGTATTCTTCTATTCCGATTGCACCTAAGAGGAAGTGTATAAAGATAATCATTTCCACACACCTTTATCTGATTAACATCAAGTAGAAGAATGAGATCTTTTAAGAATATTATGTACAAGATTTGAGTAGAGAAATGCATTTGAGTGCACACATATTTTTCTTCTTGAGTACAATTATGCATTTCCTTAGTGCCAAAGAGCATGAATTATATTGGAAAGCATTTGCCAAGTCTATAGATAATCCACAGTGATGTAGCAAAATCGCAATATTTGTCAGCAGCAATAAGTAAAATCGCTGTCCTCTATGTAGTCTAATCATCAAAACTTCCAAATTACTCAATTAAATTAACTCTTTAACACTGTGAATTTACTCTATGGAAATTAATAATTTCTTCACACCAGCCGTGTATAGGCTAACGTTTGGATAGATAGAGTCAAACTGAAAAAAATCAATGCCATAGCCGGGATTTGAACCACGGATCTCCTGGTTTCCGTCCAGTCGCTCTTACCCATTGAGCCAGGAGATCCGTAGTTCAAATCACCGCCATGGCATTGAATTTTTCAGTTTGACTCTATCCAAACTGTCAATTTACCTAAGCAACACCCAGTAGGAGGCTCAGCAGTAGCATCTGTGACCAAAGTTTGAAAGGCCATAGGTTCGATTCCTGTGTTGCACATTCCTGACCCATGAGTATTTTCTCCCTGTCACTAGGCGAATGTTGGGAAAGATAATTGCATTTCCCAAATTTTCTGCCCCCCCCCACCATTTCAGCTCACCCTACCTTTCATTTTGGTTGGCTATTTCAGGTTCTAAATATCTGCGGGCATTTTGCCACACTTGGTAGGTGCCTTGCTCTCTGTGAATCCTCGTCCTCAGTATCGGGCTTGGTTTCTGATATTTGGGCACTCCAGTGTAAGGCACAGGGGGATAAAGAACAGGTTGTACGAGGCGCCACCGGGGAGTTAAAATTGTTATTACATTCTCTCACTTTGTCACTTCACCCCTCCCCGTACAGGCACAAACGATTTCATTAGTCAAGGTTCTAAGTCCACCGCCCGAGCCTTGTCATAGTGTGATAGTCAAACGTGAGCAATGGAATCGTTTTCGTTAGGAGCAGCAGGAGCAGATGCAAGGTGTACTATATGTTTATATGTACTACCATAGTTTAATTTATATAAACATCCGAGACGGAGCTAGAAAGTTTGAGTAGGAAAAAAGAGGGAGGAGAACGCACAAGAGAAAGAAAAGCAAGGGGCTTCGTTCTGATATTTCAAAGTGGCAACTAAAATGAATCAGATTCCAGGTCATGGTTTTTGAAAATGTCGCACATACTACACATTAGTAAGGCACTAAAGTGCTGCATTATGCTTTTCTCGATGCTTGTGCATGCCTTGGGTTTCCATTATGTGTATACATGGTGACTTGTTTCTATATTTTCAAGGCGGCAATAGTATCTCCATATATAGGCACTTCTCGTAGAACCAGAGTTTTGTTCTCCATTGGAGAGTTGTTTGGTTATGTCTTTTTCTGGAATTCCCACATGAACTAAGCAGCCAAATTTGACGAACAACTTAATGGAATCTGGTCTCAGTTGGATACTCATAGCATACTGATCCCAAGGTTGCGGGTTCAAACTCGGTCCCGATCGATGTTTTTCAAGCGTGTTTAAAATTGAAAGCCATATGTCAGTAAAAGAGCTGCTGCGGGACAACATTCTGGTACAATGGTGGCACTGTTATGATATTGGCAGTGGACAACGTCGTTAGCAAACCAAATATTTATTTTTACACTTATTTCATTTGATTTACACTATTTCTGCAGATACTAGCCCCCCTCCTAAAGATACCCAAGCGAGGTGCTCCATAGTGTCGCGAACCGGTTATCTATGATCGCGCGGCTTGTTTACACAAAGGAACTGAAAGGCGGGCAGTGTGGAAACAAAGAGCCGGCAGATAAGGATAGCACGCAGATGAAGTTCTGCCGAAACAAACTGAGATAAATGGAAATTTCTGGTGACTTCTTGACTGATAGAGATTATTCGGGTTCTGGTTTATTTTAGAATAGTCTAGAAATTATCAGTGAAGTATTTAAGGAGGCGACGACTTGCCAAGATGAGTTGTGAGTAGTAGTAAACAGCTGTAGAGTGTTGTTGTAACGAGAGCTGATTGTTATTGTCATCGACCTTAGTAGACTGTGTGTATGTGACGTAATGTTGATACGTGAGAATTGAACAGTGTATTTCTACGGAAATAAAGAACATTTGGAATATCTGAAACTCGGACTTTTAATTCTACGAACCCACAAAGTCACAATAGTAATGTGGGAAGCTCGTATTTGGAAGGTCTCGGGTTCGATTCCTGTTGGACCGACCACTCAGATCATGTTGCTGTTTTTTGTGATTTTCCCTGGCCATTAGGCGAATGCTGACAATGGTTCCTCCTACCATGAGTTTCATGTTCTCATTATTTTTCGCCTGCTTCACACGTCTTTTCAGGGTTGTAGTACCAGACGTGAGTGAGGTGTACGTTGTGGCAACATGGTTGAATTTGCGTTGTGAAAATATTTTTAATTGGCGCTTAGCGGGACTGCTAGGGAGCTCCTTTTCTTCTTGAAAATGTCTGTCTGTTTGCGGAAACCTCAAGTAATGGGTGACTAAGAAAGCGATTGGTGTCATGTTGGAATCGTGAGGGACTCTGCCCTTGCTAGTGAACATCTTCGTCTAGATCTGGTCACCCTTCGGATCCTCGCTTCTTTTCTTCTTGCCAGGGGTCACGTTGGAAGCCCTAAAGCCCCGTATGACGTACAAATGATGCTGTACTAGAGTTACTGGGATCCCCTCCCTGATTAGCATCCTATCTTCCCGATCCACAGGTCTGGTTGATATTTCTGATTGGGGCGTAGGGCATTTTCTTTGGTTAGAAATATTCCCAACTCTCCAGAATGTCGAGAAAAATGAATCAAAATTTGTTAGGTCAGAAATAAAACTCAAGGATAATATACGCTTTAAGAGATATTAACATCTAAACTGACTTTCTATTCAAAGTTCCGGATATAAATATAGAAGTTAAAAGCACCACGAACTGCACTAATATAAGAAATTAATTACATATTAAGAAAGGTGTATAGAACTTACTTTGGAATGGCCCTTAACTGTTTCTGCACAATCCAAATTGCTTAGCCATAGTGGGTATAGGTATCTCCAGTACCTGTTTACTTCTGTTTTAATATCTTTGAATGTAAGTTTCCTTGCAAATTTCAAGGTCTTTTGAATACTCATATCCAAAAATATTGTCGCGAAACCGTATCTACGATCGCGTGGCTTGTTTACATAAACGAAACTGATAGGCGGGCAGTGTGAAAACCAAGACTCCGCGGACAAAGATAACATGCAGATAAGGGTCTGCCGAGGCAAACAAACTGAGATAAATGGAAATTTCTGGGCTGATAGAGATTGTTCGGGTTCTGGTTTAGTTTAGAACAATCTAGAATTATCGATGCAGGTATTTGAAAAGGCGACGACTGGCCAGGAGTTGAGTAGAGTTGTAAACGGAGTGAGTCGAGTTGCAAGTTGTAAAACAGTTGTTGTGAACGTGAGACAGCTGTAAGCGTTATTGTAACGAGAGCTAATGACGTAATCTGCTGTCACTGTTATTGTCATCGACCTTGGTAGACAGACTGGTGTACGTAACGTAATGCTGCTGTAATCTATAAGAGTATTTCTACAAAAATAAAGGAGATTTTTAATTTCTGCAGCTCGGCCTTTTAATTCTACGAACCCACAAAGTCACAATATGTTATTTCCGCTAGTATATAAGGTTTAACACATATTTTTGTCTTGTAGTGTTATTTCCTACATTACTTCTGGTATGAATGTTAAATCGCAACAAACCTCGAAAACGGAATATAACTCAAATTCCTTTCAATATTTAAATGTATACCCTAGTCTACAAAAACGTGACAGTGGAACAACACTGTCACATTTAATTAGCGTGCTCCTTTAGTGTAATTTACTCTATCATGAAAGCAGCAAGACTGAGAAAGCACAAATAATTCATTGGATTAGTATGTTGTAAATGGCAGCTTCGACATATAGCGCTGCTAAGAACGTTACAGAAGTTTGCTTTACAACATTTGGGAAACACGTAATAAATAAAGTGGCGCATTATAAAGCTACTGTATGTTTGGAGATTTTACCTTCTAAGAGCGTTTACATTTTAGAGCTTTAAGGCCATCAAACCACCATGTTATGAGCAGAGGTTGACAATATACTGTGACGCAACGGTTATGACCAAGGTTAGCGAGAGGTCATCGCCGGGCAGTCGGAATGGTAAAGAGATAAGCAACGTGCACGTCGACCTAAGTGCGAGAAAGTCTATCGCCCGATAACCATGATCTTCTGGAAGTTTCTCCTTCTGAAAGTTCTGGAACTTTGCGGGAATTTCCAAAGGATATATAAGGAAGGGTTCATGAAACGTGAGTGTGAGTTAGTGAATGAGACAGTGATTTTCTTGCGACAAAAGCTGTTTCGGCAAGAAGATTGTGGCAGAATTTGCAAAGTGCAACGAGTGTTGTTACTCAAGGAATAAGGACGCCTTGTGTTCGAGTCCCTAGCGAGTGAACCGCCCAAAAGAAACGACTACATCCAGCTGCGTGTTTCATTACATCGCAAGGAAATTAAAACAACAATGGTAGTTGAACTAGTTCACATTAGTGAAGGGGTAATATGGGTTAAACAAATCTCAGTGAAAGTTATTAAGTGACAGTGAAAACTGAATGAAGGGTCAGTTAAACAGACGAACGAAGTTATAGTATAGTATTTCATATTCTAAATCATACTTGATCTCATTATGGAAAAAAGTATTTTTACGTTGTGTAGTGTCAGTTCAATTCACGTGACAAAAAACGCTCATTTCAAAATATTTTGGTAAATTTCAATCTTTTATGAACATTTTCATATATTTTTAAGATTTTTCAAATTTAAGTAATTTCTGTTAGCAATGAACCAATTTTCCAATATACTATTAGGGCAGCTTTCAATGTAACAGATTCGAAAACTCAGGTGCTCTTGAGGAAACGCATTTAGAGAAATCACACCACTCTTGTCTTATCAAGTGAAAAATGCAATATGTAGTATCATGGGCGAAATAAAAGATCTAAATTTTGTAGAACTTCATTTTCACGAACCAGCACTTTTAGTCGCATATTATATTAAGTAGTACTAAGCAAGGACGAAGGACCAGAAACCTCCTGTTTTCCATTTTTATGTGTAACGATTTAACTATGATTGCAATCTGTACTGCATTTCACTAATATTCCATTATCAAATATTATAAGAAAATCTACAAAGTCTATTTTCAAATTAATTAAGTAACCCGGCTACAAATCCTTCAAGCATATTAAGATGTTTTGGCTTCACAGTGTGCATTTCATACTATTTTGGGTTACATCTTCATTCACAAGCTGTCACCCGTAAATTTTGGTTTAATTTTCAGGATTTTGTATTGTTTTAAATTGATTGAGGAATATTTTACTTCAAGTCCAGAAAACCTTGAAAATCAACGATAAGTTTACTGAACGTAATTTTGTTTCTGTGTGTGGGAATGGGGTATTTCCAGGTTTCCTTCATGGTGAGAGTTTTTGTTTCGATTACCGGCTGTGGAATAACGACTGAAGCTGACTTTATCTCTGGATGGTTCATATTAAGTATTTCCAAGGCACAACGTGGTTCGAAGTTTACGGTAAAAGCTGAACGTTCCATCATTCGACCACAAAGCTCATGCACACAGCATCATGAGTGATAATGTACTCCCTCTCTAGATGCCCCACACTTCAGAAAAGAGCCCCGTGATAGCTTGGTGGAAGGAGTTCGCGTCCTAAGACTACAGAACATGTATGGCCATAGAACATGTACATTTAATTTTGTCTGTCTTTTTTGTTTTCTTGTTTATGTTACGAGTGGCAATTTCTCTTAAATGGATCCCTTCTTTTAACATGTTTTGAAATGCTCTCTACCGCTTATGTAAGCAATGCATTCGACCTAAAATTTCTTGTCAAAGCTTCACCGGAAATATACGCTTGAGAGTTTTCTGCAAAAGCTGTGCGTTATAGACAGAGCGGGGTGAGGGAGGAAGAGCGAGTAAGAAAGAGAATATTTTAAAAGCAAAATGCACAATATACCATAGGCATTTGACAGTTATTTTTTCCAGGAAATTCCTGTAAACTGTTCCAGAAATACAACAGCTTCTTTCTCTATTTTTTTCATAAATGACTGTAAATATTTCATTACAATATCATATAACTGATAAGCAAGCATGGGCTATTTTGTAAACAGGTTCAGAAATCTGTTTTATTCCAATTCTATTTAAATAGAAAGGCTTTTGTTTTACGAGGAACATGTACCAAGCAAACGGTGTTGAACAAACGGTGTATATGCTTCCTCCTTGGAAAGTTCTTCTCATCCTGTACGATGTAAGTTGGCAGCCTTCTCTAAGCCTCTCTTGTGAATGATCATTCCAGACTGGCGGAATGAGTTCTCCCCCGTTTCGCCGGAGGGAACTTCCTCGGAAGAGCCCGCAGGTGTGACCGGGACATCAGCTTACTTAGCATCGTTAAGAACGTGTACGCGTTTATGTCTGCTGGCCTGCATGTGGCTAATATTTCCTGCAGGTTTTTCACTATATCCAGGATTCATTCATTCGTTCGTTCAATTATTCATTCATTCATTTTTTTTTATTTTTTTTTTTTTTTTTTTTTTTTTTTTTTTGCCTTTAGGAAAAACTCATATGGCCATATATCCATTCTTTCTGAAGGTGTTAAGCAAAAACCTGA
>CM060947.1:138158795-138263795 GCA_030765055.1 Mantis religiosa | reverse complement strand
TACAACTTCAACAGACCTCGTAACAGCTGACACTGTTTAGGATTTGACTTACGCCATGCCCAATGTTGCCCGAATAAATTTATAAGATGTAGTCGATCTTCATCGAGCATTGTTCGAACAGAAGGAATATTTTCATCAATAGCAGCAGGTGTTGGACGTCCTTCCCGAAATTCATCATTAAGGAAAGGCCGATCTCTTTTGAGTTCCCTATACCAATAGTCTGCCGTAGATGGGGCTTCTTCGCTAAACGCATTTCTAAGACTATCTCAGACTATCTTCATGGACGTTCATGACGATTTAAATTGGTAAAAAATAATGGTCCAGAAATGTTCCATAGAAAAATTCATTTTCAGAAGAACACAAAAAGCTTAACCAATGATAATTAACAAACCACTGGAGCAAATAGAACAAATTACTAATTGCACGCTTTATCTTCAACCCTGGGATCTAGTGCTGAGCGGTAGGAGTCAAGGTCTGTGCTTTGTCAAAGGAACAAATGAGTATTGCAGTGTTATCATATTTATCCTATCACGATAACCCTTTTAAGTCAGGCATTTTACTTTTATAAAATAATTACATTTCTGCTTTACTTTCGCTATTTACCTTTGTGTTTAGAAACTGAAACAGAGCCCGCCTCAGTAGCGTAGAACGTAGCATGTCTGCCTCACGTTCAAGAGGTCCGGAGTTCAAATCTCGGCCAGGGTGAGTTACCTGGATAAGGTTTTTCCGGGTAACTCTAAGCTCCATGGACCCTGGACTCATTTGAGCATCATTTCACCCAGTTCAGTCACCGTCCGATATGACTTAACGTTGGAGGAGGTAAATTACAACAACAAAAACTGAAACAGCAATGTTACGTTCTAAACTATGGAACCCGATTTACCATGGACACCGTAAAATCCTGTTAATAGTAAAGGAAGGATCCACGTGTTTTACAGGAAAGAGAGACAGCTTATTGCCAAGATTTTGGCAACATTTAATAGAATGCTTTATCCATTGGAGAATGTATTTAATCAAGCTGTTACTTACAGGGTGCATGGAAAGGTGTCATTAATACTTTAATAGGATTAAAGGCCTTTAATGCAACTCACCTACAGCATTTTCCATCAACCCAAGGAAAAAACGAGATTAATATGGCTATTTATGCCTATTATGGTTTCAGGACATAATAGCATATTTTATTTTCCTTATGTACAGTTGTTTTTAGATACGTTTTGAGGATAGAATGCATTCACTAAGGAAATAAAAGTTATATTTTGTTTAGGTGCAAAAAATGCCAAATCATCTCAATTGAGTGAGTGAGTGAGTGAGTGAGTGAGTGAGTGAGTGAGTGAGTGAGTGAGTGAGTGAGTGAGTGAGTGAGTGAGTGAGTGAGTGAGTGAGTGAGTGAGTGAGTGAGTGAGTGAGTGAGTGAGTGAGTGAGTGAGTGAGTGAGTGAGTGAGTGAGTGAGTGAGTGAGTGAGTGAGTGAGTGAGTGAGTGAGTGAGTGAGTGAGTGAGTGAGTGAGTGAGTGAGTGAGTGAGTGAGTGAGTGAGTGAGTGGGGCACCGTTGACACTAGGACATCTGGACCCGAAGTCAAAAATTAAAACATCGAAAACATAAAGATAGCGTTAAAAATTAAAAACACCTAGATAAAACAGTAACATTATAAAAATTACACATAATATGTTAAACATCTAAAAATACTCCTAAAACTAAAATATGAATCAGACCTGTATCTTAAAGTCAATGTTGCTGACAAACCGCAGTGCCTTACCTGCAGCTACCGGATCGTCACCTAAAATCGAGCACATTGTATCGCTCAGGCCAAGACATATTGAAGAAAGTATTGCGGATATAAATTAAGCAGCACATGCGACACGGAGAGAAGTACAATGTGGGAGCACGCAAAAGATGGCCATGTGTCGTATGTGTGACCAATTCTTAGCCGGGTTAGAATAATCTCGGACCACCAGGATTCCTTGCAGGATGTTAGCCTAGGCTGTGAGATCCCCTTGATTTCCTGGAGCTGAGTGCCCACCAAAGCTTCAGGAAACGATGCCTAGCCTACAAAAAGTGGCGACGAAAGTGGCGCTGAACGTCCTGTTAGAGTACAATTACTGCGGAGCACCAAGACAAACGGCATGCAGAATTAGCAGTCTCATACGAATCTTCATTGCCATGAATACCCAAATGGCCTGGGATCCATGTAAAAACTATCCGGTGTACGCAATCCCACAACTGAGAGACGAGTATCTGTATTTTTAAAGCCAAGATGAATGAGCCGATGTAGTGTTGTAGGGTCTGACTAGCGCGCAGAGAGACAAAGCAAATAGTAAAACATTCACGAAATAAAGTGGACATAAAATGTAACAAATAAAATATTACAAATGGCTCATACGGAAGCATATTCTGGAAAACGTTACTTGCGAGCCTCGCCGCAAGAGAAAGAGACGCTACCGATAGCACTACCAAACTGGGAACCGTAAGTAAAGACCTGAGAGAAGTTCCGGTAACGGTCCAGTATTTCCTGAAAGTTGATGAAACACTGACTGCGGAGTAGTGATTTTAACATTACACGAAAGCGCAATGTCGAATCAAGTACGCTAATTTCAGTGGGAAATAACGGCCAAAAGGGGGCCTCTCCATAGGAGAGAGTCCGAGGGCACATAATATGAGAAGTTCAAGAAATCAAATTCCATTGGGGTGTGTTGATCATGCCGGTGAGCAAAATTCGAACGCAGGACGCATCTAAAATATGGATGACCTGGGTAACTTGTCAACATTGCAACATATGAACAGAGTAAAACCGAGGACGTACAGACAAGGGAGGTTCAACTAAATCGGCATACAAACATTCTACATGCTAGTGCGGAAAACTGAGAATCGACTCCTGGATCACACCACTTTACTATTTCATTTCTTGTGAAATCATATTTCCAAAGCGGAGACGTAAACGGCGAAGTTGTAAAAAGTTGCACAGAAACACAGCTAACTGACCGAGCAAATCGTAACGGTGAGAGAGGGTTTAATTACCTTAGGATCTTACAAACTATTAATCATAATGAAAGCTGAAGAGCAAAGTGATGAGTACAGACAAAGCAGTACAACGATGTGGCACAGTTGTTGAAGACGAAAAGGATGAAACGGCGGTGAGCGCCCAGGACCCCAGGATCATCAAATCCCGTGCCTACCATAGTATACCCCTTGGGGACCTCACGTTCCAGAGGTTCGAATTCTAATCTCGGCCAGGGTGAGTTATCTGAATAAACCGAGGAGGTCAATGGTTCGCTTGTAGGCAGAGGCCAATGTCACGCAGAGATGGCAGTGACCGCAGTTGTATACTTCCCAAATTGAGACTGGATTCTGCTCGAAGCTACTACAGTTCGGCCGGCCGTTCTTCGGCTCTGACATTTCTCGAGAGGGGGAAGCGGGTTGTTGCCACTTCTTTAGCGGGAATTTCAAGCAGAGGAACAATGCGTATTTTAAATATTTCACGCGTTTGCATATTTCACGAACCAGTAGCCATATTATTATAATAGCAACAATAATAGGATTTATAAACACTAAAAATCGGAATTCACGCACGCACAAAATAGCAAACAAACTTCACCTGCGCAAGCACCGAAAGCAAGTGTAGCCACGTGGTCCACACAAAATTAAAGTGGCAACACGGTGTAGGATTCGGAAGCCACGCCTAGCACCTTCAATGCTAGCAGACAGTTTTAACTTCCTGACCACGACACTGGACTGGACTCCCAGTACTACAAAGAGAATCAGTTAGCTTGCGTAAAAGGTGTGAATGAAATATTCGAATAGAGTGGCGCTGTAATGAATATCTTGCAAGATAGTAAAATTACAAGTGGGGTTTCAATGTTTTCATTCTAAGGACAATAGTGTGGATACGTTTTCATCGCACATTAGCGTATGTTGGTACTATTAACCTTACCCCTCCGCCTCCTGCAACCGCAAAACGTCATAGCCGGAGATCCAGCGGCCGTACTGAAGAAATAGCTGATACTGAGTTCCAGCATGAATGAGGAGGACATTATTTCAATTGCAGTTGTGTAATATAAGAGTGCAGAGAGCAAGTGAGTGAATTTTGTTGTTTCAACTATAGACGCTTTAACGTTAAATATAATTCATGGTTTAGAAACTAAAGTTAGTCTTTTTTTCATTAATAAACGCATGAATTACTAAATTTTACCATGCTAAATAACTCCCATGACCGATTTATTGTTCTAGCTCAGGAATTCAAACAAGATTTCATAGAAACTATGTCATTGTTATACGATGTACTATTTGCGATTCAGGTATTTTGTTAAATGACAAACTTTAGAGAGATCACATCAAACAATATACTTCCAACTCTATGCAACAAATGAACAAAATTCTTCAAGCAAACGAATTGCAGCGATCTCTGTTAGGAAATGAGTTTCAACATAGTTCTTCAAAAAGTCATAATTTGAAGAGATTCAACATGGATTTGTATGCAACTCTTACACAAGCAGGAATTTCACTCAATAAGGTAAATCATCCAACCTTCAAAGGATTCCTTCAAAATACCCAAAGGTGTCGATGCTCCATAAGAATATTTAAGAATATACTACATTGAGCCCCCTTACCAAGAAACCATCTAAAGAATCTTGGAGGACGTATCTGATTGCATTGCAGGAATCATTCTGATTGAAACCAAAGACTCAATGAAACACAATGCTTTGAACATTTTGTTTTTACCTTAGCAGGGGAGAAACTTAGGCTGATGTGACAATGTATGAGCTGCAGAAAGCTAATGCCAGTACAGTAATGCAATGAAATATAGACTTCTGTCAAAAACTCTGTCCTACTGGTGTCGGTTCGAAAAACTTCTTGTGTTTACGGGCCAGGCTCCATACAAAATGTCAGCTGCTAACCAATTTTCTTCTTCTTCTTCTTCTTCTTCTTCTTCTTCTTCTTCTTCTTCTTCTTCTTCTTCTTCTTCTTCTTCTTCTTCTTCTTCTTCTTCTTCTTCTTCTTCTTCTTCTTCTTCTTCTTCTTCTTCTTCTTCTTCTTCTTCTTCTTCTTCTTCTTCTTCTTCTTCTTCTTCTTCTTCTTCTTCTTCTAAAATAGAAGCATGCGATCTTCTTGGTTCATGGCCTTCATTGGGTACGTGAATCCATATGGAACAAATAAGACATCATAAATTAATTCATCTCTACCCTTAGGAAGATTCTGCTGAAAGCTCCGAGTCATATCCTTACCTACAGAGAAAACACTGCCCTGCCCCTTCCAAATTTCCCGGTCATTTCTCCCTGGGAATCTTGGATTGAGTGTGCTGCTATGTTTAGTGAGAAATTTGAAAAATTTAAAGAGTATATAATTTCTTTGGATCCAGCCAACTCACAATGTCCGAGACACAGCAAGTTCTGTTACCAGAGAAAATGCATAACGTATAGACAGAACTACATTGTGTCTATAGCTAAAGTGCCTGACTACAACCACAACTATTAAACGATTAGTAAAACAAGATCTGGAAAAGAAAAAAAACGGAATACTTTTATTTTCGTGAGGGAGCAGTTAGATGGCTTTGGAAAAGACAAACTTGAGTCTTGTCTTCCGAAGAAGAGTCGCCATTGCGAGTCAATACAGGGTTTGTCCCAATGGTTTCGTGGACGTCTACAAAAATATCCCTGTAGTAGAAACAGGCTTATTTTTAAAATGCAGAAATGTTTAATGTCTTGAAGTACAACAACTTCATGTTTTTTCCTTCTTCTGATGAGTGGTGTTTTGAATTACTGGTTTGTAATACAATAAACTAGAACTGAAAAAAGAGAAACTGTTAAATTATTTGAAAACAATGAGTACCTTTTTCCCCTTTTTGCCTTATTTGAGCACTTATTTCCTCCCTTTTTCATCTGAAATTTGTACCTAAAAATTCTAAACCTGATAATTTCCTGTTTATTTTCTTCAGACACTTCTTTACCAAAGTAAATCTAGAATGTATTTACAGTTATGGTCACCTTTCTTTTATCACCCTCCAATTTCATGTTTTAAAACTATACATTACATACGTTGTTGCTTCATAACACAAAGTCAAGCGGAGCAATGCTTAATAGAAATCGCTGGCCGATTCTGCAAGAAATATCGCCTAAGATGCGATTCAGAAAGCGTCACTAGGTGCTGACCTATGGCATAACTTCATCGTTGCCAATAACATGCACAGAGATTGAAAGGCAGTATCTTTTCTGAAGCATCCGCGGCCAGCTTTCCAAATATCTTGGCTATCCGGTTTTTGCCGCGTCATGTTTGGTAAAATCAACGTTTCGACCATCCTATCGTGGTCGTCTTCAAGGGCAAACTGCGCTGCCTCCTGAGGTTCGCTCATTTCTACCTGCCGAATTGCAGAGAACACTTGGCCAATCAGAGCTCACCTTCACCCACCTGTCTCTATAAAAAGCTGACAAGCCGCAGCATAGCCATTTCGCTTAGACATAACATCACCTTCATCTCATTTAATTTTAAGCCGTAAATCTTACTGCATCCCTTTATACTAATCCCCCTATGCAAGCTGCACGTACTAACCACGGGCGTCAGTCAGGGCTCTGTCATGGCTGGCGCCCGTATAGCCAACTGACACGACACGTAGAACGTAGAATTAACCGATACCAGAGTCTCGTGTATCAATTTATTTGTAGTTATTCTGTAATAAAACACAGTATGGGGAGAATTAACATATACTAACCGGGGTGCTTTAGCGGAACCCGAAAATAACACACGAATCCCCCCTTGCAAGCTTTTGCACGATTAATAACATAGCACCCTTCCCATAGCTGCATGTTACAGGTTACTAACCGCATGTGCATGGGGAGACGATGTAGCCTCCAGGCGGACGATCGTCACCGGTGACGGCGGGTGTGGGACCGCCCCTATTTGAAAGAGAAAAAAAACGGCGCAGTTTGCCCTTGAAAACGACCACGATCGGATTGTCGAACGTTGGTTTTACCAAACATGTCGCGGCAAAAATGGTATAGCCGAGATATTTAGAAAGATATTACGTCTGTGTACTAAAAATATGAAGTTATTTTTCATATATTCTCTTATAACAACTTCGTCGCCTCCTCTTCCTTGTTTCGGGTGGTTTTCCTTCCTTTTCTTATTTCATTCGCTGAAGCCTTTTTTTTTTTCCCCTTTCAATTTCACTTATTTCGCCGGAAATACATGTTTTCAAACCCTCAGAATAAAACAGATTTCTCGTAAATGGTCTATGCGGTTTTTTTTTTGTATACCCGCGTGTCTGTCGTTTTCAAAAATGAAAAGTCGGGATAATACCAAACTTGATATAAAAGTGCAGCATCAATTACGAATGCGAAGCGAATATTTTCAAACAAATACTCCATTATAATAAGTGCTCCCTTTAAGTGGAACATTCTTCAAAGATTTTTTATTTTCTTAAAACAATTTTGATTAAATTACTGTATACTTAAGATATGTTAATGACAAATGAAATGTATATATTCAATTTTCCGGGAATAGTTCCTAAAATGCCATTATTCTCGTTTAACTTATCCATAACTAGCAAAGTGTAAGAGACAAAATCTTACTACACAAAAAATATAGATCTCGTTAGAGCATACAATATACGTCAAATAGGTTTCCTAGGTATTCTTTCCTATTGGTTTGCATTTTCCAATACCTACTTATATTTTTCTAAAATGGGAAGTAAATAAAGAATGGACGTTGATAAGAATAGTTAGATAAAAGTGAACAAAGAAAGTAAGCAGAGAAAGATCGTTGCATGCAAAGTCCTAGCGTACTGAATGCGCCAAAAAATACTAACTTCTACTTTGCTGATTGTAATACCTGATCACAAGCATTTCCTTTTTGATACAGACATAGAAAACATGAACACCAGAAAACATGAACATAGTCAAGTTGCCAAAATATGAATTTATAGTTAGAATTGCTCGTTTGCAAATTTTCTTGCTAACCTTCCTCCAAAATGAGAGCAAACTGTAGGTTTCCTTCACGAATCTTGGCTTCTTTCTTTGACGCAATATATAGACACTCATTACGTCCATTTCCTATGAAGCAGTGTTGTGAAACCCAACGTATGGAAAACAATTACTGTTTCCTTCAGTTATACCCGTTGTTCAAGTCAGAACTTTTCGTGAAGGAACAAAAAACCTTGGCAGAAACGGCATTATGTGTATTTTAGTATTGCATATTCTTTACACTGTAGTTTCATTAATCTCAAAAGCTTCCTCTGACACAATAAAAAATATCAGTTATAGTTAACAGGATCATTCACCTTTCACCAGATAAGTCCAGTTTGCCTTTCCAGTGGGACCTCAACACATAAATTTAACATGAAATTGCGGATTGTATTCTGTAGTAACCTATACTCAAATCTAAGACAGCGAGTACTACTTCATTTCAATTCCCCATGAAAACGTAAATATCTGAAGCGTTACACCAAACTACTTTACATAGAACGCACCATCAAAACAATGAAATGAAACCAAACAACCAAAAGTATATTCTGTCCTTTACTGACGAAGTGCTCACAAGGATACTAAATCGATAGATAAATCAATTAATGGCGGAGATGTTCATCATTGCACCAAAGAATGCGGATGTTTATTTCACCTTCACACACATGCAACCGCAACTTGGAAATTGCATTGCTTTTATCATTAAAATACATTACATAATTAGGTATCAGTTCCTCTTTGTCGTCCGATGTTGCAGGATGCTAGACCGTAGTCGCATCGGCTTCCGTGCGTATCTTTATTCCAAAGACGAAATTTCAATGGCATTTGACATACTGCAAATGGAATTATCTTCTTGAAATGTGTGTCTGTTTTCATCAATTCAGAAAAGACACCATCTACATTTGTGAAGACAAAAGAATGGCCCATTTCTAGGGATCCCAGATTCTGAAATGTAAAACTGGGACATTTAACATCATGTTATCGGAAAACCTGTTACATATATAAATAGGGTAAATAATGAATTAATATAGATATTAGCACAGTACCACTAGCTGAACTTTTTACCTTATTCCTATGTCCAATTGCATCTCTTCCCTCCTCTTATATGTTGCTCCAGGCTCTGGGTAGTTGACGAATATTGGACCAGCTGACTATCGGTACTCTGATAGATGGTCATTCAAAAATTAGTGGCAACACTACCTGCATTTGGCGCTATCAGTTAAAAATAAGAGCCTCTAATGTTTGTTAGTTGTGAGTTTGAAGACAATAATTTTATTTAATAAGACATATTTAGTAAGTTTAAGTGTAGACTGTTATCTTTAGTGCTCTAAATATGTTTAGTAAATATAAATAAAGATGCTTAATTAAAATTCAGGTTGCAAGAGGTATCAATGCTTGGCAGTGCCTATAGAATTATTGGAAGCTTGTGGTAGACAGACTTTACCATATCGTACCATAGCTAGGTGGGCAAACGTATTTCATAGAGGAAGGGAAGACGTTCATCAAAAACATGGAGCTGCCAGACCGCAATCAGCAAGTGATGCTGTGCATGTGAATTCTGTTAGATCACTGCTGCAAGAACATCAGTGTTGGACTTATATTGAACTAGCAAAGGAAGTCGGAGTTGCTCCTGGTACGATTCTCCACATACGTAAGAAGAAGTTAAAGATGAGGAAAATGTGCGCTCGATGGGTTCCACACAATGTGGAAACAATTTGGCAGAGGATGGAAACAGCAAGATTACACTTGGAATGCTATGACCATGAAGGCAAGTATTTTCTTCGACGTATTAGATGAAACCTGGGTTCGATGCAACCAAACAAAATTAAAGAGACAGTCAAATGAGTGGCGGCACATTGATTCACGACGGCCAAAAAAGTATTGACAAGAACAGGATCCACTTAAAGTCATGTCCATTGTTGCTTATGATTTTGACGGTGTTCTTATCACTCATTCAGTTTTTCAAGGAAATTGTGTGAATGGTGCATATTACATTCACTTTATGGAACACCATTTACGACCAGCTGTGCGTCGTAAACGTCCAAATGTCCTGAGTTCTCATTCCATTGTGTTACAAGATGGTGCCGCTCCTACATGTCTGCCCCTGTTAATTCACTTCGCAGATGGAACTATGAGATTCTGGAGCTTCCTCCATACTCCCCAGATATGAGCCCATGTTATTTTGACCTTCTTACGAAAAAGAAATTACCACTTAGAGGAGTTAAGTTTAGAAACAGACAGGTAATTATAGCAGTAGCAGAGCAATCTGTTCAAGTATTAGGACAACAGGACACTAAATGGCATCCATCTGCTTCCTGATGTGTGAAGGCGAGTTCATGTTGGAGGAGATTACTTCTAAGCAATGCAATATTGTGACTGCTCCAAAAATGCTTTATTTGTTGTTAATTCAAATGTTGCCACTAAACACAGAATGACCTAAGTATTTTCCATTTGAATGGATCTGATGCAAAAGTTTTCTGTCCTTCAATACCATTTCATACAACTTGGGACAAGGCACATCCTTAAAATATATCTTCACCACAAGAATAGACTTGATTGTGTCCAGTTGGAGCCGGTTTCTTTCATCTGTCCACAGCGAGTTCATGAGGAAGAAGACACGCTCTACAGCAGCATTAGATTCAGGTAATGTAAGGCAGAAACAAACAATTTTCTCCATTTCATTGAAGGCTATGTTTTCCTTCTTGAAATGTGAAAATAATATTCTCCATCTGTCCACAATTTCACACTTTGTACTCTTCCAATCAGCTAGATTTTGTTTTGTAACATACAGTTTAATATGTATGTGTTCATCAAACAGCTCTTCATTGGTAACCAAGCTTCCCAATGTCAACGTCAATTTCTCTCACACATTCTTCAATTTTTCCCCAAATAATAGGTGAATCCAGGGAAACCCACTCCATTGTGGAAAAATATTTGAATGATTGATGGGTCCATTCCTTAATGTGCTGAATTGCAGTTGTATAGAATTCTGAGACATAGCTTCTGAATGTATCTTCTACAATCAAACCCTCACTACAAAGATTAAGTTCCTGTTTCACAGCATTGTTCAGAAACATTTGCCTCTGGTGCATATCAAGTTTTATAAGTATAAGATCAATTGTTTTTTTCACTTCAAAATCTTCAAAAGCCACTTCATACTCAATTCTTTGAATGCGTTGAGAAAAGACTGGCATCTGTGACTACAAAAACAAAAAGAACAGGAAAGATCCCATATTACTGAAAAAGTCATATAATATTCTCGGACAGCTTTCTTGTAATAAAAAATATGACTTCAATGAATCATATATTTTAATGAAACGGTTCAGTGCAGGTTCAAGTATCAGTCATTGTGTCTTGCTGTGTCCTAGATCAGTTTTATAATCAGTATCCACAAACTGACAAAAGTACTTGGGACTTTCCAATCTCACAGTAAACTGATGGAACTACTGATAAACCTTCCCTAGAATCATTTGAATACCCACTGGAAATACATCTACAGCTGTCTGAACACCATTATGGATTATGTGGGCTCCACAACCAATACCTACTGTGCTTCGGCCTAGTTTCTCTTGCACTTTATTGTAAAAATTGTTCTTTCCTTTTCATGTTAATCCTCCAAAGTTCGTATTTGTACTGTCTGCTGAAAATCCTATCACCTTATGGGCAATCTCATTTCTCAATTGTCTCATAAACATGACCTAAAAGAATATCAGATATTTCTCCAAGTAGTTTAGTAAACTCCAGTATTTGAACATCAATACCATTTTCTGGAGTAAAGTGTCGTACAACAATGAAGACAACTTGGACATCGATATGGTTAGAAGAATCAACTGACAAACAGCAATAATTTGCACTTTTCAAACCATTAACAATTTTCTTTATTGCAAAAGAGCCAAAACATTTGCAATAATGGCTTTGCATTTTGTTTATGCACATGTGAACTTTTTATCAATAAAAGTCTTCATTATTGCCGATGTGCTGTCCATAGATTTAAAACTATGATTGTTTAATAATATGAAATACCATTGTTGCTTCCTGTGCTGCAAGTTCTGCCCCTTGGTCACAAATTTCTTTAGTTTTAAAAAAAGAGGTGAGTTGTTGGCTTGAACATCTTGCAGCTTTGTGTTTATTGGAACGAACATGATCCATGATATCAGATTTTCCTCCAGGGCTAATGCTAAACACACTGTGGCAGAAATTACACTCCACTTTGGATCCATATCTAGTACTATCAATACTAATCTCCTTCAAAAATCGAAATTGCTCTTTAAGAGAATCACTAAATATACATTTTCGCTTAGGCATCTTAATTTGCTTCATAGTTACAGTAGAAACAAATTAAAATTAATAACAACTTTGGTATCCACGTGTTCACCTTGGAAACATGCACATAGAATTAGATACAAGTCAATCCACATCGTCTGTAGAAACTGGAATGCACCTTCTGCCAATAGTAAACATATGCTTCGGTACCAACATAACAATGAAATAGCAAAATATTTCCCATTTGACATTTACCTGATTATGTGATAAAACATAATTCTCCATGTCAAGGAATGCAAGTGCAATAAAATTAGAGATATTTTGTGTATTTAAGATACAAAATTATTCAGCACTAATAAACACCTGAAAAACCGGGACATTCAGCATCCAGGGTAAAACATTTCGGGACACCAGGACAATTGAACAAAAAAGGCTAAAATCTGGGACTGTCCTGGTAAAACCGGGACATCTGGGATCCCTGCCCATTACTTTAAAGTCCTTTAACAGCATAGGTCCAATCGGACAGTAAATGAACATTTTTGAAATGATACTCAAATAGTCCAGGAGTCCTTAGAGGTTAGTTACCAGACATTCTTCTTAGGATAACAGAAAATCTCAGAAAATGAAAACACATACTCATGTAACTCAGCCTAACCCAGTTTCAAACTTAGGACCTCTTGAATTATAGCCACATCGCTACTTCTCGTGCGATGGAGATGTGCCTCCAAATGATTTGGTACAAAGTCGAACAGCTTTGCACTCTTCTTTAGTGTTCTAAAAGTTTGTGAATAAATGTTTAATAAATACGTTGCTGTTCGAACTACGGGCATTACCTTGTTAGTGTAATATTTAGCTGTCTTTATAAAATGCTATTGATAATTGCATGTTTGAATTGCTGAATTTAAATTGCTTTTATTGTGTATAATTAATTGTCTCCAGAACCATTTTTTCTATATATTCATAATTTTGGTTCACTTTTATGTTTTGCAGTCTGAGCTTTAGGCAAGAAAATTTTGTCTTTTACTCTACTGTGAATTTAATTTAAGCATCTACAAGTTTACAAGTCTTAAGGATCATCTATGGTCTTCCCAATGACTGTTATAAAAAAAGTCTCTCAAAGCTACTACCCTTTTCAATTTCTCCAATACTTAGTAAAAACAAGGGAAGTGTCACATTCAACTCAAGCATCTGATACAGAGATTTCATTGCAAATGTAAGACGATCTTTATAAAATGGTCTGTGTGCATATGTGTGAACAGCGTAAATAGTAAATTTGATGTGTTGCACTAACATGACTTTCTCTACTCTTGTTCAAACTTCTTGCAAAGTTTTCTCCACTCTCGACTTCATGTTAATCAAGATAAACAATTGCAGAAGTTATCTTACTGCAGATTTTCTGGTAGGTGAATATGGAAATATGGAACTTTAAGTGACATTCAAGTCTTTTAAGAAGCACAGCTGGTCCCTATGTGATGTCTTTCCATTCACTTTGTATAGCCAAGATATAACAATGTGAATAAGGACCTTCCATTTGACAAAAGTAATGGACAGTTCAAACATATAACAAGAAATATCTCAGAAATGGCTCACTTTATAGAAATTTTGACATAAATGGTGTGAAAACGTAGAGTCAGGATGAAAAATTCGATGCCAGAGGCAGGATTTGAACTATGGATCTCCTGGTCTCCATCCAGTTGCGCCTAACAACTGAACTACATAGCAATGTGTGAGCACAACATTAAGTTCTCCAACTGACTGGCATTTTTCCTGTTAAACCAATGGCATTCTCATATACACAAGAGACAACTACCTACTCGTACATGGTGACTCAAAAGTGTACATACTTTAAGTCCCGGGCTTTATGGTTTACACCATCAGTAGATCGTGGTTCAAATCCCGGCTATTGCACTGATTTTTGCAGTCTGATTCTACCTATCCAAACTTGTCCTGCACATGGCTGATGTGAAAGGACAATTAATTTCCATAAATAGAACCTACATTTTTTAAGTAAGATTTTGTCTATCTCTTACGACTTATTGTTCTAAGCAAAATGTCACCCAGAATGAAGAGGAACTCTGAGAACATTCCCAAAAAAATAAAAATAAGTATATCATACTGTTTACTCACACACATACAGACTCTTTTTCCAAAAGGCTGTTTTTGATTCAGGAGACTTTAAAACACGTATTTCCACTAAAATATTGGTATTGAATTTTTGGGTGTAATGTAATACCCTTGCTTCCTACCATACATGTAGCGTAAAATGTAACAACAATAAAAAGTGCAGCTCAAAAACTAAAATATGGTTAAATAAGAACTGTGACTATCAATTTTCACCATCACTTCATTACTTCGTGTCTTCATTTTCACCATCACAATAACTTCTGTTACTTCACTGTGATCTACACTAGTGTCCAAGTTAAACATAATTTGGAAAGCAGAGAACTGAAAGGGAAAACAGTGGGTGAGTACAATTAAATGTTATCACAGTGTGTGCCTTCCCTTACTGGTGGTCTCTGATAGGTAAGCGGGTTCAGGCTTCGAAGTTCAGCAAAACCAGAGCAGCAAACCAATACCACAGTATCAGACCCAGTGTGTGGCTCATTTGTTATTGTTCTCCCATTGTGAACAGAGAGTAGTTGCTTCACAAAGTGTTTACAAGATAGCACCAACATGCCACAAAGAGATAAACTGGACACAGGTTTGAAGGGTAGAATCATCAGATGTCTAGAGGCAGGAAAAGTGATGGCGATAATTTTTTTGGGATGTAAAGGGTGTCATATTCATTGAATTCATGGAAAAAGGAAAAACAATTACTGGAATATAATACAATAAGTTATTGGCCCAATTCGACAAGAAGCTGAAGATTTAGATATATTATGCATATTCCAAAATTTTACAATTTACAACTTTTGGCTACATTTATTTACCTTGTTGCTATCTTGGCTTACATGACACCCTGGTCTTCTGCTGTGCCAGGTAGCTCTTAACCTCCATACCTCCTTGTTACTTAATTAGTCCCATTCTTCCCCCTCCCCTATCTTCCTTTCTTTTATTCTTTACATTTCTGGCCCATTTTTCTTTTACTTTCTGCAAGAACTCACCAATACTTCTTACCTTCTTTTCCTCCCTGCCTGTTAACATTTTTATAGCTACTATCCTCTTCTCTACTTTCTCCCATTTTTCCTCCCAAACCCTTTTTCTCCACATTGTGACCTCCTCGCATTCTGTTAAATAGTGTTCAATGCTTTCTTTTCCCCCCACACAATGCACAAATTCCCTTTTGCCTACTTCTTATCCCTCAGAAATATTGTTCCTGTTCTCATCCAAGCTAACCCTTCTTTCTCTTGCCTATTGCAGTAATCTACATATGCTTCTCGTCCCCAATTTCTTTTTATATGCTTATAAAATTCTAATGACTTCATATATTATAGAATTCCTATTTTTTCCATAATTCCTCCTATCTCTGCCCACCAACTATTTGAGTTC
Source organism: Mantis religiosa (assembly GCA_030765055.1). Taxonomy (NCBI): domain Eukaryota; kingdom Metazoa; phylum Arthropoda; class Insecta; order Mantodea; family Mantidae; genus Mantis; species Mantis religiosa. The sequence goes on along the minus strand of CM060947.1, from coordinate 138,248,093 downwards.
GCTAATTTTTTTTTGCTGTCTCATGCATAATTTCATAATTTCCCATTCTTCTTTGGCCAAACACCTATACCAAAATTTTTTATTCTTTCCATTATTACTCCATTTCTTCTTGTCTTTCCTAACTCTACTACAGCTACTTGCTGATCTTGGTAAGCCTAGTAGCTCTTTACAAAACTTGCTGTAGTTTTGGTCCACCATTTTGTTTACCTCTGTGCCCCCCCCCCCCCCCCCTTGCCATAGCTCCACTGCATACAACATTTTGGATTCAACTAGTGCTTCATACATTCTTTCTAACCACTTGGTTGTCATTTCTAGCTTATATTTGCATATTCTTATTCCATTCATTGCCGCCCTTCCTTTTGCTTCAATTTTTCTCCTGTGTGCTCCCCACTTTCCATTGTTATTCAACCTTACTCCTAAGTATTCAAATTCACTGACCACTTCTACCCTTTTGCCATTTAGTACCCACTTTTCATCTTTTTTTTAGTTTAACTCCCTTCTTGAAGACCATAACTTTCGACTTATTTATGTTTATTTTTATTCCTCACTCTTCACAGAATTTCTGGATTTCATTTATTGCCTTCTGCAATCCTACTACCATTATAGATCCTACCATTAAGTCATCTGCATAAAGTAGTCCAGGAATTTCTTTGTTTGCTATTACCGGACAGTGCTGATTTCCTTCTTTAACCTTGTCTTATTATCTCATCTATAAATAAGTTAAATAAAATTGGACTCATTTTGCATCCTTATCTTAGGCCTATTTTTTTGTTCTGTCATCTCCGTAATTACATTTTTTCCCACCTTATGCAAAACGTATTCCCTTCATAGATTTTCTCTACTTCTTTTATATATTTCCTGCTTACCCCTTTCATCCTCAATTTCCAAACTGAAACTTTTCTGTTTATCGTATCAAAGGCTTTCTCAAAATCTGCAAAGAACATATATACCCTTCCTCTCTTCTTCCTGAGGTATTTGTCTATTATAGTGTTTATTATGAACAGATTATCTATTGTCTGTTTTCCTTTCCTGAAACCTGCTTGAAATTCAGACAGCTTCCTTTCGACAAGATGCTGAAGGAGGTACGGTATCCTATGGCAAAGAAGAAAGTTCTGTTTTGCCATGATAATGCCCCAAAACATTCATCAGAGCTGCTGCCGCCAAACTGCATTAACTGCATTATGAATAGCTGCCACAGCCCCCATATTTTCCTGTCCCCAAGCATGAGGAAATGGCTCACAGAAACAAAATTTAGACCAAATGAGGATGTCAGCATGGAGACAGAGGCATATTCTGCAGAGCTTCACAGTTGCTATTTTATGGAAGTGTTAAAAAACGACAGGAGCATAGGGAGAAGTGTATATCCCTAAAAGAGAACTGTGTTGAGAATTGAACTCACTGTTGGATTCAACCTATTTTTCGTGCAATTCATAAGTATCTAGAAAAGGAATATCAAGTAAAGCTCTTATATTTATTTTCTCCATCGTGTGGTGTGTATCAGTCTGCATGGCTCAGTTGGTAGGCACTGGCTATTGATACCAAAATTGTAGGTTCAAACCCAACCCAGACAGATGGCTTGGAAGTGTGCTTAAAGCCATCAGCCATGTCAGTAGATTTCCTGGCATGCAAAAGCTTTCTTGCAAGACCAATTTAAGCACACTGGTTGCATTGATATTATTTTGGCAATTAATAGTATTGTTTACAAACAAAATATTTAATTCCATTCGATTAGATGCACGATAATTGATGGACGAATTTGTGAAAAACTACAGAAAAAATAATTGAATTGGTTGGTGGAGAAAGGAACTAAGTTATTTTTTTTCCACTTTTTTATTTTTTCATGCACTTATTTAAACTTGACTGAAATACATTGTCCTGTGTTGAAAGGAACTATGTCCAACAACTGCTTAGCAAAGAAAAATGAGTTTCTGTGCATTCATCAAGAGGAGAAAGGAACTATGTCAGTGACTTAATTCGTTTCTCATTTTGTTGTTATTGATAACTGGAATAAACAGACAAACATGCAAATAAGGATTTGTGAAACTAGTCTCTTGAATTCCATGGAAAGTTAATCAATTTTCTTAAAAAGATAAATTAAATTTGTGACAAATAATTATATTTTATTGTAATTAAAAGTGCAATTGTTATCTAAATTTATATCTTGACATTAAAAGTATAATTTATATCTAAATTTATATTTAACATTTCACACTTCGTTTGTTGTCATTTTACTCTCTTTATACCTATTTGAATTACTTAAGAAGAATGCACCATCTTGCAAGTAACACAAAGCCACAAAATTCTTATATAAGGCCCAAGTAACAACAGATGCTTAGGTATGTTCCTAGATCATTAGAAATTTTAAAGGAAATTAGAGGTATTTGCATAAAAGTGCTATGCTTTTGGTTTTAAATGTTTTATTAAACAATGTATCTAACATTATGCAATAATAAGTACAGTTAACTAAAAAAATATACAGAATCTAGTACACTTTCCAACTGCAAGTCTCCTTTGGGTGGCACACAGGTTAATATTCTGTTGAGCTTCAGCTTGGTGTTGTCCAACACTGAGCCATCATTAGCAAACTCTCTAGAAAGAAAACAAAACTTTCTTTAATAAAAAGAACATCATGCATTATAACACTAACATTTATGTAAGACTTGAAGCTTTCATGGCGAGCATTACTAATCAAGGCATCGCGGGTGATCAGCCGTGTCAAATTAATAAACATCGAGCTTTTGGCCATTGCAAACTCCATGGCCTTCTTCAGGATCTGATGTAATGACTGAATTCTTCTCACTATATACGATCAAATGGTGGGTGGGGCCTGTGCTGCCCTGGTCAATGAGCGGGTGATGATCTGTGATTGGGCCAGTTGGTTTGAGCTATGTTTTCTGTCCGCTATTGTGTTTTCTCCGAGGTTGGTCTTTTGTCCAGTGTGACTAGAGTTGCTGTGTTCACTGTTTTTTTTAATTTATTATTTTTTTATTTATATTTTTATTTTTTTCCTGTAAAACTATGAATACCTTGCAGATGTGGTCAATACAAATCACATGCACATTCCTTCAGAGAACTTATTCTGCAAAACTGAGCTTTTATACAAAGATGAATGACTGGTGGTGGTGACAACAGTGGCAGAGATGAGTGAGTGCTTAATGCCCTCGCATCTCAACCTAAAGATCCTTTGTGCTACTCTATCTCCTAGTAGGAGTTCAGTGAATTCAACACTGGAAGAATATCTAGGGCTTAAAAGCCCCATGTCTATAAATGAAATTGAGCGTGGAAATGGGAACCAGACCTGCAATGCTCTGGTTCAATGTGCTATGGCAGGGACTATAACCATCAAAATATGTACAATACAAACAAAGCTAGACTACACTCAATATTCTTGAATGCTATAATAGGTCATATCTATTAAGAATTGTTTTTAAATTTACTCTATTTTGTTTCTTTAGGTAGAGCACTGTTTAGTTTGATCCCAATAAAAGCAATTATATTTTCATAATGATAAATTCTGTCACAGGAATGCAACAATCATTTTTGAATTTTTATATTGCAGTTAGAATCAGTCTGTATTGGTATTTTGTACCTTACTAAATACAGTAGTTCTGTATATGTAATGACTAGATAGTGTAGGAGCTTCCACTACATGATAGTAATTGATTTGTAGTCAGTTTTTAACTTCTGTCACATATTTATATTATTGAGGGACTAGTTTCAGAAGCTGTTGCTTCCATTTTTAACCTCGAAGATCCAACTACTGTCTGTTATTATTGCTACCATCTGCTGTCTTCTCTCTGCTGGTTAAACTATGAACTTCTTTATCAAATTATCAACTGCTGGGATTTCAATGTTCATTACTTGGTACTTAGTTTTCCATATTAATATGCTCTACCACGTTTTATTATCCCTTTTAATAATTAGATTTGGCTCAAGGTCATGGTTGTAGTTCCAAAAGTGAAAAGCTACTCCTGACTTGTCTATTTCAATTTGATGTTTCTAAAATACTCTTTGATGATGTTCAGGTTTCTTTTTAGTTTGACTTATTTAGATTTTTCACAATCCTTACAACTTATTTGGTATATTCCGGATCTACTGTTTGGTGGAATTTCATCCTTTGTTTTTTAATTTAACAATTTTAATACAGAGTATCTATTTGTAGGTGCCAAGATGATATGTTGTTCCTTAAAGATCTTTTTGAATTTATTAAATGCTTTTGGGAAGTATGTAATGAATCCACTGAATGTACTGTTGATTTCTTTTTCTTTAATGAATGTGGTTACTTACTTAATGGTTTTCTTTAGTTTAGCTTTTCTAGTTTTTACCAGACTTTTGTTGTACCCATTTTCTTGTGCTATGTGAAGTATGGCTTTCTATTCCTTGTAATATTCTGCTTATCCATGGGTATGCTGATTAGTCTGTATGTAAGATTGTTTATTATTGCAGGTTTGTGTGTAATCAGATTATAGCTATAATTTTTTATGTAATTTCCTATGTTGGCTTCCTTAAATTAAAACTTTAATTTTTGTATCAGTCCTGATAATCTTTAGATCCAAGAAAGAGAGCTGTACAATTGGACTTCCTTTTCTATTTGAATTTTGTAGCTTTTTCCTGCAGATTGAGTAGTTTTAATGTAGTATATAAGTGTCTATTTGGAATTATTGCAACAATGTTATTAATATATTCATACCAAACCTTGAAGATCCAGGGGACCAATTTTTATGTTTCAAATGAACTCATAAATTTGCCAAAAAAGGTGAAAGTGGATTGCCAATTGATAACAATGATTTCTGTCTGTAGTATTTAAGTGAAGAAGTTTTGTTCAATGCATATGTTGTTAATGAGATGTATTCCTTCTGCTTCTACTGTTTCCATTGCTATTGTAGTTAGCCAGTTTTTTAACAGTGTCTGTAATTTTTCCATTGATATTTCCATTGATGGAAATAATTATGTGACATCAAATGAAACCATCTGTCATTTTGGTTTAACTTTATGTGTTTAATTTTGTCTACTCAGTCTAATTTGCACTTTCAGACTTTGTGAAGCTACTGAATTTGTTTAGTAACCATTTGGCCCAATTATATATGGGAGCATTTATGCTACTAGTAATAGGTCTCATGACTTTTCCTGTTTTACATATTTTTAGTAACCCATATATTCTTGGTAATGTTAGATTATCGACTCTAATTTTCTGTAATTCTTTCTTACTGATTATTTTACTTCCTTTTAAAGTCTTATTTGAAGATTCAATGCAGTAATTTAATGGGTTGGTTTCCACTTTTTTGTGATTACTTCCTTTAACAGTCTTCCATCCTCTTGGTGTATTCTACTTTTTCCAAAAGTACTAATTTATTCTCCTTATCTGCTTGTGTTACATGATTTTTTTTAAAGTGATTTTATGAAACTTAAAAGTTTATTTTCTTTTCATTTTTTATCTGGTCTACTATTTGGGAGCATTTGTTTTTTATTATATTTTTATTTCCATTTACTGTTGTGTAGCTATTTGGATGTCTGCTATGTTTATCACCTAATAATTTTGAATTTGGGTGGAAGAAATTATTAATACTGTCACCGTGTGGCATTGCTGTGCTGCTGCCACAGGCCGGAGCTGGGTGCTCGACAGGAGAAAGACAGAGGCTCCAGAATTTTCTGCCCATTTTTGCTGCTGCTTAAGTTCTCAAAAGGTCTGCGGCTTTCTAGAAACAATGGCTGGGGAGGTATAAACACCTGCAAGGTGTTAGAGCGGCAGTTGTTTGCTGGTTATGGCGACAGTCGACGATTGAAGTGTGCTGCAGTGATTTCTTTCATTTGTTTTTGTGCAGCAAAACATCGAGTCTACCTCAAAGACAGCTGATTGTCAATTTCACGTCTTTTTACTGCAGCAAAAGTTGTTCTAAATTTCTGCAAACCAGATTTCCAAATCTATGTAACCCACGTAGTCACAATATGGATAAATATGGACTGAGTAATGAGCTTTGAAATCCCACCAGTCAATAATTTGATAAAGAAGTTCACAGTTCCACTACCAGAGGGAAGACAGTAGATGACAACAACAGCAACAGCTGGAAGCAATAGCTTCTGAAACTATTACCTCAATAATATAAAAATGTAAGTGACAGATTGTTAAAAGCAGACTACAAACAGTTTTAACAGTTTTTTCAATTGAATCAGTCGGTGGAGAAAGGCATTAAGTCATTTTTTCACTTTTTCATTTTTTTGTGCATTTACTTTAATTTGGCTGAAATACATTGCCTGTGTTGAAAGGAACTATCTCCGACTGCTTAGTGCAGAAAAATGAGTTTCTGTGCATTCATCAGGAGGAGAAAGGAACTATGTTAGTGGCTTAATTCCTTTATCCTCATTTTCATTGATGTGAGTCACAATTGAAGGACTCTTGTTGCATCAAGAATGTGCTTCGACAATAGGGGGCATATTATGTGTATACAATCATTCTTGTTTCTCTGCATTTATGGGATTCCTACTGTTTAACCAAAAGCAACACAAAAGGAAAAAAATAAATCAGGCAAGTGTTCATGCAGGGCAATCCTGTACTTGGGAAAAGCATTGGAGTAGATTGCAAGTAAATAAAACAATAAATGTTGCAGTATAAAATGTACCATGCATTACTTTCATATTTTACAGAGACCTTTATTACTGATGCTAATGTAATTCAATACTGCTTTAAGGTGTCCGATGGAATGCTTCTACTGTATTAATGATACACAACGCCTGAAAATTCTGTCAGATTTTCTTAATGTAGAAGATAAAATGCTCAAGATCTACATCTACAAGGGCTAATTGTTGTTAAAGAGGTGAAACAAAGGTGACCAAAGAAACAGTAAGATGAACCTGCAGGTAACAAGAAATAACATTCTTTTGATTATATTTTTTATGGTAGAAGGCAGATGCATGGGCATTTGCAAGCAAGCATTTCTTAATCTTCATGCAGTACTACAGAAGCAAGGGCTTCACATATCAAATCTTCTTATTAAAGGACTAATTCCAAGGATAAAAGAGGAGAAAATGAGTGCACAACTAAAACTACAGAGAATATATTGAATGCAGTACATGATCGTATCCATTCGTTTCCCCCTTAGGTCAACCCACTATGGTGGCAAAGATATAAAATACTGGGATGCACATTTGAATATCAAAAGTATGCATTATCTTTTCTGGCAGAAATATCCAGAGTTCTATGTTAAATATGATTTTTACAGAAAGTACATCTCTGAAAATGGTAATTATGCTTTTGACCGGATACAAATTGATGTTTGCAGTAAATGTGAGGAACTAACAGCCAAAATAGAGACCCCTCATTTTCTGACAGTAGGAAGAGTAGGCAGCACAAATTGATCTTGATGTACACGTTCACAGGAGTAAGAGATTTTATACTGTCTTAAAGCAAGTGGAACAAAATGAAGATGATCATGTTGCTGGATTGGCATTTGACTTCATGAAGAATTTGGCTTTACCAAACATTGCTGTGCAAGACACATTTTACCTTAGACAGTTATGTATGGGTAAACAGTTTTTGCATTTAGGATATCAAATCCAGGAATTGTATCATGTATCTATATCAAAAAGGCAAGGGAAAGAAGGGGCTAATGAAGTATGTTTCTTTTTGTACAATTAAATCAAGACTATTCTGCCAGAAAATGTTACAGAACTACACTTCTTCTCTGATGGAGCGCCAGGCAAAACAAAAATCACACCCTAATCCGAATGTGCCTAACACTGACACAACTGGGAAAACTGAATAAAATCATAGATTTCCAGAGAGGGGTCATTCATTCATTCCTTCCATGTGATGGTGTGTTTGGTGTACTTAAAAGAAAAATCTCGAAATGTGATAGAGTTTATGCTCCCAAAGAATATATGGAGTTAGTAGTATTACAAAAATAACTGTGACTATGGTACAGACACAAAACATGAATTCTGACAACTGGTGGCCACAATTATACAAAAACAATATGATTTCCATAGAAACAGCAAGTAAGGATTTTCCAAGAAAGAAAGAATCATTTGCAATTTCCCAGCATAACGAATTTATTTATGAGACTACCAAGCTTGGAAAAGTAAGAACATGACCATTTATCAATAGTCTGACACATACATTCTGTTTGCTGAAAACGTGTTCAAATTTTCTCATGGACCTAGAGCCAACACATCCGAAACTCAAAGTGCCTATTTAGAAGAAGAAAATAGAGGGCATATAAAAACTGCTGAAATATGTACATGCGGAAGATGCACAAAAATTTTATAAAGATTTATTGCAGTGGCCAGTGTTTTCATAAAACATTCTTTACGTATAATTGAATGAATCAGGTAACTGTAATTTACAAATTACTTCTCAAAAATTTCTAAATGAACTAGAAAGTTAATATGCTTTTTCATTTTGTGTTGTTGTATGCAGTAAGAATATTGTAGCTATGTTATTATAGATTTTGAACACCAATATTGTAATGAAAACTATATTTTTTAAGTAAATAAATACATTAAACAATGATAAACTTATAGAGTGGAAAAAAGCACAAAGTCAATCTTTTTCAAAATCAATTTCTTCAATAATTACTAAGAATTAAGTGGGTGCATTTATATATGTTTACTGGACTGCAATAAAGAATACAATAAAATGTCAAACAGAACTTTGTGAAAATAAGTTTATCGGCTAAAAGTTTTTTTTTTGTCTCCTGAAAAGTATACATTAAAAAAAGACTTAGTTCTTTCTCTGCCAACTGATTCAATTAATTTGGACGTCACTGTTACTAAACTCCTCCAGCCATGCATATCTGAAAATATTTTGGAGAACTCATTGTATGCAAATATATACAAATATAATCTGTAACATAAAAACTTCACTTATAAGAATAAATTTTGAAATACCGACAGTCGATTCTGTTTTTAATTTTGTTTCATTTTCAGATTTTGGTAGTACTGATAAAAACATAGTGACATTTAGCGACTGTAACGTTGATAATGAGGTTGTTTCAGGCTCTGGCTCACGAAATCGTGATCCTAATCAATTTATAAGAAAACTTTCATAATTTCTTATAAGTGAAGTTTTTATGTTATAATTTATTATATTTGTATATATTTGTTTGCTTCACTGTTAATAGCTTCATATTTTACATATTCATTGTATGCAAGATTACCTACACATCTAACACTTCTTTTTGGGAAGGTAAACTTACTTTTTACTCTCCCTTTTTAATTTACTTTGGTGGTGGTGCTGCTGTTCTTTGGCGTGTACTTGAATATACGTAAAACATATTATTCTGGCATTATTATTGGGGACATAAATATTACAGAATTTATATATTATTGTTTATATTGTCACCGATCACAATGTTTCGTTGGAGCTGCAACAAGTCAGTGTTGGTCACGTGTGGGCAGGAAACAAAGAGACGGATAGTGGCACACAGCGCTAAATGTTTGCTGGAAAAGAGAAAAAAACAAAGAGAGAAAGAGAGAGAGTGATGTCTGGATAGTTCCGTCTTTCTCTCATCGCCATCATCTTTCTCGGAACTCTACTGCATTCTAGAACAATGACTGGAGGTATAAAAACCCAGTGAAGTGTTACAGTCAGTCAGTTACTAGTCAGTTGAGTTGAGTTGAGTTGTGCAGCTGTGTTGTAATTGTGAGTCTGAACTGTACCACAGCAAATTCTTTTGTTTGTTTACATGAGACGGGGAACGTGACGACCTTGAAGACTGTTTTGAGAATGTTACATCATTTTGCTGCTGCTGCTGCTAGAGTTGTACAAAGTGCATTTTTTACTGCAATAAAGAGCATCTTAAATTTCTGCAAACAAGACTTTTGATTCTACAACCCACAAAGCCATAATTGGTGACAGCAGTGGAACACAACGATGGAAACTGCATTGTCAAAGATCTTACAAGAGCTGAAAGAAAAGAAGAAGGCAAACGACCTCACGGCCGAGCTGAAAGAAATGAGAACAGCGCACGATAACCTCTCTGCGATGTGACGGAAATGAAAGTGGTGAACGACAGCCTAGTCATGAAGATGGAAATGGCAAATAACAACCCAGCCGAGAAGTTGGAAATGGCAAATAACCTGGCTGCGAAGGTGGCTGAAATGAAAGCCGAATTAACCACGAAAATGAAAGCGGCGAACGACAGCATGGCCACAGACTGCGAACGAGGCCCTGGCCGCCGCTAAATTTGAAGAGCAGTTGGCCGGCGTGCAGGAGGACGTCACGGAGTTGGGAGAACGCGTCGAAGATCTGGTGAACCGCGCTAACAATTTAAGACGGAAGGCCGTAAGCAATACCAAGTCTCTGAACGCCATGTTTGAAGATATCGTCGGCAGAAGACTAAAAGATTTGAAGGCCGACACGCCGGAACGCGATACATCTGCGCGCGTCAAATAACCGAAGTACGACGGCACTCAACGTTCGAAGTCTTCCGCCACCAATTCGACACAGTGGCCAAGCAACACAAGTGGTCGCTAGAAGAAGAGGCCGCACAGCTAAGAGCCGGCCTCTAGGGACGGGCTGCAGAGGTGCTGAACGCGGTCCAGACAGCGGCGGTGCCCAAGGACATCTGGGAAGCCCTGGAAAACCAGTTCGAAAATCACCGCTTGGGCGCAGCCTACCGCAGCCAACTGAAATCTAGGACGCAGCAGCCAGGGGAGAAGCTGCAGGAGTTCGCCCTGGCAATTGAACAGCTGGCCAGCAAAACCTTGGTCGACCTCCCATCCGAATTTGTATCCCGAGAAGCCGCCTACACCTTCGTCGACGGAGTACGAAATGCCGAGATACGTCAGCGTCTAATGCTCGGCGACAAGACCATGCACGAGGCGCTAACGGCCCCATTGAGGATGGATGAGGCCAAGGTGACCACTACCCCGACCTCGAGACAAGGAGTATCCGCTACCATGGAGACCGAAGGCCAGGTCAGGGAAGCCAGCGGAGACCAAGTCGCGTGTGTTGGGGGTGTGGCCAGCCGGCACACCTGGAGAGAGGCTGCCGACACCAAGAAGAACAGCCGGAAAAAAGAGTAAGACCCGGCATGGCGAGGGGCCACGTCGGCACCGTCACCACCATCCCCTCGAGTGACACTGCACGCCGTCGGCCGACGTATGGATGACGGCCTCATCGCGGAAGGTTGAGTGACAGGGAAGCCGTGTCGCATGCTTGTGGACACCGGGGAAGCCGTGACCATCATCAGACCTGACGTAGTCAGGGGTTTACCGTCGAGAAAACAAAGCCGACCATACCAGCAAGCCGACCATACCAGCTAGTGACGGCATCGGACACCATGCCCGTGAAGAGAGAGGCCTTGCTGCAGTTAATCATGGGATGGAGTACCTTGCGTCTGTGGGTGTTCGTCGCGGAGGTGGCTGAGGTAATACTAGGATTGGACGCCCTCAGGAGCCAGAAGGCGACGGTAGACGTCGGCAAGAAGGTCCTGGAGAAGAGGTGATACTCCGGCATCCCGAAGAACGCCTTGGCATCTGCAGGGTCATCCTGAGGGAAGACGTGGTTGTCACCGCGAGAAGCGAGGTGTTGGTGACGGCGCGACTGGAAGGCCAGAGGACGAAGAATAGGATGCTGGATCGGAAGACGCTTGAGCACGGACTCTGTGTAGCCAGGACATTGTTGCCGTGCCGAGAGGTGCCGGTGAGGCTGCTCAACACAACAGACACCGATAATGACATGCAGGCCGGGACGGAGTTGGGGACGTGCAAGCCCGCTGTCAGCGTAACGCCAATCGACAACACCCAAGAGCTGGTGCCGACGCAACACCTGGGACCCCGACTGGAAGGCTTACTATAGAGGGCGGCCGACTACCTGACCGCAAAACAGCTAGAGAAGGTCCAACAACTGCTGAGACGATACCAGCGCAACTTCAGCCAAGGGAACAGCGACTACGGCCGCACGCACCAATTGCTTCAACGCATCGAAACCGGAGACGCCCGGCCTATTCGGCAATCACCCAGACACGTTCCGCTGACAAAACAAGCGACGGTACTGGACATGCTGGAGGACATGAGATCCAGGGAAGCGATCGAAGGGTCTGACAGCCCTTGGTGTTCCCCTATAGTCTTAGTGACGAAGAACGGCGAGCTACACTTCTGTGTGGACTACAGGAATCTGAACGCTGTCACCAGGAAGGACTGCTTCCCCTTACACCGGATTAACGACATCCTGGACACGCTTTACTGGTGCGCAGTGGTTTTTGGCCCTGGACCATAAGTCGGGTTACTGGCAGATGGCTCTAGACCCGAGAGACAAGGAGAAGACCGCATTCTCGACAGGCTAAGGGCTTTGGCAGCTCACAGTTATACCCTTTGGTCTCTGCAATGCACCAGCTACTTCTAACGTCTCATGGAGTCAGCAATGACGGGACTGACTTATGACGCCTGCCTACTATATCTGGACATCATCGTCCGCAAAACTTTCCAAGACCATCTCGACAACCTGAGCAAGGTGCTACAGAGACTGCAAGCGACCAACCTGAAGCTGAACGCGAAGAAATGCCAGCTCTTCCGCAAGGAAGACAACTACTTGGGCCACATAGTCTCACCAACCGGAGTGGCCACAGAGCCAGAGAAGACACACGCCGTGAGAGACTGGCCTCGCACGAAGGATAAACGAGAATTGCACAGTTTCCTTGGGCTGTGCAGTTATTACCGCCACTTCATAAATTGCTGCTCCAACATCGCCAAGCCTCACTCGCCTGACAGAAGAACACTTGCCTTATGTGGACGGAGGAAGCCGAAGGCGCTTTCTAGCAGCTGAAGCAGACACACTGCACTGCTATTTTGGGATTCCCACAACCAGGAGGCGCCTTCATTGTGGACACCGCCACCAGGGACCATTGCATTGGTGGCGTCTTATCCCAAGTCCAGGATGGCCACGAGGAGTGACAAACTACTACAGCAAGACGCTGTCCAAGGCAGTGAAGAACTACTGCATCACCCGGCGAGAGCTACTGGCGGTAGTGAACACCTTGGAGTACTTTCACAAGTACCTGCACGGTCAGCCATTCCGCCTGAGGACTGACCACTACGCTCTAACTTGGCTACTGAGCTTTAGAAATCTTGAGAGCCAGACAGCCCGTTGGTTCCAAAGGCTGCAAGAGTACGACTTCATCTCTGAACATAGAGGGAAGAGCCATGCCAATGCAGACACTATTTCCCGAAGACCCTACCCAGAAGAGTGCGGTCAATGCACGAGAGTCGAAGAGAAGCAGCGTGCCGCAGCTGTCACAGTGGTTACGGCAGTGCCTGCAGACGGTTGGGATACCGCAGGCCTGAGGAGGGAGCAGCTGGCGGACGCCGACTTGGGGCCACTCTTGAGAGAAGTGGAGGCAGGGACAAGACCAACCTGGAAGGACATCGCACCCAGAAGCACTGTATACAAGTCGTACTGGGCCCGACAGGATTCACTGAAGTCCAAAGACGGCGTGCCGTTCCGGGTATGGGAATCACCCGATGGGAAGACGCAGAGACAGCAGTTGGTACTTCCCCGGAGTAAGGTCCCGAAAGTCTTGGAGGAAGTGCACGCCGGTAGTTCAGGAGGACACCTGGCAGCAATCCGAACGATCGACAAACTTCGACAGCGCTACTACTGGCTGAGGCTCCGAGCAGACGCTCAGAGATGGTGCCGTCAATGTCACGTGTGTGCGACTAGTCGCGACCCCCAGACTAGGAGCCGGGATCGCAGTACAACGTTGGAGCGCCTTTCGAACGCTTCGCTGTCGACATACCTCGACCATTCTCAGTGTCCGAAAGAGGCAACAAGTATCTGAGAGTGGCCGTGGACTACATCACCAAGTGGCCAGAGGTGTATGCCATCCCAAACCAGGAGGCAAAGACGATTACAGACTGCCTCCTGAAGCAACTGTTCTGCCATTTTGGGGTCCCGTTAGAGCTCCACAGTGACCAGGGCACCAATTTTGAGTCTCGCCTGGTGAAGCAGGCACTGGAAAGACTTGGAGTGAACAAGACCCGCACAACACCTCTACATCCGTAGTCGAACAGCATGATCAAGAGATTCATCAAGTCCCTAGAAGAGTACTTGAGAAAGGTCGTGGCCAGCCATCAGTGAGACTGGAATGTCAAGGTGCCACTGTTCTTGCTGGCCTACCGCTCGTCAATAAATGACACCACTGGGATGACACCAGCAAACTTAATGTTCGGGCAAGAGCTACAACTGCCTTGTGACCTGGCTTTTGGGAGACTCCGGAAGCGAAACAGCCAGCAACCGAGTATGTGGAGAGCCTCATGGACCATCTCCACGACATGCATTTGATGGCTCGTCAGAACGACAGGCAAGCCAACAGACAAGGATTCCAGCAAGTTGACCTGTCTGTTGTACTGTCTTAACCGGACCAATGGACGTTGCCCAAAACTTCAAGAACCGTGGCAAGGGCCGTACAAGGTGGTAAAGAGAATTAACGACGTGGTCTACGGCATCCAGAAGGTGCCCTGAGAAAAGATATTGGCGGTACACCTGGATCGTCTGGCCCACTACGATGGTGCTGTTCGGGACGACCAGCCTTGAGGAGGGAGCCGTAGATCTCATTGTTTCATTGGAAATGCAACAAGCCAGTGCCGGTAACGTGTAGGCAGGAAAGAAAGATACAGTGGCGCGCAGCGCTGAACACTTGCTGAAAGAAACAGAATGATGTCTGGATAGTTCCATCTTTCTCTTACAGGCGCCATCTTTCTCGGAGCTCTAATGCATTCTAGAACAATGACTGGAGGTATAAAAACCCCGCAAAGTGTTAGAGTGAGTCAGTTGCTAGTCAGTTGAGTTGTGTAGATGTTTTTTTTTTTTTTTTTTTTTGTTTTTTGTAATTTTACGTCCTCCAACGTTAAGTCATCCAGACGGTGAATGAAATGGGTGAAATGATGCTCAAATGTGCCCAGGGTCCATGGAGCTTAGAGCTACCCAACATTCGTCTTTATGGATAAGGGAAAACCCCGGAAAAAACCTTATCCAGGTAACTCACCCTGACCGAGATTTGAATTGTAGGTTTGAACTGTACTGCAGCGAATTCTTTTGTTTGTTTACATGAGACAGGTAACGAGAGGACCTTGAAGACTGTGTGTATGTTACGTCATTTTGCTGTTGCCAGGGTTGTACAAAGCGCCTTTTTACTGCAATAAAGAGCTTTTTAAATTTCTGCAAACAACACCTTTGATTCTACTAAACCACGAAGTCACAATATAATTTACTATGCTTCTAGCGCTGTGACTTATGAGACTAGTGGTGTGATAAATATTTCTATAGGTATTTTCATAAATGGAAGTCAGTGATTTATGAATTTCTTTTTCTGTATCTTAAGAGTTTAATGTGACACATAAACATTGAATAATTATACTTTTACAAAACTGATTGTTCTTTTTGCCATTTTATGAAACAGCCAGAAAACTGCGCCCTGCAGATACGCAATGCCAAACTGTGTCTGTGTCTGCATCTTAGTGTGCGTATGCATATTTTTTATTTTTTATTTATTATACAGCATATTCCATTACATTGTCAGTAATACTATACACTTGGGTGCACAGTTACACAGTTTTGTTTTCAGTACTGATTTACATATTATCAGATTTCCTCGAGACTTACAATTCTATGAACTAATATAAATATTTGCATCCTACTTGACTATTTACAGATTATCGAAGTTGACACTGTTTACAAATATACTGAAACTTTTTGTGTGTTTTTGTATAAGTTCCTTTTTTTCTAGTCTCCAGCGTCCACCAGCCATTATTATTGCTTTCTTTAGATTTTCCCTTTCTTTGTCTAACAGATTACACAGTTGTTCGTTTTGGTTGCACTTACACATTGGATTGTCACTTATCTTAAATCGGTGGTAGCACACTTTAGTTTTCCCGTGACCTGTTAACAATGACGTTAGATTTGATGTTAGTTTTATTTTAGTTTTTGTCCTGTCACTTATGTTGGGAAAATAGGATTTTGTAATTTCTACTTTTGATGTTTGTTGCCATTCTTGTTGCCATTTTTTCATACTTGAGCACTTTAGCCTGCTGATTACTTCACTTTTTGGTATTTTGTTGTAGGTTACTTCTAACGCATTATCTTGTGCTGCTTCCTTTGCATGTTGATCCGCTATTTCATGTGCCTTTATCCATCTTAGATTAATCTTCCAATTCCTTTCTTGTGGCTTCCCGAGTCGATTCCGAATGTTGTGTCTTAAATGCTTTGTGGATTTTAGGGTTATTGATGGGATCCAATGTTACTTGACTATCAGTATATATTGTTACGGTTCTCTTTTTCTTTTCTATATCTTTTAATTCTTCAATGTTTTCTAGGGCTTTTATGATGGCTTGTTGATCTGCTTGGTTGTTTAAGCAGTTATTGTCCAGTTTATATTTTCTTTGCTGAGCAAGTTCATTACTGATGAATATTGCAACTCCTGATCCAACACCCATCTCAATCTTGCTGCCATCTGTTTATACTTCTAATGTGGATTCTGGTTTTGCTTCTCTGCCTTTGCTGATTCTAATTGTTTTGGCAGGGTGTGGCCAATTCCTCAGCTCTACATCATGATCTATAATCCAGTTCACATTCTCTTTTCCCTTCAAGATCCTATATAGTTGCATAGTTGCAAAGTTTCATCTACTTTTATTATAATTGGCAACATTCCAACTATGACACAAAGGGCTGCAGTGGAGGTAGTGCGAAAAGCCTTCACCATTTTGATATTAATAAGTCTCTGGACTCTGATTAATTTTTATCTGTTATGCTGCTTCTTAGTTGCTTTGATCCAGAGGTGTGCGCCATACAGCATCAATGGCAAAATAGCTCCCTTGTAGATAATCTTGATTGCCTCATGAGTCAATCCCCAGTTCAGCTTGGCAGACTTGGATAGCGAGTGAATTAACTTTTTACATTTTTCTTCTACATAGCTTATGTGGTCTTAAGAGTTAAATTTATTAACTATTATTACTCCTAGGTATTTGATCCTGTATACTTGCTCCAGTATTTTATTATTTAATTAGATTCTTATGTCTCTCGTTTCTCTCCATTTTCTCCTTGATATACGCATGACCTGCGATTTTGATTCATTAAAATTTACCTTGTAGTTACTTGCCCATTTTTTTTTTTTTATTTTATTCATTTCATTGTTGATAACATTTTCTATTTCTATTGCATTTTCCCCTTTTGTTGCTAAAATCAGGTCGTCCACAAACGCCACTGTGTCTGTGTGCCTGTGTGCGCCTGTGTGCGTGTAGGTGTGCGTGTGTGTGTGTGTGTGTGTGTGTGTGTGTGTGTGTGTGTGTGTGTGTGTGTGTGTGTGTGTGTGTGTGTGTGCGTGTGTGTGTGTGTTACTTTTTGAGGCAGCAGTGAAGGGCAGTGAAATTACAGATTGCAAGACAAATTGTATATAAACAGACTTCACATTAAGTTTAGTATACTCACAGAACAGAATGACAAATCTTAGCATTACCCACTCTCCCCTAAATGTTCCCATAGGGCAGTGGATTCATCCCCTTCAGCTGCTGTGGTGCAAGCACTGCGGACCCCTAGCACTCGTGGTACCTCTGACAATACCAAGAGGAACCTAGGGCCGAACAATTGAACCCCTCCCGAATGGGAGTTGTTCAGATTGGGCTGGACTCGAGGGGGCAGAGGGTTGCCTAAAAAGTGCCGGGTACTAGCCTGCAGAGCTAGTAGAAGTGTGCTAGATCTCCAGGCGGCCCCACCGAGGTTATTTGGTAGTTTTCCCTGCGGAATTGATGCACGTAAGTGGCGTATCCACTTCCACCCGTCTTGACGTTGTTGATGGGGGGCTTTTTAGACTCAAGGTATTGCGCCATGAAAAGAGCCTTGGAGTTTTCCATCACTCCCGGGTTGATAGAGGCCAGAGTCTTGAGACTTTCCGGTAGACCTCTGGAGAATGTCTCACCTAAATGTAACAAACAGCCAATACTTCCATGATCTCAAAGTTTACACTGAGTCAAAAACTTCAACAGCAGTAAAATAGAGATACAAAATTGCTTTAGTTAAATGATGGAAATTAATTATTTCTAGCCACTAAGGTTTTTTTGATGACTCAAGTACTTACAATAGTAAGTTGCCACAAATGGTGTATCTCGGATGCGAGAGCCCCTAGTGGTTTACCGGGGAAATATATGAGTCAAATGGAGAATTTAATGTCAGGATGGCACGTTGGCCATGGTAGCTCAATGGGTTAGAGCGACTGGACGGAAACCAGGAGATCCGTGGTTCAAATCCCGGCCATGGCATTGAATTTTTCATGTTGACTCTATCCTTCACAAAACTGCTGTTGACCTAAGACCATCTCTCTGGCATATATTTACTTGATTAAATAAATAAACCTACAGCAACATTTATGGTATGACCAAAATGTTAAGACAGAATAAAAGAAGCCTGATGGATAAAATGTGATACCCAACAGTTTTTGGAGAAACTGAGCGTGACAATATGCAGTTCCAAGATATAAATAAAACTGATGAAACTGTGATCTCTTGAATATTAAGAAAACATTGACTACATAATTTAGAATGCCAGGCACCATGTTATGGATTATAGGTCCCAGTTCTATCTAACAGACAGTTACTGTATTTTACTCTCCAAACCTTTAATTTTTAACTGTTAAGTACTGTTGTCTTACCTCTCTGAATAACCATATTTCTTCACTAGAAATTCAGATAAATCCTCCAGAATTGGTTCTGAATGCAATGCAACAAACTGCTCCCTGCAAACCTGTAACAATTTTACATTATTGAATAATGTGGTGTACAGCATCAGCATCACATGTAGCCTCCCAATGGTATTACTGCTGCAACCTTAACATTAAAGTTTTACATAAAACCAAGTACATCACTACACTGTGATTAAAAGTACTAAAGTAAAGTATCTTATTTTTTAGTTTTAAGCATAGGTTAGACTTCATCCAAGACAGTCTGACAAGGGAACTATCACTGTACTCACACCACTATTCACCTGAAAATTTGATGGTGTAATACCTGCTGCATATAAATCATGTGCACCAAAAAATCTGCTGTGGAGTAGAACTGAAACACTCAAAACTGAAGCCTGGAAAGAGCTGCATGTGACCAAATATAAGTAGCTGATGGATATCCCTCATCAGCCATGTGTAGACTGCTGTCCCTTAGGGGTAAACAATCCCTCCCATACAACGCTATGTTATTATGCCTACATGTTATTATGCCTATTCTGTACTCATTTTCAGGTACTTCCAGCTATACTCCACACCTGATTTTTGGCACGCAGGCTCCACAGTGCAGAGATGATGCCATCAAACTCTCAAGCACATACAGATGTGAGCACAGTAATAGTTAAAATAATCTTTTGGTGTACCGAAGCCTCTCATGCCATTCGAATTGACTCTTTAATACCATCTAGTTACGTTCCCCCTAGTTCACAATTAATGTCAATTGTAAATAGTTAGGACAATATTCTACTATTCTAGCTATTAATTTAATATCCTTCTGCTGTATGACAAAGAATGCCTACATATATGCCATGAATAAAATACGATGACAAGAAATACTTTGTTGTAACCAATTGAAAATAAATAACAATAATCCCTAGGAGCAACTTCTCTAAGCAGACTGACTCTTTTCCCCTAGGCATTGTCCAGATGCAGAAAAGACCACAGAGAGTGCAAGATGACCCCACAGGTCAGTATGCCAACTCTTCCAACCATAAGGTGAATACTTGTCCTGTTAGGGATGCCACCTTTCCAATAGGATAGCTATTCAATTGGGATCATGAGTCTGAGTGTATTCCAGACAGGCCACTCAACAGGGTAAAACTCTACACCAGTGCTGGGGACGAACCCAGAGCCCCTGCACCAGAGACAGGTATACTATCACTGCACACACAAAATCAGAAAGTTTCAGGGGAAGAATACTGAACATTATGATGAACCAGGATATCTTGAGTAGAAGTTCACCAGATTTGGAGGAGTAGAAGAAGAAAAAGGAGGGGGAGGAGGAGGAGAAGTGGAGGTATAGAATTTATTTATACAATTTGCTATTTACAATATTTTTATCTACATTACACATTACCTGGGACAAATAGCTTGAGCTTTTTTTATGTGGCGACAGGAACCACATGTATAGCGATGACTGGCTATAGGGTGTGCATTAAGTTTGTTAATGTAGTTAATTGCTGTGCGACCCATGAGTACTACAGTGCACTGTGGTGTTGTATCACAAAGTAGGTTTCTCTACTAATAATTTTCAAACATGGAAACTCCATAAAAGTCATCTCAGAGAGTTTTAAACTCCCAAAGCAGAAGGATTATTCAGAATGTTTTCTGGTTCTGCATGAAAGACAAGCAAAACAGTCTAGTACTTCCTTTGGAAAGAGCAGTGGCTAGAACAGCTATGGCAGTAGGAAAAAGTGAAGCCACAGTAAAAGAATTGTTAAAGAATTTGAAAAAGCAGTACTTCGGGTACATGAGTTACTACTCCAGGAAAACAATGTAGTTGGAAAACAAAGTTTTAAATGGATGATTTCGATATGTGTTGTTCACAGAACTTTTTTAGATTATTATGAAGTGTGTAAAGAAATTCCAAGAATGAAGAAGTTATTCTATGCAGTAAAGGAGAAAATTAATTTCAATGATGGACAGAAAATGTTCTAGCAAATATTAAAAGAAATGGGACTTAATTTCAAAAAGCATAATAATATGCAGTATATTTTATTGGAACACCAAGATATAGTTGCATGCACAACAACCTATTTATGGGCTCTAAGAAGCAACAAAAGGGCTCCCAAGAAACCGGTAGTTTACACCAACGAAACTTAGGTACTTACCCAGTATACTGTGAGAAAGTGTTGGCAACATGACAATTTTCCTGGGATTTTTGTGAATAAATTGGCTGGATTTGAAGTCCTTAGATGCTGTCTTATCACTGCAAATTAAATCTCATTGAACTGATGCAGAATATCATGAAGAAGAAATAGCAGAAAAGTGTGTATTCTAGTACTTTAAATGCACTTAAAGGACTAAACAGACAATGATTAAATGACATCAGTGAAGAGGATTGGAAAAATGCATCCAGCAAAGTTAAGTCCACAGAACAAGAATACTGGCATAGAAGAAGATGGAAGAAGATGATGGAAGAAGAAATAGAATAGTAATCAACATGGGTTTGGATAGCAGTGACAAAGAGGAAGAGGAAACAAATACCTTAGTCAGTTATATGGATCTGGAAATGACAACAGCAGTTCTACTGACACAGCAAGTGATGCAGACATAATAGCTGGTATCCATCCTTTAGATGACAGGCGCCACAGATGAAAGCTCTACTGATACAGCAAGTGAAACAGATAAGCAGGAATCAGAATTTTCGCATCATAATTAAGTCAATTTTGTTCTGTTCCTTAATGTAGCATATTTTCTACCTTCAATAGTATACATAATTTTGTGACAAGCTGTTCACCTCACTTTCCCTCTGATAGCCAGCCATACAGTATAAATAGATAACAGTGCCTCCACTGTAAGGTATCTTCCTAAATGTCCCGGGTAGTACATATTCTCTTAACTTAGTTGCATAAATTGCTTGATGCCAATTTTTGTACCCTAGCTATGTCATCCTGCTTGGCACCCAGGCTTTCTAGTATTGCTGAGTAGCATAGTTGCCCTTCTGTCATCTACTCTAGTTTTCTATCTGTTTCTCCTTGTTGTCCCAGCATTTTTTCTTTTCCAATCTTTACTTTTCTCATCCACTTCTCTTTAGCTTTCGAGAACATGTTGTCCATATTTCTACTTTCGTTTTTCCCCATAACCATTTTTATGGCTATCAACTCCCTTTGTTTCTTTTCCTATTTCTTCTCCCATACTTTCTGTCTCCATATTGCTAGTTCTTTGCACTCTGTCATAATGTGAACTGTATTTTCTGTTTCTCCATATAATTCACATATTTCCATCCTGCTACTTCTTAGTCCCCTTAAGAACATTGATCCCGCACTAATCCAAGCCATTCCTTCCCTCTCCGGCCTGTTACATTGGTCTACATATCTTTCTCTTCCCCATTCTCTCTTTACTATCCTATAAAACTTTAATGATTTTCTATTTTCTAACCCTCCCCATATTTCCTGTCTTTCTATATCATCCAATCTGGTTCTGACTATTTTCCAAAAACCTGCTACATTCCTATTTTCTAGTCTCCATAAGTCCCTCATTCCTAATTCTTCCAGTTTTAGTAGTAGTAGTCGTCGTCAGCTGTCATCTTTTTATTAAGGACAAAGTTTTCTTGTATTTGTATTTATTTCATCCATTGGTGTTGATTGTTTATCATGATCTCGTGGGAAATCAATTATCATCATTTTTTAATCTTCATTACATGGTCTTCCACAGGATGTTAAGGTGAGGATGTTACATTTTGTGACTGGCTCATTATTTGACTATTTACATGTACACTGGCAACACAATGTTGATGTGACTAGCCTTATACATCACACTGCTAGCAGTCTCTTCAGAAGCAAATTACCTAGCTTTCACAGTTGATCCATAGGGGTTTTGTTTCAGCATTGTAGTGGTCAATTTCCTTTCGTAAGTTGTAGTCCATTATCCATATCATGATTCAATGATGTCATAAATAACACATGGATCAAAATGGATCTTAAGATGGCGTCGGTCGGTATGTTAACTCGTAGTAAGC
This sequence comes from Mantis religiosa, assembly GCA_030765055.1. Lineage (NCBI taxonomy): Eukaryota > Metazoa > Arthropoda > Insecta > Mantodea > Mantidae > Mantis > Mantis religiosa. Next base: position 138,225,431 of record CM060947.1, on the reverse strand, counting down.
ATCACGGAATTAGCAAAATAACCAGTGAAAAGTTGGAAATGAAGCAACAAGAAACGGTGAAATGCAAGAACTATGATAATAGAAGCGGTGGAAATAAAGATATACGCTTTAAAAGTCTACAAGCGCCAAGAATTAATATTCAAGATGAGTACGCGATTGAAGCATCATCCATAACACGAAGAACACGCGAATCCGAGGTGGTAGCGTCACTCCAAAAGATCGTTGAAATGCTAAATAAGGACCTTAGATGTGCTCAAGAAGAAATAAGAATACTAAAAAATGAAAAAGGGCTTGTTAAAAAACGAAAATGAAGAACTTCGGCAATTACTAAGTAAAAGTGATAGTTATGCGACAGTTGTGAAAAGAAAGGTGAACAAGAAACACGTGGTACAAGAAAATGGAAGGCAAAAAAATGTGCCTACTCGAAACAGTTTTGGTGCTCTAAGTGATACTAATGTTATAGGAACTGCTAATTTTAGTGGAAATAATATTCAAGAGTATGTCTGCTTGAAGAAACGAAAGGTGATGGTGTTTGGCGACTCCTTATTAAGGTTTGCGGGTAACGAGTGCCGCAAAAATGGCCATGACGTATATTGCTACCCGGGAATTTGCGTTAATGAACTTAAGCACAAAATTGAATCTTTAAAACTAAATGAGGTTAAACCTGATATAGTGGCTTTGCATGTGGGAACTAATAACATTAGAAGAAACATGCAACCGGATTACATATTGGGAGAAACCATGGAATTAGTGGACCACATAAAACAATGCAGTCCTCAAACAAAAATAATAATTAGTGGTGTATTGTACAGGCGTGATGTACACTGGAAATATGTCCAGAAAGTGAACAATGGACTAGACTGGTTGTGTCATACACGAAAATGTCTTAATCTAGATGGTAATTGTTGGCTGGAAGATAGGGACCTTGGCAGGGATGGAATACACCTAAACAGAAGAGGATCAGCAAAACTAGGCAGGCTGCTTTGTGATGCAATTAGCATGTACAAGAAGGCAGATGTAAGTGAAGACTGCCCAAAGGTGCAACATGATGGTGAAGCTATGTAACAAGGTCTAGCAGGAGCTGAAAGACTAGCACTGGTTGAAGAATCCTGTAGCGTGGAGCAGAGGATCCTGAATCTGAAAGAGGAAGCTATTCAACAAGGAGCAGCAAGTGAAAAATCTAATCTAGTTGAAGAAACACACAGTATGGAAAGTAGTGCCCATGAACTCTCAGACAATGGTGAAGGTAATTTTTTATAGCTGCAGATAATAAACTAGTAGTATTACATCTGAATGGACAGTATTTAAATAATAAGACAAATTCAATAGAATTTTTTTTAATACAACATAGGGTTAGCATTGTTGTACTTTCTGAACATGCTTTTCATATAAATAATCTAGCCTTTAGAATTTTTAAATACTATACTCTGCAGAGTAACTTCTGTAGAGAAAAACACAAAGGAGGTGGGGTAGCTATTTTTGTAAGAAATGATATCTTAGATTTGTATAAAATATCTACAATCCCAGTTAATGCTACAGAAAAAATCTTTGAAGTTGCTGGAATAACAATCACCAGCCCTTTAAATCTCAAAATATTTGGATTTTATAGATCACCAAGTGAAATGGCCACCAGCTTTATTGACAGTTTAAGTGATCTCTTGGAACTTCATGATCATGGTACAAAGATTTTGTTAGCTGGGGATTTTAACATTAATCTAGACTTCAGCAACACAGATTACCTAAAATTACGTGACATATTTAATGCTCATAGCATAGTGGATCATATATTAAATCACACACAAGTTACACTAAAAACAGCTACCATTATAGATCATATTGCCAGTAACATGTCTGACGAAATAATAACTACTCAAGTTGTAAACAGTTACCTATCTGATCACTTCGCTCAGCTTGCATATATTAAAAGTGGTGGTATAAATAATAATAATAATAATAATAATAATAATAATAATAATAATAATAATAATAATAATAATAATAATAATAATAATAATAATAATAATATTAATACGACTAAAATATTTCAGCAGTTAGGTGCTGATAATATTGAAAACTTAAATTATAATCTCAAAAATGAAAACTGGGAATCTGTTTATTGTGAAAATGATATTAACAGTAAGTGGCAACTTTTTTATCAAATATTTAATCAACATTTTTATAATACATGTCCAATAGTTAAAAAAGTGATAAAATGTAAAAAAGCCCCTAAAATACCTCTAAGTCCTAAAGTGCATACCTTATGAAATAAAATGAAGGACATGTACATATTGCATAAGTCAACTAAGCTATATCACTATAATAATGAGTATAAAAAATATCGAGGTATGTATCTCCAGCACCTACAGAAGTTACAGTCAGATTATTACACTGGTAAACTATGTAATTCGACCAACATAACAAAAACTGCCTGGAGCATAGTCAATGAATATAGAAAGCAGGATAAAAAACAAGAAAATGTTAACCTGAATATGAATGGTAACGTTATTCTAAATCCTGTTGAGGTTAGTAATGTAAAGAATGAGTATTTTACAATTGTGCCAATGAACTGGCTAAAAATATGACAGAACCCCCTACCTATAATATTGTACCTAATGATAAGTCTCTTTTTATGCATCCCACCTTGGAGGAAGAAATTATAAAAGTCTTGAATGAAGTGCCTTCTAAACCCTCATGTAGATGGGATGGCATTTCATCTAAAATATTAAAACAATGCAAAACAATATTGGCCAAACCACTAATGCATTTAATAAATGCCAGTATCGAAGCAGGTATCTTTCCTGACATCCTTAAAATTGGTGTCATCAAGCCCATTCATAAAAAGGGCAATAAAAATGATGTTAATAACTATAGGCCCATCACTCTAACTTCTAGCATAGGCAAACTATTCGAGAAAATTATACTGCAAAGGCTTGACCACTTTCTACAGAAAAATAAAATTTACAGTCAATCACAACATGGTTTTCGTAAGTCATTTTCTACTACCACAGCAGTAATCTCATTTGTGCATGATATTATGGAAAAAATTAATCTCAATAAGAAGGTAGCCAGCCTAATGGTTGATCTCTCAAAAGCTTTTGACTGTGTCAGACACGATATTTTATTACATAAACTTAATTTGTATGGAATTAGAGGTCTACCTAACAAATTAATTGAATCTTATCTAACCGGAAGACAGCAAAGCTCTGAAATCAGTCATCTTAATGGTACAACATATATAAAATAAAATCAGCTTTGATGGAGGTAAAACATGGAGTTCTGCAGGGCTCTGTCTTAGGCCCTGTTCTATTCATTATATATGTAAATGATATAGCAAAATGCAATAATTCCACAACAGTCAGCTATGCTGATGATACTACTGCTCTTTGTTGGAATGACACATCAAACTCATTGGCAAATACCATTAATTCTACTAGTCGCTCTATAAATCATTACTTTGAATGTAACAAACTAAAAGTAAATGAAGAAAAAACCAAAGTTATGATATTTGACCTAGGAGGAAGAAATGAAATTAGCAAAACTGTTTCCCCCATGATTAATCTGACACTAACTCCATCCTATTCCTTACTAGGGTTAAAACTAGACAGTAAGCTAACCTGGTCTGAGCATGTAAACGGTGTTTGTAATAAAATAGCTAAATATATTTACTTCTTTAGGCTAATGAAAAGATATGATGAGCATACCATGAAAATAATATACTATGGTCTTATTTTTCCACATCTCAGTTATTGTTTAGAAATTTGGGGAGGAGCTGCACATGTATATATTAACAGAATATTAAACTTACAGAAGAAGTGTATAAGAATTATGTACAGTATTCCTATAATAGAAACTTGCAGACATGTGTTTATTAGAGAAAATATTCTAACCATTGTATCACTATATGTATATAAAAACATTCTTTTAACTGTAAATAGTACAAATGGTATGCTAATGAATAGTGAAATACATTCACATAATACCAGACAAAATATGGATTTCCATAGAATAACAGTGAATAAAAAGAAAATTAATACTGATCCATATATTGTAGGAAGTATACTGTACAATAAACTACCGTCTAAAATTAAGTCCTGTGCAAAAAATTCTTTTAAAAATAAGCTAAAGATGTATCTCATTCATAAATGTTTGTATAAACTGGAAGAATTTTAATTGAGCTGTTATGAACTATGTATATTTGGTGATTTTTGTTTATTATTTATTATTATTATTATTATTATTATTATTATTATTATTATTATTATTATTATTATTATTATTATTATTATTAGTATTATTATTATTATTATTATTATTATTATTATTATTATTATTATTATTATTATTATTATTATTATTATTATTTATTATTTATTATTTATTATTTATTATTATTATTATTATTATTATTATTATTATTATTATTATTATTATTATTATTATTATTATTATTATTATTATTATTATTATTATTATTATTATTATTATTATTATTATTATTATTATTATTATTATTATTATTATTATTATTATTATTATTATTATTATTATTATTATTATTATTATTATTATTATTATTATTATTTATAATATGAACAACAGTAGCATTGACCTCGCCTTTATACAAGAACCTTACACCATACACAGTAATGTAGCGGGAGTGCCTAAATCTCTAAGAATCTATGAGAGTGGAAAGGGAAGGAAAAGGTCAGCACTGCTTATAAATAACAAAGACATAGATGCCATTCTTATTACACAGCTCTCTGACGAAGACACTGTCGTCGCAGAAATAACGTACAAAAGAATGAAGTTTTACGCAGCTTGTTTATATTTCGATTCCACACAAGATATCGAGGTAAATTTGAGGACAATAGAACGAATTACAAACTATACAAAGGGGAGTGGTTTACTTATAGCAGCCGACAGTCATGCCAGAAGTAAAACGTGGTATGACGTCACAACAAATCACAGGGGGACAGCAATGGAAGATTTTCTAACAGTGTCCAACTTAAACATAGTGAATACTAGGTCGGAGCCTACATTTGAAACTAGAAGAGGCAGCAGTTATGTCGACCTAACTATTGTTAACAACAAGTTGTTAAGGCATGTCAGTGAGTGGACCTGTGGCTCCGTAGAAAGCTGCTCTGACCACAAGGTTTTAACTTTCAAACTCACAAAGCAGATTGAAAACACATCTACAATTGGAATCGATCACACGAGAGCAAAGTATATAGTAAGGAATGAAGATTTCGAGAAATTCGACAATATTTTCCTTTCCACGGTGATATCTAAATTCAATTGTCACTATAATGAAGAGAACTTGCAGAAATTAGATCAGGAACTAAGCAGCACAGCGGCAAGTAAAACTGAAGCAGAGGAAATGGCAAACCTCGCCTTTTCATGTATCATAACAGCTAGTAATGCAACCTTCAAAGTTTCAACAGGTGCTAAACAGGCGATAAAAAGGAAGACGGTATCTTGGTGGACAGACGAACTTACTATATTAAGAAAAAGGGCAAATGCACTGCGGAGGAGATACCAAAGAACTGTCACCGGCGAAAATCTACGACAGGAGAGGAAAGAAAAATATCTGGATGGGAAAAGGGAATACGAAAGGAAAATGAGAGATGCAAAACTGAAATCATGGAAAGCGTTTTGCACAATAAGTGACGATGCCAATCCTTGGGGTTTAGTATATAAAATAGCTTCCGGCAAACTCCGAACTGGTGTGAGATTGACTACATTACAAAAAGACGATGGAACATTTACCACAGATACTGAAAATACAATCAAGCATATGTTAGAGCACTTTGTACCCGAAGACAATCAAGATAGTGACAACGAATTGCACAAACAAATTAGGAAAGAAATTGAAGAACCCATCAATACTAATGATGATAAACCTTTCACAACTGCAAAAATCATCATTAATATGCAAAAATTCAATCCAAAGAAATCTCCTGGGAAGGACTGCCTATCTAGCGACATAATTACAAGAGCTTTTCAACATCTCCCTCTATTCTTCACGCAAGTATACAACGCGTGTTTAAAGAAGGGATGCTTTCCAAAAGATTGGAAGCAGTCTATTGTCATTCCAATAATTAAGCCCGGAAAAGAAGACTGCCAAGACGCATCAAAATACAGACCAATAAGCCTATTAAATATCGGAGGTAAACTACTAGAAAAACTGATGATTGACAGAATACTACACCATATGTACAGCAATAATTTGTTACACAACAACCAGTTTGGATTTACCCCCCAAAGGGGAGCAGTTGACGCTGCAATGGAAGTTAAATCTTTCATCGATAAATGCTTGAAGTCAAAACAATGCATAGTAGTCACTAGTCTTGATGTCAAAGGTGCCTTTGATGCAGCTTGGTGGCCTAGCATACTCAAGAATCTAAGACAGCTTAGATGCCCTAAGAATTTATATAATTTAGCAGTGAATTACTTCAGCAACAGAAGAGCAGTATTTTCAGTGAACAACTATACAGCAGAAAGAGAAGTACAGAAAGGCTGCCCACAAGGATCATGCTGTGGTCCAGGCTTCTGGAACATAATGTACAATTCGATGCTGAATTTAGAATATGATCACCGGACAAGAGTGATCGCCTTCGCAGACGACCTGGTAGTAATGACAAGAGGAGCATACAAATCAGAAGCAGAGAGCGTTGCAAATCACGATCTTAGAAAAATCCAAAAATGGGCTGATGATAACAAAATTCAATTTAACCAAAAGAAATCCAAGGTTCTATCTATCACAAGAAGAAGAAATGTAGATAGGGATGTCAACATATTTTTGAATCATCATAAACTTAACCAAACCGAAGAAATAAAATACCTCGGAATATATTTAGATAGCAAATTTAACTTCAACGCGCACATTCAATATACTGCAGACAAAACAATCTCGTTGGTTCATATGCTAGCAAGAACAGCAAAGCTACAATGGGGGCTAGATCACAAAGCACTTAAGACAATCTATGAAGGTGCTATAGTCCCTGTCTTGACAGGCCACGCCGTGGCTCAGTGGTTAGACCGCTTGGCTCTCACCAAGGCGGCCCGGGTTCGATCCCAGGCGACCGCAAAGTGAGATTTGTGGTGGACAACACGGCGTTGGGGCGGGTTTTCTCCGGGACCTCCGGTTTCCCCCGCCATCTCATTCCACCGGTGCTCCATATTCATCTCATGCATCATCAGTGTCACCGCCTGCGGTGCCGTATGTAGTAAAAGCGGGCGTTAAACACTACACATTTCATTTTCCCTGTCTTGACATACGGAGCTCCTATATGGATAGATGCGATACGGAAGAATAAAAATATTGCAAAATATAGAAGAATTCAAAGATTAATCAACATAAAAATGACGAAAGCATATAGAACTCTCTCGTATGATGCATCGTGCGTACTAGCTGGAGTATGTCCAATAGAAATAACTATAGAGGAAAAACTCCAAATATATCTGGCAACAAAAAGTCACATAGCAGACTTCGACAAACCATTAGAAGTAAAACACTGGCGACATCCTGCCGAAGTGGCAACGATTCAGGAGGTGAACAAAGATAACATATATAGAATGGAAGCGTACACAGATGGAAGTAAAATGGGGGAGAAAGTTGGCGCAGCAGGAATTATATTTGAAAACGGAATTATGACACACCAGTTAAAATTCAAATTGCATGGCCACTGCACCAACAATCAAGCCGAACAACTTGCTATTTTAAAAGTACTAGAGAAATTAGAAGAACTATATTATGCCAGTTCAATAGATAGAAACGGAACCGTTGCAATATACACTGACAGCAGAATTACTATAGATCTACTGAGAAACAACTGGAAAAGGAATCGACTAATAGAATCTATCAAAGACAAACTTCTTGCACTAAACCATTTAAATTGGATCATCTACTTTGGCTGGGTTAAAGGCCACTGCGGAATAGAAGGGAATGAACTAGCAGATAAGCTTGCAAAACGGGCTGCTATCGAAGATAGTGAAATAGTGTACGACAAAATACCAAAAGACGTAATTGTAACAAGAGGAAGGAATATGGACTCAACAGGTGGCAACAAGTCTGGACGAACACAACGAAAGGTGCAGTGACTAAAGCATTCTTCCCGTTAGTGAAAAACAGATTGCGTCAAAAAATTCCAATATCCCCAGAACTCACTACAATGTTAACTGGCCATGGAAAATTAAACGCATACCTATACCGATTTAGAATAATAAATAACCCACTCTGTCCTTGCGGAAAAGAAGAACAGACCGTTAACCATATAATATTTAATTGCAGAAGACTTGATGAAAAAAGACTAGAATTGGCAAAAAGTGTAACAAGCAATGGAGGGAAATGGCCTACCACCAACGAGAAGATTGCGAATAATCACCTGAAGTCGTTTGTAAAATTTGCAACTTCTATAAAAATCACGGACATGGACTGAAGGATTTGGAGTGTAACAACGACAAATTGTGAACTCTATACAATCAACTTACTCCGGTTTCATCATAATCTTACAATTAACTAAAACATAAAGCACTACTTCTAAAAATATGACAAGTATTTAGATTGAAATAATTACAAATTGTGAACTCACAAAAATCAGCTAGAAGAATAGACTCAATTTAATGTACATAGTGTCTAAAACACAGAATAACCCAATGTAAAATTGTTGTAATGTTTACAATTACTAATTCAAAATAGGACATGTAACTATAAAGCATGTAGTATTACTATGTAATGGAGCATGCTGTTGATATCAATAAAGCAAAAAAAAAATTATTATTATTATTATTATTATTATTATTATTATTATTATTATTATTATTATTATTATTATTATTATTATTATTATTATTATTATTATTATTATTATTATTATTATTATTATTATTATTATTATTATTATTATTATTATTATTATTATTAATTATTATTATTATTATTATTATTATTATTATTATTATTATTACTATTATTATTAATATTTATTATTAATATTTATTATTATTATTATTATTATTATTATTATTATTATTATTATTATTATTATTATTATTATTATTATTATTATTATTATTATTATTATTATTATTATTATTATTATTATTATTATTATTATTATTATTATTATTATTATTATTATTATTATTATTATTATTATTATTATTATTATTATTATTATTATTATTATTATTATTATTATTATTATTATTATTATTATTATTATTATTATTATTATTATTATTATTATTATTATTATTATTATATTATTATCATTATCATTATTATTATTAATTTTATTACTATTATTATTACTATTATTACATACTTTTTGTATAAAATAATTGATTTTTTATAAACTTTGTAAATATTGTATATAGTCTCTGACAATGTCAGACACTCTGTATGAGTCTATTGACAGTAATAAATTACTATTACTACTACTACTACATCTCAGTAGTTATTAGATTTATAAGTAGTTATTTCATCTAGAAGGATTTCATGTTCAGATTCAATGCAGCATTGCACCACAGCTGATTTATTTCAGTGTAACTAATATTTCATTTACATTCATTGTATTTCTGTTTTATGCTCTCACTTAATCCTTCTGCTGCTTCTGTTAACAGTTTTTTTTATTTGCTGCATCACTACTGTATGGTCCTGCCTAATTTGTCGACCATACATTGTTTATACGAGGGTTGGGGGCAAAAGTCACGACAATATTTTTTTTTCTTGAAGATACAAAAATGGCTGGAAAATGTGACATGTACACACGAAAGGACAAGGTGTTAACTACATGTGTGGACAATGAAGAGCACTGAAATATTGTAACACACTAATTTATTACGGTAGTATACACGGAAATATGGCCTTCAAAGTGCAAAAGAATGACAACACAGTACACATCAGTTGACACGACAAACCTGGGCCTAAAGACCCTCAAAGTAGTCCCCTGCTACTGTTACCACACGCTGCCAACGATGTGGGAGGTGCTGAATACCATCTGCCTCAGCATTTGCTACACCATGTGTGAATTGGGTCACCTATTCACACACAGCATTAGCAATGTCCTCTCGTGTTGCAAACCGCCTACCACGTAGTGGTTCCTTCAAAAGAGATCAAAGTCACAGGGCAAAATGTCGGAGAGTACGGTGGGTGCTTCAATTCTTTCCATCCCCAACGTCATAGTAGCTGCCCTACACACTCTGCTTTATGTGGTTTTGCATTATCGTGCAGGATTATTGTACTGTCCACAAGATCTGGACGTTTCTCCCAAACATCACGTTGTACCTGTCACACCAGGAAGTCCCTGTAAGTACTGTGTGGTCACTGTTCTGCCATGTGGAACAAAGTGGCAAACAATGACACCCCTGACGTCATATGTGACAATCACCATCAATTTGACTGGGGAAGGATTCTAACGGAACTTCTGCCTCCTTGGTGATCCAGCCTGTCACCACTCTGCGGAATGACGTTTCAGTTCTGCTTCATATGCCCTGACCCAAAATTCATCGATGGTGATTATTCGTGACAAGAATTGATCGCCGTCCTGTTGCCAGCGTGCAAGGTGGTCGGAGCATATTGCATAGTGCACCCACCTTTGAATTTCCATCAGTGCTTGCAGTACCCACAGTGATGCAATTTTGTGTAGTTGCAGATCATTATGCAATATCCTGTGGACGGTGCATTTCTTGATGCCCCTTGGCATCCCTAACTCCAGTATCGTCCATCGTGTCTTCATCCAGGAGCTGCTCGATGACGGCATGTGCCACGTCAGTTCGCACACTGACAGGTCTTTCCAAACGTTGTTCATCACTGGTCGACACATGTTCTTGCTGAAACTTCCCTACCCGCCGTGCTACTGTACGGTATGGTAGGGCATTATTCCCAAAGGCTTCCACTAATTCACTGTAACATTCTATTACATTTTTCTCTCAGAGAACAGCTATTTTGATGTAAGTGCGCTGCTCAACACGGGTTACTTCCATCTCGCAAGACGCTCACCAACTGACTGATTTCATCACAGCCCTCACTGTCCTACTACCAGCTATCACAGAGCCATCTGTTATTATGTGTACACACTATGCCTGCACAACTTCCACAAGACACTTATACGTTTGTGATCCATTCACATATCTACAAGAACAAAAATAGTTGCCATGACTTTTGCCCCAACCCTCATAAAAGACCTAATATGCATAATGGATCTTTGTATTTTGTAGGCTTAGTGCAAAAACTTCAGAACTCTATTTCAGCAACATAACTTCCATTGAGCAACATTTTCAGGAGAGAAATGATTGTAAAATGTTATATACACACTGGGCCAATAATATGCCGCCACCACATATAAGCCTCACCCCAAAATTTCAAGGAAAAAATAAACAAACACGAATGGACAATTCGTTTAATACAACCTGCAGCAGTTACTGGGAGCAGAGAGTTAAGAAGGCTTTGGCCATTTCCTCTGAAAGGAGCACGCTTAATCGTGATGTTGGTTTTTAGTTCAGCCCCTCTTGGAAACTAGCCTTAAAAATGGAAATTAACCAGCTCAAAAGTATATATATAGAGTTTGAACGAGAAATTAAGTAGTCACATTTTCTATGACCTAACCTATGTTTCTATATTTAAGTTTGATTTATGAGTCACTATGTTTACACTCAAACTTCACTTACTTGTTGTTGTATAATTGAAACGTTTTCAAGATCATTCGATCTTGTTCATTTCGATCATTTCGATCTTGTTCAGGTTCATTTAGTCACCAAACAGCTGAGGATGAGATCAAATGATCTTGAAAACGTTTCAATTATACAACAACAAGTAAGTGAAATTTGAGTGTAAACATAGTGACTCATAAATCAAACTTAAATATGAAGAATACTTCACTGTTAATAATGCTTCTGCTTTTAATATTTACTATGTTTCTATACCCATGCAGTCTCCTGATCTAGTATTTAATTACAATATTTTGTACTATTAGAGTGATTCAAGTATTGGTAGTGTTTTGTCGTTAATTTTTTGTTATCTCATTTTCATGTTCACTAACATTTATTTTTTCATTCATCATCCTGATGATGGGGGAGAAGTACGTTCCCGAAATGTCAATGTCTAATCAGCTTGAAGCCCAAGAATATCTTGAATAAATATTTTGTGCAAAAATAAGTCGCACCCAGATTGAGAGGAGAAAAATTACAATAAATTTACTTGAACTTACATATAAGATGTACATATGTACAATTAACATTTGTTCTACATATAACACATTGGCACTTAACTCATCAGTACTATTTGCCATATTTCGACCTTTTACAGATTTTCTCATTGAAACTGCCTTCTGCCTTTTTCTGTTTCCCTTCTGAAGCAACCCAGTGTTGCGCATTAAATTGGTCCAGTTCATACTTTCTCCTGATTTCTCTGTTTGTTGTGATTCTGGCGTAATGGACACCTATAAGTTTGAAGCTTGCATCATAAATGCAGCCAATTCTTGGCATGATTATGCCTTTCACTCCAAATGGTTAATTACATCTTAACAGTATTCTATGAAACTGAATTATATGCTAACAAAGCAATGTTGGCAGATCTATATAATACTAATGCCAATAAAATAATTGGCAAAAGTTTGCATAATAAAATGTCTTGTCACCAGTTCCAGTTGCTATTGCAAAAAAGCATTTTTTTTTATTTGTTTAACAAGAGTATGTTAAAAGAACACCCTAACTTCTTGAGGGTAAAATCTGGATAAAAAGTATGACTTATTTTTGGGCCAATAAGGTATATACTTTAAATGCTAAATTAGCCAAAGTTTTCATTTCTGTTAACTTTAAAGAGAGTCGATTAAAGACACTAGACAACACTTACTTTTAAATTTTTCCGGAACTAGTTTCAGAGGCTTTGCCTCTATCATCGGCCGGCTCTCGACTGATTCTCGGTGTAGCTGACGATACCTTGTCACAGGTCTCCTCTGGTGGCGGCTCAAGGAACTTGCTTAACAAATCCTTCTGGGGGATGTCGAAATTGAATACTTTGTTCCTATTTTTTGAAATGAAGATTTGTTCCCATGTGGATAGTTCTTGTTTTCCTGATGTATGTTTCAGTAGTTTTGGTTCTGGATTTATGTTGTGGTTTTTTTCCCAAAAATGTGTGGCAACTGCTGATTTTTCTAATTGTTTATATTTTATGTTTCTAAAGTGTTCCTTTGCTCTTGTTTCTAAATTTCTTTTTGTTTTTCCAATATAAATTTGACTACAGTCATTGCATTCAATTTGATATATACCAGATTTTTTGTTTGATGGAATGGCATCTTTGATGTTTGAGCAAATTAGGTTTTTTAAGGAGAAATGGTTGACTGGTGCTAGTTGAATATTTTGTTTTTTGAAGACTTTTTTGAATTTATCATAGGCCCATGGATGGTAAGTGAATTTTTTGAAAATCATATTAGTTTCTGTAGATGAGAGAGTTGTGGTTTGCTTTAGTAGCTTCTTCTTTTTTGCTAAGCTCACTTTTTTGTCCACTAATGATTTGGGAAAGTTATTTTTTTGTGCTATTTCAATTATTTTGTTGTATTCTGTTTTGTATTCTTCTGCTGTGAGAGGGATGTTTACCAGTCTGTGTGCTAAACTATTGAAGATTGCCTGTTTGTGGGATCTTGGGTTGTAGCCATTAGCTTTTATGTAGTTGTCTGTCTGTGTTGGTTTTCTGTAAATGCCAAAGTTTAGTCTGTTTTTATTCCTCATTATTTTTAGATCCAAAAATGGTAAATGCTCGTCTTTTTCTATTTCTACAGTGAATTTGATGCTTTTTTCTTGGATATTTAAAAGTTTTAGTGCATCACTGATGTGTTTTTTTGGTACTATTGCAAAGATGTCATCTACATATCGTTGCCAGAGTTTGAACATCCAAGGGAAACCTTTGTTGATCCTTATTTCTAATGCACTCATGTACAGATCGGCCAGGAAGGGTGATAGTGGGTTGCCCATTGCTAACCCTGAAGTTTGGTGATAATATTTTGTTTGAAACTGGAAGAAATTTTGTTCTATGCATAATTTCGTTAGTTCAATGTAGTCTGAAATTTCAGATGATGCCATTCCAAGTGATTTGAGCCATTTTTCTATCAACGGTGGGAGTTGATTAACTGGTATGCTGGGAAACAGTGATTTAACATCAAATGAGACTAGTGTGTCCTCTTCTTTTAGTTCAGTATCCTTAATGTGTTCTATAAGTTCATAGGTGTTTTTGATGCTTAGGCTGTCGAATTTTGGAAATGAATTGAAACAACAATGAATATGAAACCATTAACAAAAATCCTCTAAAAACTTGCATACAGTCATATGAAAAAACAATAGCAAAATCAAGCATAATACCAAACAAATATGCAGTTAAACCGGATAACCCAACCTTACCTAGACTTTATGGCTTACCCAAAATACACAAACCATCCATAACAATGAGACCTATAGTTAGCAGTATAAATTCACCAACATACAAACTTGCAAAGTGGCTAACAAACAAATTCAATTCATTTCCAAAATTCGACAGCCTAAGCATCAAAAACACCTATGAACTTATAGAACACATTAAGGATACTGAACTAAAAGAAGAGGACACACTAGTCTCATTTGATGTTAAATCACTGTTTCCCAGCATACCAGTTAATCAACTCCCACCGTTGATAGAAAAATGGCTCAAATCACTTGGAATGGCATCATCTGAAATTTCAGACTACATTGAACTAACGAAATTATGCATAGAACAAAATTTCTTCCAGTTTCAAACAAAATATTATCACCAAACTTCAGGGTTAGCAATGGGCAACCCACTATCACCCTTCCTGGCCGATCTGTACATGAGTGCATTAGAAATAAGGATCAACAAAGGTTTCCCTTGGATGTTCAAACTCTGGCAACGATATGTAGATGACATCTTTGCAATAGTACCAAAAAAACACATCAGTGATGCACTAAAACTTTTAAATATCCAAGAAAAAAGCATCAAATTCACTGTAGAAATAGAAAAAGACGAGCATTTACCATTTTTGGATCTAAAAATAATGAGGAATAAAAACAGACTAAACTTTGGCATTTACAGAAAACCAACACAGACAGACAACTACATAAAAGCTAATGGCTACAACCCAAGATCCCACAAACAGGCAATCTTCAATAGTTTAGCACACAGACTGGTAAACATCCCTCTCACAGCAGAAGAATACAAAACAGAATACAACAAAATAATTGAAATAGCACAAAAAAATAACTTTCCCAAATCATTAGTGGACAAAAAAGTGAGCTTAGCAAAAAAGAAGAAGCTACTAAAGCAAACCACAACTCTCTCATCTACAGAAACTAATATGATTTTCAAAAAATTCACTTACCATCCATGGGCCTATGATAAATTCAAAAAAGTCTTCAAAAAACAAAATATTCAACTAGCACCAGTCAACCATTTCTCCTTAAAAAACCTAATTTGCTCAAACATCAAAGATGCCATTCCATCAAACAAAAAATCTGGTATATATCAAATTGAATGCAATGACTGTAGTCAAATTTATATTGGAAAAACAAAAAGAAATTTAGAAACAAGAGCAAAGGAACACTTTAGAAACATAAAATATAAACAATTAGAAAAATCAGCAGTTGCCACACATTTTTGGGAAAAAAACCACAACATAAATCCAGAACCAATACTACTGAAACATACATCAGGAAAACAAGAACTATCCACATGGGAACAAATCTTCATTTCAAAAAATAGGAACAAAGTATTCAATTTCGACATCCCCCAGAAGGATTTGTTAAGCAAGTTCCTTGAGCTGCCACCAGAGGAGACCTGTGACAAGGTATCGTCAGCTACACCGAGAATCAGTCGAGAGCCGGCCGATGATAGAGGCAAAGCCTCTGAAACTAGTTCCGGAAAAATTTAAAATAAGTGTTGTCTAGTGTCTTTAATCGACTCTCTTTAAAGTTAATTTATCATAACAACACTGTTTTCAACACTTCCAAGAAAGTAATTGTTTCATTTCTGTTTCTACTGCCAATATCAGTGCATGAATTAATATACAAGCTTATCATTAATTGAATAAGAGAGTTTGTTAATAAGTGCATGAAAATCTCTCTATCAACATAGAATTGTTTGCCAAAAATATGTTGCCATTGTTAAGGTAACTGGTTTTATGATTTTACATCCTGCTACATATTACTATGTTGCAATTTGGATTAACAAAATCATAATTCTGTAAAAACCTTCCTAAAATTAATAAAGATATGAAATATGCTTACCCTATTCATTATTTCTACAGACTGTGCATGAGTCCAGAAGCAGTCATGTACTGACACAAACGTGATGCCTTTCCTCTCACAGAACAAGGAAGTTAGCATCATGTGACTAGAGTCAAGTGAATGAATGAAGTTTGGAGGAAAAGCATTTTTTTGCTTCATCACATTTGGACGCCTGAAAATATAGAAATATGTTTATTAATTTCAGGAAATTGCAGCCCTGGTGTAAACAGTGTAATCGATTTAAATCTGTAATCTTTTATAATTCATGAGTTTAAAATGGAAAATCGGAAGTGCTAATGGAAGTTTGTAACACTTAAAAAGTTTTATGTACAGTCCTATTAATGATCCTCAATTACTGTGATGAACCTCAGTGTTAAAAAACCTCCAATTATTAGTGGGAAGTTAATGTTTGTATTCATAATATATAAACACTATAGGATATTAATACAATTTTTAGTCGAACTAATACTCAATGCTCCATTTATTGATAGTATTTACCTAGAACGCGTTTCGTTAGGATCTTCCTAACATCATCAGCTGTTGTGAGTCGACAACAGCTGATGATGTTAGGAAGATCCTAACGAAACGCGTTCTAGGTAAATACTATCAATAAATGGAGCATTGAGTATTAGTTCGACTCAAAATTGTATTAATTTTGTGCTCCATTGTATCATAGTCTTTAAACAATGGAATACTATAGGATATGTTCAACTAAAAATTTCTTGAAATAAAAAATGAACTATCATTGTCACCTTGTGACATTGTTGTGCTGCTGCCATGGGCCAAAGCTGGGCGTGTGGGCAGGAGAGAAAGAAACAGAGAGAGGCTCCGGAATTCTGCCCTTTGTTGTTACCACGAAAGTTCTCGGAAGGTCTGCAGCTTTCTAGAAACAGTGGCTCGGGAGGTATAAATAACCCACAAGGTGTTAGAGCAGCAGTAGTTTGTTGGTTGTGACAGTCAACGATATAAGTGTACTGCAATAATTTCATTCATTTGTTTTCGTGCAGCAAAACACTGAGTCAGTCTTGAAGATAGCTGATTGTCAATTTCACATCTTTTTACTGCAGCAAAGGTTGTTCTCAATTTTCTGAAGCCCGATTTCCAAATCTGCATAACCCATGCAGTCACATTATTTTCTGTGCTCTTAATGGTTTCCTGTAAGAACTTTCTCAACATTATGTTACGCTCTTAAGAAATTAATTCATTTTCAGCTTTCAAATAGAAATGTGAATAGATATGCACTATGAAGTATTAATTAAAATTATTCAAACAATATGTTCTAATTACAAGCTAAAAAACTTAAAGGTTAATAATTTGAAGTAATTGTTCAATGAAATTGGGAATATCAGCAAACATCTGAATTGGCTGTTCTTAAAAGAGGTTCTTAAAAGAGGTTATCTGCCAAATCATAATCTACAATATGTATACTATATTTTGATATAAATATTAAAAGTAAAAGCATTATTAACAGTGAAGTATTCTTCATTTTTGAGTTTGATTTATGAGTCACTAAGTTTACACTCAACTTCACTTACTATGTTGTATAATTGAAATGTTTTCAAGATCATTTGATCTCATCCTCAGCTGTTTGGTGACTAAATGAACATTCTTCTTCCTCCACTACTACAGTGCTCTGATCCCTCTGCCATCCGGTGTTAGGGGCACTAAGTTTTAATACTTCATTTAATGCCGGGATTTCAAAATTTATAACTTTATCCCGGTTTTTGGTTATGAATATTTTTTCCCAAATATCCAATTCTATGGGTGTACTTAAAGATTTTAACAGTTTTATGTTATGCCTAATGTTGTGGTTTTCTCTCCAAAAATGGTGTGACACTGCTGATTTTTCTGTTTGTTTCAACTTTATGTTCCTCTGGTGTTCTTTCTGCCTGGTTAACAAGTTTCTCTTATCGAGATTTAACTGTATTGGAACACCACAGTGAAGCGAAAAATTATTAAATTTTAGATGAGTCGTATTTTTTACACATCTGCTTCACTTTCGTACCTATTTTGAGGACATGTTTCGCAAATCATTGTTTGCATCTACGGTTCTTATGCGACTCTATGAGACTCTATAAGAACCATAGATGCAAACGATGATTTGCGAAACATGTCCTCAAAATAGGTACGAAAGTGAAGCAGATGTGTAAAAAATACGACTCATCTAAAATTTAATAAGTTTCTCTTAGTTTTTCCTATGTAGTTTTTGTCACAGGTTTCACATATCGACATTTAACTGTATTGGAACACCACAGTGAAGCAAAATAATTATTAATTTATAGATGAGTCATATTTATTACACATCAGCTTCACTTACGTTGACTCATCTATAAATTTACAGGTTTCATAGTTTATCTGATAAATTCCCGATTTCAAAGTGTTGGGGATTGAACTTTTTAGTGGCTTATTTAGCAGGTTCTTCAGACTGAATTTGTTTTGGGGTGCTAGTTTTAAGTTTAATCTTTTGAAGATTCGTTCAAATTTTCTAAAAGCCCATAGATGGTAGGTGAATTTTCTATATTGTCAGTTTGTGTTTTTAAGCGATGTCAGAGTGCTATTTTTTTATATTATCTTGAGTTTTTCCTTTCTTTTCATCATGTTCCTTCCGATGGCTGGGTTGAATCCATTTAATATTGCTATCTCTTTTATGTGTTGCTGTTCTTTCAAAAACTCCTTACTCAGTGGGATGTTGTATAGCCGGTGAATTAGACTTCTAAAGGCAGCTAGTTGATGTGAAACTGGGTTGTATTCATTTTTCTTTATGCAATTATCTATGTGTGTGGGCTTCCTGTATATTCCAAAATCTACACCATGATGATTTCTAGTTATCTTGAGGTCCAAAAAGGGTAGGGTGTTGTAAGTGAAGTTGAGTGTAAACAACCCCTCTGACCAAAATTAAAGGGTCTCTCATGTCCAATAAGGAATAGGATGCTGGAAACCACAGCAGTTAAAGAGTGTCCATAAATAAAAACTCAATTCCTTTCTTGGAAGTGTTGAAAGCAGTGTTGTTATGCTAAATTAAATTTAAAGGGAGTCGATTAATGACACTAAACAACACTTTAAAATTTTTCCGGAACATGTTTCAGAGATTATTAAATTTTAGATGAGTCGCATTTTTTACACATCTGCTTCACTTTCGTACCTATTTTGAGGACATGTTTCGCAAATCTTCGTTTGCATCTACGGCTCTTGTGCGACTGACGCTAGATCCAGCGGTGTGGGTAATTCTGGGGTTGTTGCTGCCATCTGTTGATTTAGTGATGAACTGAAATGTGGGATTCTCTTCTAGCGGGATTTCAAAGTTCATTAGTTGGTTTTTATGTTTTTCTATGTATATCCTCTCCCATATGACGAGTTCACTATGTTTTTACACTTAATTTTGTAAATGCCTGACTTTTTCCTATGGAAAAAACCTTGTAGATAAAAAACTAAAATTATTCAAACTTCAAAAGAAATTAAAACAGATCACAGCTCTCACACCAATAAAACAAGAAACTAGATTTGCTAATGTGTGTTTGGAGGAATTTAGTAACAGTGACGTCAAAATTAATATAAAAATTATTTGTTGTTGGTTTATTGACACTCGTCACTTACTTTTTCATATATTTATGAGAGACTAGTTTCAAAGGCCCTGGCCTCCATTTTCAATCTCTTCCCAACTGGCAACTGTTGTTATCTGCTCTCTCTGGTGGTGGAACTATGAACTTTTTTGTCAAATTATCTGCTGGCGGGATTTCAAAGTTCATTACGCGATCCTTATTTTTCCAGATGAATATGTTCTCCCATGTTGTCAATCTATTTTGGTTTATCACTCCTTTTAATAATTTTGGATTTGGATCAATGTCATGGTTTTCATTCCAAAAATGAAATGCTACTGCTGACTTGTCTTATGTCCAAATCCTACCTTGTTGGTGGTATCCATGTTCCTTGTTCCACACTTTAACTCCATTTGGTTATTCCTCAAGACTTATTTGCCTATACTTGATGTGTGTTTGGAGGCAGTAGCATTTCATTTTTGGAATGAAAACCATGACATTGATCCAAATCCAAAATTATTAAAAGGAGTGATAAACCAAAATAGATTGACAACATGGGAGAACATATTCATCTGGAAAAATAAGGATCGCGTAATGAACTTTGAAATCCCGCCAGCAGATAATTTGACAAAAAAGTTCATAGTTCCACCACCAGAGAGAGCAGATAACAACAGTTGCCAGTTGGGAAGAGATTGAAAATGGAGGCCAGGGCCTTTG
The DNA here is from genome assembly GCA_030765055.1 of Mantis religiosa. Classification (NCBI taxonomy): domain Eukaryota; kingdom Metazoa; phylum Arthropoda; class Insecta; order Mantodea; family Mantidae; genus Mantis; species Mantis religiosa. The sequence goes on along the minus strand of CM060947.1, from coordinate 138,204,909 downwards.
AAACTAGTCTCTCATAAATATATGAAAAAGTAAGTGACGAGTGTCAATAAACCAACAACAAATAATTTTTATATTAGATTTGCTAAATTTACTTACCACCCCTGGGCCACAAAAAAGTTCCAAAAAATATTCAAGAAATATAATATAACATTGGCACCAAAAAACAATTACAACATTAAAAACCTACTTCACAGTAATAATACTGATAAGATAAAACCAGAGGAAAAGTCAGGCATTTACAAAATTAAGTGTAAAGAATGTGAAAAAATTTACATAGGAAGGACAAAAAGGAACATAGGCACTAGAAAGAAAGAACACTTCAGGCACTTAAGATACAAAAATATTGATAAGTCCGCAATAGCAGCTCATTTCTGGTCTGAAAATCATGAAATTGAAGATAGCACAGAATTACTAAAATACGTACAAAAACATAGTGAACTCGTCATATGGGAGAGGATATACATAGAAAAACATAAAAACCAACTAATGAACTTTGAAATCCCGCTAGAAGAGAATCCCACATTTCAGTTCATCACTAAATCAACAGATGGCAGCAACAACCCCAGAATTACCCACACCGCTGGATCTAGCGTCAGTCGCACAAGAGCCGTAGATGCAAACGAAGATTTGCGAAACATGTCCTCAAAATAGGTACGAAAGTGAAGCAGATATGTAAAAGATGCGACTCATCTAAAATTTAATAATTTTTCGCTTCACTGTGGTGTTCCAATACAGTTGAATCTCGATATGTTTCAGAGACTTTACCTCTATCCTCAGTCGATGGCCAGCTGAGGATAGAGGCAAAGTCTGTGAAACATGTTCCGGAAAAATTTAAAAGTGTTGTTTATTGTCATTAATTGACTCCCTTTAAATTTAATTAATAAAAACTCAATTTTAATTATATCTGAAAAAAGCTGCTTCAGATGTCGAATTCAAGCACAAATTTAAAAAGTATTAATGGAACATTGCTTTTGTTCTATAACTGAATATGCAGAACATTAAATATCTGTTTTAAGACATATGTACATAATGTAAATCCAGCTTTTAAGTTTTTTGTCCTTTTATGTTTTGTAAATTTTAATTATCTAAATCTTTTTTCTCTATTTGTAACAAAATTTGTATATACCAATTTGAGATATCCAATATCATGTTCCTAATTATTCTGGATGAATTAATGACTGATTGGAACAAGGATTTCATGGTCAAAGTGAATAGCAGAATAGATGATTTACAGGCCTGTGGCAGCTCATCCTACATTCATGAAATGCAATACTTAGTTCAACTGAATCTGCTCCTGGACCAATAAGGAGCAAGTGGGCTGTAGCAAATTACCAATGAGGAGCAAGTGCCACCCACACCAAGATACATAAATAGCATAATACTGACAGACTCCAAAACAGCCATTCCCATCATAAAGAAAAGATCATCATAGTAATGTCACTTAGATCTTCATTGCTCTTCATTGCTGCTATGAACTTAACATCTGGAACTAGCCGATTGGGCCTTGACTGCAATAATAGTAGCAGTGGCATTAGGGCACACAACTGCTGTGATCATTAGTGCCCAAATAATACTTTAAAAAGAAATGCAGGCACTACACTTACTGTCTAAAATGTTATAATTAAAAATCACTAAAATGTCCTGTGTCATGATAGGTCTGATTACAATCACAGCCACACCAGTGTTCACTAGTATCCAGCATAGCTTTTATTTGCATCTAGTCATCCACAATGAGGCTGTCATTCGATCTTCTGCCAAGAAATACAGCATCACTCAAGGGGAGATGTGCCCTTTGCTCATTCCACACAAATTCATACAAGATTCCTTAAAACTATTGAACATACAGAATAGAGCAATAAAGTTCAAAATAGAAAAAGAAAAAGATGGCTACTTACCTTTCTTAGATCTGAAGATAACCCATGAATTAAATAACATATCTTTTGGCATCTACAGGAAGTCAACACAAACAGATAATTACATCAAGAATGAGAGCTACAACCCTACACCCCACTAACATGCAGTTTTGGACAGCTTAGCATATAGACTAGTCAACATCCCATTGAAACAGAATGAATACAACAAAGAATATAACCACATGATTAACATAGCTGAAATTAATGGATACAGTAAACAATTGATAGAAAAGAAAATTTGGAAATTCAAGAAACAGAAACACATATTGGATACCACAAACTTAACAGAATCAAAATCCGAGACACAGTTCAAGAAATTCACATATCATCCCAGAGTGCATCATAAATTCAACAAGATATTCAAGAAGTACAACATCACCCTAGCCCCAATAAATAAATTCAGTTTAAAAAACTTATTGTGCAACAACCTGAAAGACCCAGTACCTGAAAACAAGAAATCAGGTATATACAAAATCAACTGCTCAGACTGCAATAAGTTCTACATAGGAAAAACCAAAAGAAGTTTACATATTAGATTACAGGAACATATGACATGTGTGAAATACAAACAAATAGAAAAATCAGCAATAGCCCACCATTTCTGGTCTACCAATCATGAAATTGTACCAAATATAAAACTATTTAAGCCAGCCAGTAATGCAGCCCAACTCGATGTTTGGGAAAAGTTGCTAATTATAAAAATAAAAAAAAAAGTATACTTTAAATTTCGAATTGCCGCCTGAAAACTCTCTTTGGAAGTTCATCTCACAGACAACAGATGCCGCCACAGACAACCAGCTCACTTCAGGAAACCACGGATCCAACCAGTCAGATAACTGCTGACGATGGGGACAAACCGTTCTCCGAAACATGTCCAAGTAAGGATAATTTAAGTGATGTTTGTGTTTGAATTACCGACTCATTACTTTCAAATGCCTCAAGTTGTCTTGTAATCACCAGGCATCAGAGCTGTTGTATCTCAATGTCAAGCACTCTATTGACAAAGGAGTAAGCAGCTTCCTAAGGAAAATAAGTGAACAGAAGGTGATCAAACTTTTGTTCACCAGCTTTCTAATACCAGGGTACACTCCTGTATTTCTCCCTTGGCTGCTGCAGGCTCGAACTTGAGCTGACCGCAATATGCTAAAATCAATTATTCCTGAATCTCTTTTTCAAGAGCTTCCCAAATGTCTCCAGACATTGCCAACATCAAACTGGCATTCAAAATTTCTACCATCCAGCAATTTTAAAATTGCTAAATTCAAAAACAAAAGATGAAATCCCATCAGTTAACAGATCCGGAATATACTAGATAAGCTGTAAGAATTGTGAAAAATGCTACATAGCTCAAACTAAAGAAATCTAAAAATCTAAAACCCAGAGTCAAAGAGCACTTTAGAAACATCAGATTGGAACAAGAAGATAAGTTAGCAGTAGCATTTCATTTTTGGAATGAAAACCATGACATTGATCCAAATCCAAAATTATTAAAAGGAATGATAAACCAAAATAAATTGACAACATGGGAGAACATATTCATATGGAAAAATAAAGATCGCGTAATGAACTTTGAAATCCCACCAGTAGATAATTTGACAAAGAAGTTCATAGTTCCACCACCAGAGAGAGAGCAGACAACAGATGTCAGTTGGAAAGAGATTGAAAATGGAGGTGAATGCCTTTGAAAATAGTCTCTCATTAACATAAACAAGTGACGAGTATTAATAAACCAACTACAAATAGTTTCTGAGATTGATATCGCTGTGTTTACAACAGGCTACAGGCCAGTGCACGCAATCCTGCTCTGAGCACAGAAGTACATGCATTGCATTTGTCAGAAACGGTGGTGCTCTTGTCATTCTCTAACAGCCACATATTTCAGAACATATGTGGTTTAGAAACGTGAAACCAAGTGTACCACTAATTGTAGCTCTAGTTTTCATTTTGCTAGAATAAGCATGCAACTTGGTGTTGGAAGTGTTATTTGTTTAACTTTATGGATTGTGCATACCTTCTTATTGTGTGAGCCCCTGACATATGTACATTACTGTCCAATTGGAATTTTCATATTTTGTTTCATTTCAGAGATATATGAGGTCGCAGAGTTAGGTGGGACACCTGTATGTACCACATGTTGCCATCATTAATATTCCAAAGAGCTTATTAATCTAATAGGCAGTTTCTGTATGAATCACAATCTTGAACTATATGGAGAAAGCATCTTCTTTGTCCAGAGAAGTTTAAATTGTGATCATAACTCAATATGACAATGAATATGTAATAAGGAATATGTAACAGAACCTCACCTGTGTTGACATATGTGCTCTCGTATACAGCTAACAGCTATTTATAAGCTCCTATACAATTTTATTCAAATCATTATTTTAAGGTAACATACTCAAACATATCCAATGGATGATGCTCTCTGAGCTTTGCAGATGGTGTGTGCACTTCTGGTTTAGCACGGCTATATGGCTGAACTATTGGCAATCCTAGAGGAGTGACCCATTCAACGCTCTGTCCACAAACTTGTGCAATTAATCTGGCACAATCTGTAAACCAGTCCTGTGAGAGAAAAATAAATTAATAACACACCACTTTATAGAAATAACTTGCCTGCAACTTTATATGGGGGAGTACTGGATATTGATATTGATTGATATTGATAGTTTATTGATCCAGTTTATCAGATGTACATTGATTTTGGACACGTCATTTCTATACAAATTTAACAATTATGCTAGTACCAAATTCTTACATATATAATTTACAATTCATCTAGGCTGTATATACTGGAGTCAGTAATAATAATATTTATTCATTAATAATGATACTGTTCAACTGGAATCAGTTTAGTTTTAGCACCTGTTCAATATACAAGATGCCTGCATCTTTCATTTCCTACACAAGTTTAAAATTTGTATTTATGCTAGCAAATGATACAATTCCAATGTAACTTCAGACCTCAACATTCAAGTTACAAACTGCTTCCATTTCAACTTTTAATAACAAGAAAATATAATTATATGTGACAGAATATTGAAGAATGAGGGTACCTCATGTCTAAAACACTTACATGTTTGATATTTGTTGGACATAAGGGCACCACCAAATTTATGAGATAAGGAATACAGTTTTTGTATAGATAGGGTCAACAAGAAAAATTCAATGCCATGGCCGGTTTCCGTCCATTAAGCTACCATGGTCAACTTGCCAACATGACATTAAATTCTCCATTTGACTCATACATTTCCCCGGCAAACCACTAGGGTCTCTCACATTCGAGATACACCATTTGTGGCAACTTACTATTATAAGTACTTGAGTCACAGGCTTCATCATTTAACTCTTACTATTTTAGTTAATTGATGGAAATTAATCATTTCTTCACACTAGCCGTATATAGGCTAAGGTTTTTGATAGATAGAGTTAACATGAAAAATTCAATGCCATCAAAGATGGCAAGTTTATAGGATGCCACAAGCCAGAGAAAAAAGATAAAAAGTGAAAGAACAAAGCAGCAACAGACACTCCTTACCATGTGATGAGATAGAGCTAATGGTTTTAAAGTTTGTAGCTAGGGGCAGAGACATAAGATAGATAAAGTTTGATTTACGTGTTATAAGGGAAAATGAGGAATAAGTAAAGGAAGAAAGGTGTCAAATAATTAGGAGGTGAACATAACCAAAAGTAACAAGCAAGGGAATGGGTAGTGAATAAGAGTGTGGGGTTTAAAAGCCTGTTGAAAGCTTTTTTAGTATAAAGGGCGCTCAAAAAGAAACGAGCTGGAGTTTGGTATGCACAATCCGGTGACAAGATGTTAATATCGTGGCGTGTGTAACGAAGTGTTGTTCTGACCAGAGAGTGGAAGTTCACAGCCCGTCGCTAGAGGGCATGCGTGCACGTCATGTGACTATACAAAGCTAGCAGCAGCATGCATCAATCATCCAATGCTGCCAGTCGCATTGCAAACAGTAAAATGGAGGCATCAATAGAAGAGCAAAGAGGTATTGTTCGTTTTCTGACAGCGGAAGGATTAGGGGAACTGAAATTCATCAATGAATGTCACAAGTGTACGGCAAACACTGCATGTCCCTTGCAAGGGTCAAGGCATGGCACAAGTGCTTTGGGGGAGGAAGGGTGTCGTTAGACAATGATGCACGGTCTGGAGCACCACACTGCATTACCGATAACATCGTCCAGCTGGATGATGCACTCATTACCCAGGACTGCCGAGTGACAGTGAAAGCCATAGCCGCTGAGGTCGGATTGAGCGTCAGAAGTATTCACATCATCATGAAGGAACAACTGCTGTTGCGCAAAGTGTGTACCCAATGGGTGACCTACAGTCTTCAACCACACCAGGATGCATGTTGAATGGTCCACTGTCTTGGTCATCTGCAGTGCTATGCTAAGGAAGGGAATGAGTTCCTGGCACCAGTGGTGGCTGGAGATGAGTCATGGTGTCATCACTTCAAACCAGAATCAAAACGACAAAGTCTCCAGTGGAAGCATCCAGGGTCACCACAAAAAAAAAAGCCAAGGCCATCCACACAAGTGCAGGAAAGGTTATGCTGATGTTCTTCTTTGACCGAGATGGCCCCTTCTGATACACTTCCTGCAGCACGGGACAACAGTGAATGCCCAGCATTACTCACAATCCTTGACCAACCTTCGCCAAATGATCAAATCAAAATAACCAGGCAATCTCACCCGTGGAGTCATTCTGCTCCATGACAATGCAAAGCGTCATATGGCCAACGCAATTGCGGCACTCATGCAGAGATTCAAATGGGAGGTTCTCGGCCACCCTCCACACAGTCCAGACCTCTCTCCCTGTGATTGTGCCATTTTTAGTCCCCTTAAAAAGGCTCTGAGGACCAAACGATTTACCTAGGATGATGATGTCTAGCTGCACATGCAGAACTGTACACATTCACTGCCTTGTGTCACAGCAGGATAAGTGTCTCAACAGCCAGGGCCAATACTTCTAACATACAGGTACTGGTTTCTGTAATTATGTTTCCAGCTCGTTTCTTTTTGAATGTTATCATATTTCAAAGTATAAACTTGAAAGAAGCGTAGGGACAGTGAAGCACAAATTAGTACAAAAGTGAATCGAGAATATATTGACACATTGCTTCACTCACACTGTTTATTCACAGGACATGTTTCAAGAGTTCTCGCTCCTATCCTCAGCTGATACTCGACTAGTGCAAGTTGTAGTGGTTTCTTCTTTCTCTGTATTGTCAATAGATGGCGTGATGTACTTGTCAAAGATGTCCGGTGGTGGAGTTTCAAAATTCATGACTCTATGACGATTTTTGTTAATGAAGATTTTTTCCCATACGGAAAGGTCTATGGGGTGATTAACGTATTTTATTAGAGATGTTTCCAAATTGATGTCATGTCTAGTATTCAAAAAATGAAAAGCCACTGCTGATTTTTCTGTTTCACCATTTTTAATGTTTCTCATATGTTCTTTAGTTCTGATGTTAATATTTCTTTTTGTTTTTCCTATATAAATTTTAGGGCAAGTTTCACATTTGATCTCATTTGTTAAAAGGCCCTCCCAAAAATTCAATCACTACCAAAGAAAAACCAGGAATCTATGAGATCAAATGTGAAACTTGCCCTAAAATTTATATAGGAAAAACAAAAAGAAATATTAACATCAGAACTAAAGAACATATGAGAAACATTAAAAATGGTGAAACAGAAAAATCAGCAGTGGCTTTTCATTTTTTGAATACTAGACATGACATCAATTTGGAAACATCTCTAATAAAATACGTTAATCACCCCATAGACCTTTCCGTATGGGAAAAAATCTTCATTAACAAAAATCGTCATAGAGTCATGAATTTTGAAACTCCACCACCGGACATCTTTGACAAGTACATCACGCCATCTATTGACAATACGGAGAAAGAAGAAACCACTACAACTTGCACTAGTCGAGTATCAGCTGAGGATAGGAGCGAGAGCTCTTGAAACATGTCCTGTGAATAAACAGTGTGAGTGAAGCAATGTGTCAATATATTCTCGATTCACTTTTGTTATCATATTTGTTAAATTTACTTACATAGTTGTCTAATCTTATCAATACAATTGTTTTGAACAGTTTCGCTACTTTGGATAAGATTTATTGGTCTATAATTGTTCATCTATTGTTCATTACCATTTTTTAATAATGGCCTAACACCTCCTGATTTCAATAATTCTGGAAATTTGCCCTGTTCTATAAAGTAATTAAGTGAACCAGTGACTTTACTATAAAAGTGAATGCTTACTCAAGCATACCTACTCCACAGCATTTAATAAATCCCAATTGACTGTTTTTCCTTTTTTCTTTGCGATACATAAAAATTGTTTTGGATACAAATTGGCAACTATACTACTATACAAACCATAGTGCCAACTATACAAACTGGCAACAAACTTTTAACAGAAAAAGCATATTATTTGAAGCAAAAGGTTAGAAACAGTGATGTATTTTGAATTACCGACTCATTACTTTAAAAAAGAAAAGGATATTTTATAATTGTCACAGATTATCTGTAAAGCCATTAATTCACCACAAGTAAAGAGTATCAAGAGTATAATATAATTTTCTCCAAAAAAATGATGAGCAACTGTTGATCTATCTGTCTCTTACAATTTTATGATTCTCCAGTGTTCCCAAAGTCTGTTGGTTAGGTTACTCTTCATTTTTCCAACACATTATTTCCAAAATCTTTGCAATCTAATCTGTAAACTTCAGATTTCTTTTCTAGGGGTATTTTATCAAATAATTCACTTTCAATAATGTTTAACTGCAATTATGTTTTGCAATCACTTTTATACCAAAATTACAATGAACTTCTGGAAATTACTTATGCTGCTGGATGTCAGTAAAGTGTTGGTAGCATTTATACTTTTCTGCAATTTATAATAAAGGAGGTTTTTTTAATTGTTTTTTTGTTAAGAGTTTGTTGATTTTAGTATCTGCCAACTCTGTAACTTTTTAATAAAGAAGTGTTTGTTTTATTACTTTTTGTTTTTAGTTTATTGATTTTAGTATCTACCAACTCCTTGTTGTATCCGTTATTGACCACAGTATCTATTACATATTTATATTCTTGATTAAATTCTGTATAATTGTTCATTTCAAATACTTTTAAATTCATAAATAGGATCCTATTACCTTATCTTTTTCAGAGTCAATTTTATTGTTTGCTGCCCTAGGTTGAATAATTTAAAAGCATCCTCTATGTATATAATTTATTACTGAAAATATACTGCCAACATACCCAGACCATTTCTTGAACATAAGCTAAGTTATTTTGTCACGAAAGGTATTGCTTATGAAGTTTTATTTTCATATGTGAATTTGATATCTCTGGAAAATCAGTTTTAAGTACTACTAATATATAAGCATAAAGCTTAAAAACTACATGTTTCTGTTGCAAAGTACCAGAAATAGTTAACATCTAAGCACAAAGTGATGTACAAAACAAGAACTGGTATCAAAATATATTGATGAAATCCTAGCATGGTAGAATATGTTCTTGAGAAAGGAAATAAAAGCAACAACTGCTAACCTGTATTTGCTTAGTAGAGGTAAACATCTCTTGCAAACTTTCAAATGTTTTGCTGACCAAATATGTTGATCCTTGCCATACCTGATCCTTCGGATAATCTTCCAGGTCTGTTAATAAAGAAATACAGTATTTGGATGAGACAATCAAGAAAAATGACAGAATAATGTAGAACGCATAATGATGATGCAATAGGTTCAGAGGGTGATCCAAAGAAATAAGCTCTTACTAAACTGTAGAAAGAAGTTGGAGGTTAACCAAAGCATGAAGTAAAATGACTAGCAGTACAGGAATATAATCACTATTCCTTCCTGCACTTTGCAGTTTATTTTCAATAGCTAAAAGCATACCACCTACTGTTCAAGTCTCATATTCATAATCTTTATTACTGTCAATATACTTGTACAAGCTTCTGACATTGTCAAATATAAAATATACTATATAATCAAATACATATCTAAAAGTTTACAATTATAGGATGTTTACATACAATATCTGTCTACATTCCAATTACATTTGAGTTTTAAAATTAAAAAAGTTGCATTATCCACTCTGCCTTTAACAGAATAACTGATGTACCTACCTTTCAACTGTCGGGCAATCTGAAGCCGAGCCCCAAATCTTGTTACTCCATAAACAGTTGTCATAACAGTTTGTTTAATGACCTTCCTGCGTACAAAACCTTCTAAAACTTGGGCTATTTTCACTCCATTTGCTGCATCCTTGGCTCTTTCTCTTTCAACCTAAAACAAAGTAATTGCATAATACCAATTTAATTTATAAATATTAGCTTAAATTATTTATGCCAATAAACAAATAGACATAAAATATGCAATTTCATTCATTGGAATACATTTATTATGTGAGACTCAACTCCACGCATATGCAACTACTAAGATTTCTATAATACAATAAAGAAAAGAGAATCAAGAAAAACCATGCAAATAAAGACTACACCAAGTCCAAATTTGACTCCTACACCTTGTTTCAAGTAAGCTTGCCCGGTAATCTCTTAACGGTCACGTGACCTCATCTCCTCTACGGAGTTAATTTATCTGAAATGCATGTTAATTCTTAAACAAAGTAAAGAGGAGGTTCCTTTGCATCTAGGCCTGCCTTTCTGATTACACAAGAGCACGTGCTTTAGTGGTAGTGAATTACATATATTTGTTTATATTTGTTTATATTTGTTTATATGAGTTTTATCACTGACCTTGTTCTGAACTGGATTAGTCATGTATTGTCATTAGAAGGTGTACTGTGCGCGTTCGAGAGATACGTTATTTTATCCATCGTTTATTGCGCATGTACTTATTATATGTATAATGGCAGAGTCTACCGCCAGTTTTTCGCTGAAGCATCGTAAGGGTAAGCCATTACAAAGCGGTGAAAAAAGAATTGTGTTGCATGTGTTTAATGCACTCACAGAGAAGAATCCGTCTTTGTTAGTGAGGGAAGTCGAACAGTTGTGCTCCGAACTTACAGGTGTGAGTGTTAGGTCCATAGGAACATCGCGACGTGAAGTTGAGAAAACAGGAAAACTTACCACTCCAGGCAAACGCAGGAATAAAGAAAAGCGCGTGCTCGGAGAATGCGATGAGTTCGTTAAAACTGCTGTACGTCGTCATGTGCATAGTTTTTTCTTTAGAAACGAACTCCCTAACATAAATAAAATTTTGTCTGCTGTAAATGAGGATGCAGATTTACCAAATTTCAGCAGATCTAGTCTGTATAGATTGCTTATACAGCTGGGGTTTGTGAATGAAAAAAGGGGCAAGAAAAATGTACTGAGAGACAGAGGCGATATTGCTGTGTGGCGAAGACGTTATTTAAGGACAATCAGACAATACCGGGATACAAATCGCAAAATATACTACCTAGATGAGACTTGGGTGAATGAAGGTTTTACGACAAGTAAACTATGGCGTGACTCGACTATTAAGACTGAAAGACAAGCATTTTTGCAAGGTATGTCTTCTGGTTTAAAAAATCCCAGTGGAAAAGGCCGAAGACTGATTGTCACTCATATAGGAAGTGATAGTGGTTTTGTGGAAGATGGTCTACTACTGTTTGAGTCAAAGAAAACCGGTGATTACCATGAAGATATGAATGGACATGTGTTTCAGCAGTGGTTTGCGAGTGTGTTAGCAAAACTGGAACCAAGCAGCATAATTGTGATGGACAATGCTCCTTACCACAGCGTTCGTGTTGAAAAGAAACCAAATACATCCTGGAAGAAACAAGACATTATTGAGTGGCTGCGTGCAAAAAATGAAGTTGTAAATGAATCCCTTATTAAGGCAGAACTACTGGAACTTGTAGTAAAGCATGCCAGCGATTGTGATAAATACGTAATCGATGAAATGGCAAGGTCAGCTGGTCATGAGGTACTCAGGCTTCCACCATATCACTGGATTTTATATCCAATTGAGCTTATTTGGAGCCAAATTAAAGGATTCGTAGCGAGAAACAATAGAACATTTAAGTTGCATGATATCAGGCCATTGCTTGCCACAGCATTTTCGGAGATCAGTCACGAAACATGGAAAAAGGCTATTCATCATGTGCTCAAAGAAGAAATGAAAATGTGGGAGCTGGATGGCATCGTCGACAACGTAATAGAGAGCATAATTATAAACCCTACGGAGAGTTCCGACAGCGAAACTGTTACTGCAGAATCAGAATCCGAGATGGAGAGGATTACTCCATTACCAGATTCTCCATAACGCGTGAGTTCAGTTTCATTATAAACTTGTATTTTTGCATGCCTTCATATCCTTATTTGCATGATTTTAGCCATCTTCCTGGCATTTGACGTTTACTGCAGTTTTAAATGTGATGGGAAGGCACCGCCTATGGCCTATGGCGCGAAAGCATTAGCCAATTAGGATGAGGGGGAAGGTAGATGCATGCGGAGTGATACATGTCAGCGGGGCAAGGTTATAAGAAACAGGGTATAGTGAGCATGCTTCAATGCTGTATATATTTGTCACTGAGGTCTGATGAACTTCAGATACCTGTTAATCAAAAATTAGACAATTCAGCAAGATGAATTAAACTGAATTGAATATTTGCACATCTCAATTTACGTTTTTTATAAAAATTTTCTTATTTACTGTGACTAAGCATGCGAGTTGCCTCCTGGTTGTACCTGTGGTACTCACAGTTTGCCTCACTATCTGGATTGATGGCAGTGTGACCACTTTACCCAAAGTTGCTCATGAACATTTAATTGAGATCATGGTGGCTCCCTTATCCAGCCGCTGAACTGTTGCAACTATTGACAACTCTTTAGAACAACTGGTCCAAGCAATAATGGCCTTTAGATTGAACGGTACAAACTAGAGATTCTTTTAACTGCATTTCCTGAAAATTCTCTGGCAGCAGGTATGAGAGAAGCTGCCACCTTATGAGAATATTTCAAAATTGTTACAGGGATTACATAAGGTACTGTTAGTACCAAGCTTAAGTCAGTTGACAGAAAGTTTACTTCAATCTCAGTCATAGTCAAGTACAGTTGCCAGCTGAGAAACTGAGTATACCTGAACATCAAATCAATGATTACAGTCATCTGTTTGGCAGAAGTTATCATTTGTTACAATGGTACCAGGAGTTGGACAGAATGTCATCATGGAGGAGATGATGAAATAGTTGAATTAAAAGCCATGAAACATGGAATGAAAAAGATAGCAAAAATGGAATATGGAATGGAGAATAGGGCAACAAAATTATCTAATATTAAGACAAAACTAAAATTGACCAAAACTGACAAGCAACTGCTAGGCATAAAGAAGCAGGTGGAAGATAAAAGATCTTGGCCAACTTGTTAGCAGCCTGTATGACTTTGGAGAATGGCTTAATGTCCTGGAAACTGTACGTCATAATGGAAGAAATGCTGGTCCTGAAGATTTGAGATGTCAGGACTCAACTAAGCCTCTATGGGCACCAATCCAATAAATGTGACAAAATGTCAACTTTTAAGTTGGTATTGGGTGGTTAGTGGTGGTCGTGATGGAGTAGCGGTGGTGATGACAGGTTTATTTTTATTTTGTTTAATGCAGAGGAAAAATCTTATAAAATAGGGAGAATTGGATTTTCAACCAAAAAAACCTTTGCAAGCTATACTGAACTTCTTGGAACCACCTAGTAGTATTACTTCAAGAAGAAGGGACAGTAAATGGCCTATATACTAATGTATGAAACCGTTATTTATGGTTGGCTCCAAAACATTGGAACAAAATTCCAAATGGAATGATGTGATTCTGATGCAGCACACTGAGGTGACATTTGGAAGGGGTTATGGTGATGATGAGATGATCTCCGCATGGATTATCTCGAAGGCCCAGGTTGGGAAGCCATTTGGAACAACATTAAAACGTGGGAAGTTGCAGTTGCATTGCAGACTATGATTCTTCTTCACCTCTGGGATGGAGCTAAAGTCCTGGGTAATGAAGTCGTCTCAGTCTGTGCTTTTCCTCAGATCCGGTGTTCCAGGATGAGCAATTCCCCTTGGTTTACACCTGAGCTGCTCCAATCCATGCATGAGATACTTACCTTGGGGATGGTCTCAGATTGAAGCCTGATGGAATTAAACTTCTACTTGTAGATAAAATAAATTTACTTTTTTCTTTCTTTCTTCTTTTTCTCCTTTTTTTTTTTTTTTTTTTTTTTTTTTTTTTTTTTTTTTTTTTTTTTTGTAATAATCTTTTATTTTGAAATTATGACTTAACAAGATACGTCAAGACATAGATTTACAATTATTCTGTCAACATAACTGAATACTCAATTTCAAAAGATAAAATCTTGCAGTTTCTTTAGATTATCAAATATGCATTGTTTACACATACATCTTTCATCGTTCTACATAGAGTGAGTCTTCCTTTTTGCTAATTCAAGTTTATTGATTTTGCCATTGCTATGGCAAGTAAATGTTTCTTCATTGGACCAAGTCAGATTAACAACCAATGTGTTCATAAAATATTTGGTAATTCTTACAATCTTTTCTTTAAAACTTAACTTAAACAATTTGATATTCAAATATTATTTCACAAAATTTGTATTTTTTTAATAACGTTATTAAATAAATTATTAAATAAATTAATACTTAAATTTAATTTACATAACAACACTGTTCACAACACTTCCAAGAAAGGAATTGTAAATTAATACTGTTTATTTTCTTTTGTTCATGACCCACTCGATCAACTTTTTCTTTCAATTTTCACTTAATCCCCTCCACTTTTTACAATCACTTTTATTAATTTAAGATGAATTACTTTTAACTACCAATAAAATGAATTTGAAACAACAAATCTGAAATAATAGCAATGTTTTGAGGTTTGAACTTAAAACAACTGTCTGAACATAAGTTGTTTGTAAATTTGAAATGTTTACGGCTTTTTATTTTAAAAAAAATTTGTTTTTACTAATGTGAAAGTGACTGATGGCAGGGAGTGGAAACAGATACATTTTAAAATGGAGAAATTGATATATAATTGATTATAGAGTGGCTACTATGGGAACAGAATCAACATCCAGAAGACACTATTAGAGATTTTCTATCTGAACAAGGAAGACATGTTTCAAAGAATTTGTGGAAAGTTGTTTTTTTTTCCTTTGTAATTGTTTTGGAGATGAATAACAATCTTTATAATAATACAAGTGTTATCATTTCATTAATTTATGTAAAACACAAACATCAATCCAAGACCATATCCAGGAGAGTGATATTTTATATTTGCTGACTGCAATTAAGCTGGGGAAAGGAAGTTTAACTTCAGCATCAAACTGTTGTATATTACAAATTGGTCACAACACAACCTGGAGCAAATCATAAAATATAATTTTAAACAAAAATAAAATATTACAAATTGGCATCCCAACATGGAAAACTATAAAATGGAGTAAAACTATAAATAAAAGTATTTATAAACAGTGGAGCTTCATCAATAAAACCTTTTAAAACCATTTCTCGAACTGTAAAAACACTTAAGCTCCACTTACAACTCATTGAACAGTGCCAGCACAGGGAGGCGGTCACCTGAAGAACTATACCTTGTTTCACGTAAGCTTGCCCGGTAATCTCTTAACGGTCACGTGACCTCATCTCCTCTCATTGGCTGCTGTTTGGTACAGACTGTTTTGCGGTAAAAATTAGTTCGTTATTTAACATGGTGATATATCTTTATATGTTGGAAGAGAATTGTCAAATATTTACTTTCATAACTGTTTCAATTAAATATATTACGCAACAGAGTTAATTTATCTGAAATGCATGTTAATTCTTAAACAAAGTAAAGAGGAGGTTCCTTTGCATCTAGGCCTGCCTTTCTGATTACACAAGAGCACGTGCTTTAGTGGTAGTGAATTACATATATTTGTTTATATTTGTTTATATTTGTTTATATGAGTTTTATCACTGACCTTGTTCTGAACTGGATTAGTCATGTATTGTCATTAGAAGGTGTACTGTGCGCGTTCGAGAGATACGTTATTTTATCCATCGTTTATTGCGCATGTACTTATTATATGTATAATGGCAGAGTCTACCGCCAGTTTTTCGCTGAAGCATCGTAAGGGTAAGCCATTACAAAGCGGTGAAAAAAGAATTGTGTTGCATGTGTTTAATGCACTCACAGAGAAGAATCCATCTTTGTTAGTGAGGGAAGTCGAACAGTTGTGCTCCGAACTTACAGGTGTGAGTGTTAGGTCCATAGGAACATCGCGACGTGAAGTTGAGAAAACAGGAAAACTTACCACTCCAGGCAAACGCAGGAATAAAGAAAAGCGCGTGCTCGGAGAATGCGATGAGTTCGTTAAAACTGCTGTACGTCGTCATGTGCATAGTTTTTTCTTTAGAAACGAACTCCCTAACATAAATAAAATTTTGTCTGCTGTAAATGAGGATGCAGATTTACCAAATTTCAGCAGATCTAGTCTGTATAGATTGCTTATACAGCTGGGGTTTGTGAATGAAAAAAGGGGCAAGAAAAATGTACTGAGAGACAGAGGCGATATTGCTGTGTGGCGAAGACGTTATTTAAGGACAATCAGACAATACCGGGATACAAATCGCAAAATATACTACCTAGACGAGACTTGGGTGAATGAAGGGCTTACGACAAGTAAACTATGGCGTGACTCGACTATTAAGACTGAAAGACAAGCATTTTTGCAAGGTATGTCTTCTGGTTTAAAAAATCCCAGTGGAAAAGGCCGAAGACTGATTGTCACTCATATAGGAAGTGATAGTGGTTTTGTGGAAGATGGTCTACTACTGTTTGAGTCAAAGAAAACCGGTGATTACCATGAAGATATGAATGGACATGTGTTTCAGCAGTGGTTTGCGAGTGTGTTAGCAAAACTGGAACCAAGCAGCATAATTGTGATGGACAATGCTCCTTACCACAGCGTTCGTGTCGAAAAGAAACCAAATACATCCTGGAAGAAACAAGACATTATTGAGTGGCTGCGTGCAAAAAATGAAGTTGTAAATGAATCCCTTATTAAGGCAGAACTACTGGAACTTGTAGTAAAGCATGCCAGCGATTGTGATAAATACGTAATCGATGAAATGGCAAGGTCAGCTGGTCATGAGGTACTCAGGCTTCCACCATATCACTGGATTTTAAATCCAATTGAGCTTATTTGGAGCCAAATTAAAGGATTCGTAGCGAGAAACAATAGAACATTTAAGTTGAATGATATCAGGCCATTGCTTACCACAGCATTTTCGGAGATCAGTCACGAAACATGGAAAAAGGCTATTCATCATGTGCTCAAAGAAGAAAACAAAATGTGGGAGCTGGATGGCATCGTCGACAATGTAATAGAGAGCATAATTATAAACCCTACGGAGAGTTCCGACAGCGAAACTGTTACTGCAGAATCAGAATCCAAATCCGAGATGGAGGGGATTACTCCATTACCAGATTCTCCATAACGTGTGAGTTCAGTTTCATTATAAACTTGTATTTTTGCATGCCTTCATATACTTATTTGCATGATTTTAGCTATCTCCTGGCATTTGACGTTTACTGCAGTTTTAAATGTGATGGGAAGGCACCACCTATGGCCTATGGCGCGAAAGCATTAGCCAATTAGGGCGAGGGGGAGGGTTGTTGAACGCGGAGCGATACATTTCAGCCGGGCAAGGTTATATGAAACAGAGAATAGTTGAACATCAGCTGACGATGGGGACGTGGGGTCCTTGAAACATGTCCTAATTTTTAAATGTAAGTGGAGCTGAAGTGTTTTTATGGTTTAAAAAGGTTTTTAATAAAATGGAAATTTAAAATAATATTACATACACCAACATTCATGATCAAATTTAATCTAAATGTTAATAAATATTCGAGATTCATTTCTCTTCCTTTAATGGACATTATAACCTTTGTCATCTGGTTTAAGGTGTTCCAGTTCTTGGATGAGGGCAACATTTAGGTATAAGGTTTCCCCGTGTAATTTCCTCTATTTGGTCTTCTACCTTCTTTCTTGCTCTAAGCCATCTTACACAGACAAAGAATGTATGTTCTGCAGTATGCTTCTGACCACATTATACATTGCATAAAACTTGGCTAAAATACTCACAAGAGACACAAGAGCTGAAACATCTGGAATATAAAATACTTGCCCTCACAGAAGATAGGCAGCTTCACTGCCTTGTACCCCTCTGTGTACAGGGGCCCACAGAAAGGATAAGCTAATGCAGCATTATTGAGAGACTAAAGGCCACCCTGCATAGGCTTAATGAGTAGATGGTAACTATACAGTGACCTAATGCTCTGAAGGGCAACCAAACAATCCAAGCAAATAGCCCAAGGCTGCACAGCTTGTTGAAACTAAACAAGAGCCTTGTAAATGCCAAAAATCCTCAGCTGTAAAAATCAGGGACTACAATAAAAGACGAAACCTAAAACTCTGGTGATCACGAAGAAAGGCACATTCTACTCTCCAGTCATCCTTTGAGCCATCAGTGAATATGACAGTGCAGTGAGCAAACTGCACCTGTTCTAAAAAAGCCAAATGAATACACGAAGCCAGGTAGGTCGATTTCGGCAATACATACAATAGACAATGAGGAACGCATTCCATAATGGAACTGATGACAGTAACAATGCTACAATGAGTACCCAGACCTGTGGTACACCATTCTCCTGTGTAAAATCATGGAACTGAGTGAGTGAGTGAATTTATTAAACTTCATTATATACACAAATTCTCAAATTCTTATACATTTACAATTTAATTTAATTATATATATATATACACACCGCTAAATATCTCTAGTTACATATCAAACTAAAACTTTATTGAGATGCTGAATTTCCTTGGGCCCATAGACTCTAACACCATGCTTTTTGAGCTATAGAACCCTATTTACCACTTTTGGTTATACTTTATCATGATTATCCTTATTACTAATTTTTCTTAACCATTTATTTTTCACTAAACCTAAGTACTTTCCTATTTCCAATACATTGTTTCTTGATTTAACACTCAGTAACCTTTTAACTAAAATTTCACTAGGTAACATAGACCACTTCTTTTAGAGTACTTTTCCTCTCTAATTCTTTGTTTCCTGAGGTTCTATCAATAAATGACACAAACTATTTGTTTTCATATTATACATTATATACTTTCCTTGTTCTTCTCTCTCCCCTAAGCCTTTTAACCTTGTCACTCCTGTTCTGGCCCATGCAGAGCCTTCTCTTGTCATTTTGTCACAAATAACCACATATTTTTCTCTTTCCCAATTCATTTTTCTCTCTCTATAGGTACATAGTGAGGTTCTGGAATTTAAACTACCCATTTTATCCTGCCTTTCTCTGTCTTCTATCCTCATTTTGAATCTTTTCCAGAAACCTTTCTCTAATCTATTACTATCCCTCCACATATCCCCATATTCTATTTCATTCCACACTGTGAAGTGAGTGAGTGAGTGAGTGAGTGAGTGAGTGAGTGAGTGAGTGAGTGAGTGAGTGAGTGAGTGAGTGAATGAGTGAGTGAGCGGAGTGGAATGGAATGGAGTTTAAGAACTGTTGATAGCTAGGTCATTTGGGCCAGACATCAAAAATTAAAACATCAAAAAGTTATGAAACATAGCGTTACAAATTAAAAACACCACATTAAAACAAGACTAAAAATGTAAAATGGTAAAATTATAAACAATACATATTAGATCTTAAAAATCTAAAAAGCTCCTAAAACTAACACACAAAAGTCGGACTTCTAAAATCAATATAAGTGACAAACTGTAGCGTCTTCTAAAGCTCCAGGTTCATTACCTAACACTAAACAACTACAGGCATATCACCCAGACTGGTGCTCACAGACGCATAAGACAATCAAGTAGCATATGAGACACAGAGCAGTAAACAGCGCACAGACAGGACCCAAGTCATATCAAGCTATATCACGAGAAAGATGACCATGGTCTGTGACCTATTCTTAGATAGGTTAGCATAACCTCAGAGAGCTGGGATTCCCTGCAGGATTTTAGTCAGGGCTGTACGGTTTTCTTGATTTCCCAGAGTTGAGTGCCTACCAATGCTCTCCAGGACCACTGCCAAGCCGAGAACAAATGGAAACGGAACAATGAACATATTTGTAGGGCATAGTAGACGTGGAACATGGTGACAAACAGCATGAAGACTTAGCAGCAGCATCTGCTGCTTCATTGCCAAGAATGTCCACATGGCCTGGAGTCCATGTATAAACTAAACTAACTGGTATAAGAGATGAGTATCTGTGTTTCTAAAACCAAGACGGATGAGCCGATGTACTATTGCAGGGCTCAAGGGGTAAGAGCAAATAATAAGGCATTCTTGAACTAAGACGGACATTAAAAGCAAAAAATAAAATATTGCAAACAGTTCTGCAGGAAAAATGGAAATAGCATACGGAAGGCAATAATTGTGAGCCTCACTGCTATAGAAGAAACATGTAGCACTAGGAAACCGTCAATAAAGACCAGGGTAAAGTACCGGTAACGGTTCAGTAGTTCAGTGAAAAGTTGATGTAAAGACCATATGCAAAGTAGCAATGCTAGCGTTATCTGAAAGCTGTTGTAGGCCTGTTGTGGTCCATTATTTTGTGTTTATGCTAAGGAGGATCAAGGTAAGGTTAGGAAACTAATGGCTTGATATGGCACCACTTGATTTTAACTGAGCCTTCCTCTGGTGAGGTGGCCTCAAAGGATCAAGTAGAGCTTGTCACACCAGTCTGTAAGGGTGTCAGAGAATTAGCTTAGACCGGTTAGGCTCCTGTTTGATATTGCAAGACACATTGACAGAAAGATCTGTAGAGCTCAAGCACCACCAGGGATCGACAAACCAGTGAAGCTAATCGACCATAGGACACAAATAACTTGGGTTTTTCAGAACATTGTAAATAATAACAAATGGTTTGGAAATACTCGCAACACGGTAGCATGTGCTGGTAACTGTAGAGGCAAGGAACCAGTTTTGACTGACTGCTAGCTGCTCGCCTGCTTCATTTAAATAAACATTCATCGACATCTGCTTCAGCTGATGGTGCCATCTTGTTTATTTCCCTGAACTACTTACATTAACGCTGATGTGTCGCATGTTTCAACTTACATAATATTACTGTTTTAACTATAATTGTCTGTTCTCGTGTGAGAACTTTATGTGTATTGTGATCACATTTACACTAGCATTATCCAAAAGCACGAGGTCACACCGAGAATGTGTAGGTTTCTATGGGCGATAATGACCAAGAGTATCTCTCTACAGGTGGTAGTCTGAGGGTAAGTGAAGTGAGAAGTTCACAAAACTGAATTTCAGAGGGACATGTTGGAAATTATGCTGCATATAATGTTCTGCAAGATCTATATGGAATAATGTTCAAAAGGAAGGTGACCTGCATGACCTGCCAACTTCGTAACATATAAACAGAGTAAAACTGAACAAAAAGGCAACCTGAATCGGCCTGAATTCAGTTCGCCTGAATCGGCATACAAACATTGAAAACAGGTAGTATGGTAAGCCCCTATGGCAAGACGGATACCAGTATAACGCTCGCTATCTAAAAAGCGCAGTTTAGAGGCAGATGCTGCCATAGATAAAACTGTCACAGTTCAACTTGGACCAAACCAGGGAGTGTAACAGCCTCAAAAATAAGGTGTGATCGCCGCTGCAGGATGCTCCAGATAAAACCTTCAGCACTCAAAGCAAATGATCGTACAAAGCACGAAGATGAAGAATGTGATACTCTCACATCAGTTTACTGTCCAGTAAAAACGTGCCCAATATCTTGAGTTGCAGAACAAACAGCAGGGGTATGCCATTCAAATAAAGATTGGGAGGAAGACTGTGACCATGGAGATGATGAAAAAGTATGCAGAGTGTCTTCACATGGGAGAAAGCGTAAGCTAGTGCAAAGCCATGTCAGGAAAATTAGAGCGACAGTAGTCCGCAAAGTGGTCAATATACTGGACACTGAGATTCCAATAAGTGTATGAGAAAGGGACACGACCATATAGGCCCCATTTATGGAGGCTACTAACACCATATCTCCAGAAAGTGTCATGTGTCTTCTCGAGATCAAAGAAGACAAAAAAAAAAAAAAAAAGACAGCAACTGTTTGGCTCTGAAAGGCATCCATGATGTGCATGGATAACAAGACCAAGTTATCCATTGCTGAATGGAGGCAACAAGAACTGCTGGACTTTGGGCTGCAGACTTCAAGATATCAACCACCACCTCAAGTGTCTGTTGAGCATGTGCTCCACCACCTTGCAAATGCAAATGGCAGAGAGATATCGGACGATAAATTGGAAGATTTTAAGATTCGGATGATAGTGGCCTAGCGCCAAACCGAATGTCGAATACAAAGTGCTTTAGTATTAAGATATGAAAATCATCCGATCCAGGAATGGAAGGCCTGGAGAATGCCAAAGCCTACTTCAAGTTGAAGATTGTGAAAAGAGCATTATAACATTTGCAGTTAAAAGAATGAAATAATGGTTCATTCCCCTCCACCTGGTTCTTAATTGGCAAAAACAACAGGTAATGAAGCGTCAGCAACAGCTATAGAACAAACGATGGTATTATTATGAAGTATGGCAAATGGTGAAACCTTGCAGGCCACACTATGGACCTTGTCCCAAATGACAGACGATGGTGTGAAATGATTAAACAGCTCCACAAAACGGAGCCAGAATGTCCGTTTACTGATCTTTATGATGTGCCAAGCCTACAGAGCAAGTGCTTGAACAGAACCAGATTGTCTAGCATAGGGTGGCGCCGAAACACCCGAATTGTTGCCCTCCTTGCAGAACTACCCCTCGCCATTCCTCCATCTACTAGGAAAAAGGCAAACTTATACATTGTGAAGACAATCAGAGAATAGCACTTCAGGAGCAGACAGGATAACAGAAGTAAGGTAGTCCACCACTTGGCCAAGATCATCAAACAGGCAATAATCAAAATTAGCTAAAGTAAAACAGAGAGCCCAGTCCGCTTCATTCATTTCTCATATGGGTATATGTGAAGAAAAGCAAGCAAGCAAGCAAGTAAGCAGAAAGCAAGATGCTTTGACAAGGGAAGTGATTGCTGAAGAAGGTGTCAGAGACAATGTTCCACTGAAGACCAGGAGCAAGCTATGGTGAGCAAACTGCTAAGTCCAAGTGAGAGAGTGCCGGTAAAATCAGAAACCACAGTAGGGTCACCAGTATTAAAAAGGCAATGATGATTTCGGATGAAAAACTCTGAAAAATGTGTCACCCTTACACAAGCCTGAATCAAGCCAAGGGAGGGTAGTGAACATTAAAGTCTCCCAAAAGGGTAGGATGCTGGAAGCACTATATTCACAAGGTCTGAGATGGTGAAGGGAAAACATGGCAGTTAGTTGTAAGTAATTTGCAGTAACTTTGCTGCAGAGTAGTTCTTCCTCTTCCTTTTCTTTCTCTTCTTCTGAGCCAAATAACTCAAAATAAGTAGTCGGAATCAACAGCCTATATGACATTTCTTGCATACTCCTGAATATTTGATAATGACTATGAAAATATTAGGTGCATTCAGCCATAAATGATGATCTAGTTACGAAGTTCAAATCGTCTCTGGAGGTTTGCAGTTATGCCTGCATCCCAACTGCAATGGGTCAACATTAGTATTTGTTATATACTTGTCAATTTAAACTAAATATGAATCCATTGATGTAAAGCTCAATGAAGAAATTATTTTTATTATTATTATAAGTCTAGATTTATGTCAAGAGTAATGGAGACAATGAACTCACCAATACTGCCACACAACTATATACATCTTGAGGCCTTTCTGCAGGAGTTAAGTTAACACTTTCTCCTCCTGCTCTGTCTCTACCCAGGGCAGCATAATGTTGCAGACCATTACATGAACCATCCTGGTGAATAGGAAAATGGGATATAAAGTTTTCTGGATCCCCTGATTCTATAGCTGCCACTACTTCCATACAGCAAGCAAGAGTTTGCCAAGGCTCATCAGATTCTGCCCACCACATCTTACCCTGGAATAAAATTAACATTACAAGTCACTTATACAGTCTCCAAAAAGGAAAACACTAAAATAATATTTTTGTAATTCAAAACCAAAGTGGGATTTTAATATGGATTAACCCATTTACTATCATGTCATTCACACATAAGATGCTCATTTTGAATTTGGTACTTTTTTTTTTGGTGTAATTTACGTCCTCCAATGTTAGGTCATATCATGGTGTATGAATTGGGTGAAATGATACTCAAATGAGTCCAGGGTCCATGGAGCTTAGAGTTACCCGACATTCGTCTTGAAGGATAAGGGAAAATCCCGGAAAAAACCTTATCCAGGTAACTCACCCCTGTACATTTCTGAACGCTGCTAGTTTAAGGTTGTTTTTTAATATTGTTAATGTATCTTTATTTAGAATTCTTTTTACTTCGCTCAATTTGAATTTTAAAGTTTGCTTGTTTAAGGTTTTACTTTCTATTAATTGTCCAAAATGGTCACTGATACCTCTATTTGTTAGTGATAAGTATAAGTCTTCCCTATTTAGGTTAGTATATATGTGGTCAATATAAGTGGATGTATGTTGAGTAACTCTAGTTGGTCCTGATTCTATTAGGTTCAAATTACACCTTTCCATTAGCTCTAACAGTGATGTTTTCTTTTTACTTTCTGTTAAGATGTCTATATTAAAGTCTCCTATTACAATGATTTTATTATTTTTTATAACGTCACTTAGGCAGGTTTCAAGTTTTTGTAAAAACATTTTTTGTCGGCTCTTGGTGAACTGTAAACCCTTTAAGTTTTGTTGTTTATAGAATAATTTCAATTGCTGACAGTTCACAACCCATTTCCTCACAGTATTTCTTACAGTCAACTTTGTTAAATTTTGTATTTTTCTTAGTATATATTACAACCCCCCCACTCTTATGAGTTTCTCTGCAGTAACTAGTGGCTAGGACGTAATTTTCATAGCAGTTTGCATTCATTTCGCTATCTTTTAACCCATGTTCTAAAAATACTTTAATATTTGGTTGTAAATCAAGGATCAGTTGCTCAATTGTTGCTCTTTTGTTTGCGATGTACTGAATATTTTGATGAAAAATACTAAGATATTTTTTATTTTTTAAGTTTGGATTATCCTGCCCCCTGTTTACTCCTCGATTGCCCTCTAAACACAGATTTATACAATCATTTACCTTACCTGCATGGGTTTGCATTTCAGTTAATTTTTCTGCATCTCCCCTTGATGGTAGCTTCCCTATGTTAGTTAATTTTTCACTGTGTTTAGGATTCCTGGAGATTTGTTTGTCCACTGATACTGCATCCACCATCTGCTTTACAAGTTTCCCTGGCACCTGTTGATTGCATCATACAGAAGCTTTCCGAATTTCGCAGATCCTCTTCTGTTTAGGTGTACACCATCCCTCGCTTTATCCTCCTCTCTTATTCGCCAATTTCCGTCTAGCATCATGCATTTTCGTGTTTGACACAGCCAGTTCAACTCTTCATTTATTCTTCGCACTTTTTGTTTCGTTACATCTCTTCTACACAATATTCCACTTATCACAATTTTTGTTTTCGGCATTTCGGCTCGTATTTGGTCTACTATATCCATGGTGTCGCCCATAATTTCTTCTGCCATTACCCTTCTTATGTTATTTGTGCCCACGTGTATGGCCACAACATCTGGTTTTAAGTCCTTTAAGTTTGCTTTTTTTAATTCTCGGCCCAGCTCTTCCACACGAATTCCCGGATAGCAGCAGACCTTGTATCCGGCTTCTCTACATGTTTCCCTGGCAAATTTTAGGATTGAGTCCCCAAATACCATCACCTTGTTTATATTTGTATTTACCTTGTTGATGCACTGCGGTTTCTTTTCCGACCAATTTCTATAATTCTCAGGGCTTCCATCATTTTGCTCACCTAGAACCCTGAAACTGTTTGCAGTTTCGATTTCGTACCCACTTGGCTCCGTTTTTCTTGCAGCTTTGCTTGATCTTTTTCCCGTAACTAATGCGTATGTTTCTATATCCTGGTGATGTTTTGTTACTTCCGTTTTCAGTTGTTCATTTTCTTGATTCAGTCATAAGATTTCTTCCTGTGCTCCTTTGTTTAACATGTCAACAATTACTTGAAGCGACGCTATCACCTCGGCTTCACGTGACGTTGGTTTACGCGCCATAATTTCATTTCGGTTTCTTTCCGTTTCAGGATTTCCATTTACATTGCCTTTATTTTCACAACTTACTTTTTCAACTATTTTTAAGCCAGTTCTTTCCTTTACCACATTTTCACTATTTTCACCAGTATATTCACTCGTTTTTTGTACCCTGCTTCTCGTAAATATTCCACATGCTGCCGCCATATTGAATATATATGAAATAATAAAACATCTACGAACTAAAGTGGACATAAAAAGCCAGAATTAAAATATGGCAAAGAGTTCAGCAGTAAAAAGGCAACTGGTATTTGGAAGGCAATATTTCTGAGCCTTGTCATTATAGAATAAAGTGGAACCTGTAGCACTAACCACTGGGATCCATTAGCAAATAGAAGAGGTAGTTCAGGTAAAGGCTCAAAAGTTTAAGCGTAAGATCGAACTGGGTATCTGGAATAGTCACGATAATGGTCAAGAGAGGACGTCTCTACAGCAGACATTTGGATGTCATATGCAGTGAAGTTTGTAAAATTGAAATGTACTTGGTCATATTATAATATAATTCTGCATATAACAATGAGCAGGATCCAAAAGCAGTGAAGATATAAAAGAAGAGTGGCAGAGTGACATGACAACTTTGCAACATAAGAACAAAATAAATCCCAGCAATGAACACACAATGGAGATTCACCTGAATCAGCATATAGGTAACTGACACAACTAGTGCGGAAAGCCTCAGTGACAAGCCAAATACAATATGACATAGAGTGTCTACAAAGTGAAACTAGAGGATGAGCTGCAGCATAAATAAAACTGCCGTAGTCTATTATTTGAAACAAAAGGTTAGAAACAGTGATGTATTTAACATTTGAAAGTAATGAGTCGGTAATTCTTACTTGGACATTCTTACTTGGACATGTTTCGGAGAACGGTTTGTCCCCATCGTCAGCAGTTATCCGACTGGTTGGATTCGTGGTTTCCTGAAGTGAGTTGGATGTCTGTGGTGGCATCTGTTGTTCTGTGAGATGAACTTCCAAAGAGAGTTTTCAGGTGGCAATTCAAAATTTAAAGTATACTGCTTGTTTTTTATAATTAGCAATTTTT
Source organism: Mantis religiosa (assembly GCA_030765055.1). Taxonomy (NCBI): domain Eukaryota; kingdom Metazoa; phylum Arthropoda; class Insecta; order Mantodea; family Mantidae; genus Mantis; species Mantis religiosa. Next base: position 138,177,665 of record CM060947.1, on the reverse strand, counting down.
CCCAAACATCGAGTTCGGCTGCATTACTGGCTGACTTTAATAGTTTTATATTTGGTACAATTTCATGAATGATAGATCAGAAATGGTGGGCTATTGCTGATTTTTCTATTTGTTTGTATTTCACACATGTCATATGTTCCTGTAATCTAATATGTAAACTTCTTTTGGATTTTCCTATGTAGAACTTATTGCAGTCTGAGCAGTTGATTTTGTATATACCTGATTTCTTGTTTTCAGGTACTGGGTCTTTCAGGTTGTTGCACAATAAGTTTTTTAAACTGAATTTATTTATTGGGGCTAGGGTGATGTTGTACTTCTTGAATATCTTGTTGAATTTATGATGCACTCTGGGATGATATGTGAATTTCTTGAACTGTGTCTCGGATTTTGATTCTGTTAAGTTTGTGGTATCCAATATGTGTTTCTGTTTCTTGAATTTCCAAATTTTCTTTTCTATCAATTGTTTTCTGTATCCATTAATTGCAGCTATGTTAATCATGTGGTTATATTCTTTGTTGTATTCATTCTGTTTCAATGGGATGTTAACTAGTCTATGTGCTAAGCTGTTCAAAACTGAAGTTTGTGGGGCGTAGGGTTGTAGCTATCGTTCTTGATGTAATTACCTGTTTGTGTTGGCTTCCTGTAGATGCCAAAAGATATGTTATTTAATTCATGGATTATCTTCAGATCTAAGAAAGGTAGGTAGCCATCTTTTTCTATCTCTATTGTGAACTTTATTGCTCTATTCAGTATGTTCAATAGTTTTAAGGAGTCTTGTATGAATTTGTGTGGAACAATGGCAAAAATATCATCAACATATCTATACCAGTATTTGAAGATGTAATATGTATTTCAAAGTAGCTCATAAAGAGGTTGGCTAGGAAAGGTGAAAGTGGATTGCCCATTGTTAGGCCTGAGGTCTGTTGATAGAATTTACTGTTGAATGTAAAGAAATTTTGATGTATGCATAAATGAGTAAGTTTTGTGAGATCTATTTCTTCTGCTGAAATGTTAGTCTGTATGAGCCAATTCTTGAGGAGTAGCATGAGTTCATTTGTTGGAATACTGAGAAAAAGAGAGGTGACATCAAATGATACTAGTTTGTCTTCTGTGTCCAAATGCAAATTTGAGATCCTGTCTACCAATTCTAATGGATTTCTAATGGCTAGGCTGTCGAACTATGGCAGTGATGAAAATGTATGTGCTAGATGTTTGGCTAACTTGTAGGTAGGTACAATAAGTTCTACATAGGAAAAACCAAAAGAAGTTTACATATTAAATTACAGGAACATATGACATGTGTGAAATACAAATAGAAAAATCAGCAATAGCCCACCATTTCTGGTCTACCAATCATGAAATTGTACCAAATATAAAACTATTAAAGCCAGCCAGTAATGCAGCCGAACTCGATGTTTGGGGAAAATTGCTAATTATAAAAAACAAGCAGTATACTTTAAATTTCGAATTGCCACCTGAAACCTCTCTTTGGAAGTTCATCTCACAGACGACAGATGCCACCACAGACAACCAGCTCACTTCAGGAAACCACGGATCCAACCAGTTGGATAACTGCTGACGATGGGGACAAACCATTCTCCGAAACATGTCCAAGTAAGGATAATTTAAGTGATGTTGTGTTTGAATTACCAACTCATTACTTTCAAATGCCGTAGTCTAGTTTGCATCGAACAATAAGAGGTACAACTTCAACATTATGTGTGATTGCCACTCCAAAATGCTCCAGGGAAAGCCTTCAAAGCAAATGATCCCACAAATCTGTAGGTGATGAATGTGATACTCCCACATGAGTCTTGAGTTTCCTTTATGGTGAAGGTCCAAGAACTTGAGGTATGGAACAAAGAACACGGGTAATATTTATTAATTTTTAGATGAGTTGTATTTATTACACATCTGCTTCACTTTTGTACCTATTTTGAGGACATGTTTCGCAAATCATCGTTTGCATCTTCTGCTCTTATGCGACTAAAGCTTGATCCAGTGGTGTGGTGGGTGTGGGTAATTCTGGAGTTGCTGGTGCCATCTGTTGATTTAGTGATGAACTTAAATGTGGGATTCTCTTCTGGCGGGATTTCAAAGTTCATTAGTTGGTTTTTATGCTTTTCTATGTATATTCTCTCCCATATGACGAGTTCACTATGTTTTTGTACGTATTTTAGTAATTCTGTGCTATCTTCAATTTCATGATTTTCAGACCAGAAATGAGCTGCTATTGCGGACTTATCAATATTTTTGTATCTTAAGTGCCTGAAGTGTTCTTTCTTTCTAGTGCCTATGTTTCTTTTTGTCCTCCCTATGTAAATTTAAATGAAGACTGGAAGGGCGATGTATGCCACAAAGACAATGAAAAAGGTTGCACTGTGTTTTCGTAGGTGAATACCAAAAGTCAGTAAAAAGTGCCCATGCTGGAATATGGTCAGCTGTAGTTGACACTCAATGTGCTAAGACTATTAAGAGCAATAGCAGACCAAAAAGTAGTCAATATACTGTGACATCAAGATTCTGCTAGGAATAATACTAATGTATGTGTATGTATATTAATAAGCTGAAGTTGTTCTCGGGAGGCAAGCCGGGTGTGAGGACGATTGGAAATTGACATTTCGGGAGTGTGCATCTCTCCCATTATCAGGATATTTGTTGGATGTTGTGGCCACAAATGAATCACACAAATAACAGAGACAAAACACTAATGATGGCATTAATGGCTACAGCAAAAGCAGCTACACTGAAATTGAGCTCTGAGGACACTGTGGACCTGGATCCCACAGGATCCCCTCATTGGAGGCTAAGCAGTACACATATGGCTTGTTGCTCAACCAAACCCTTTCCTTTTATGAGAGTATTAGGAAGCTTGTGCAGTGTTGGAATAAGTGCACCAAGAAACAGGCAGACTATTCAAAAAATGAGGTATTTGTATATTTCCCATGGCTATTTTAATAAAGATAAAAATAGTTTGGAGGCATTTGCTGACGAACTTTCACACATAAAATCAAATGCAAATACTGTATTCTTAATAGGCAACACATTCAAGTGCTCTGAAACAAGTATGAATTGGAAATTATCGTTTGAGTGGTTCTCTCAAACATTTTGCACAGGCTTTTAAGCAAAACAATTACATAGAAAATACAAATCCTGACAAAAAACAAAATAAGTCACACATTATAAATTAATGGTTTAAATAATATGTTACAAACAAAATATTTTCTGCAAAAGATCATCTATATAGTTTGAAATCCCCTGATATGTTGGAATGGCTTGGAATAAAAATATATGTATTAAGCTAAGAATAAAAAGTAATTATTGAATATATTGACTTACTGTTAAAGGATTTTTTGCAGAGTCAAAAATCTGGGGCATCATTTCTTCCGCATATGCCAATCTTTCAGCTAAAGAATCTCGCTTTTTGGTTCCAGTAAGATTGATCAAATGTATCTGTAACATGAAATGAAATGAAATGGCTTTAGTGTTTCGAAAATAACAGCAAAATGTACATCTGTTTTCAATTTTCTTGGTCAGTATTTATTCAGCTCTTTTCCAAATATCTAATGTACCTTTATGGTAAGCCTGAACTGAAAGTTTGTAAAATGTGATAATTGAACTGATTCAATTTTGATATACACTGTACTATAATAGTTTTTCCCACAATCCCAAAAATGCACATATGAATTCCTAAATAAAATACATTTGTATAGTAAGACAACTGCACATAATTTAGATTTTAAAATTAACTGTAAATTTCCTTTCTTCAAAATTTTAATAGAAAATTATTTCCATGCAATATACGGATTACAATTATCACCTCTTTTTCCCAATGAAATAGCAGTTGCCAATTCAATTTTGCACAAGTAAAAGAATAATATGATTAATAGTTTAACATTTTAGTTAATTGATAGAAATTAATTATTTCTTCATACTAGCCGATATAGGCTAAGTTTTTCGATAGATAGAGTCAACATGGAAAATTCAATGCCATGGCCGGGATTTCAACCACAGATCTGCTGGTTTCCGTCCAGTCGCTCTTAACCTTTGAGCTACCATGGCCAACATGCCATCCTGACATTAAATTCTCCATTTGACCCGTATATTTCCCCAGTAGAACACAAGGGGCTCTCGCATTCCAGATGATGAAGCCTGGGACTCAAGTACTTACGATAGTAAGTCGCCACAAACGGTGTATCTCGAATGCGAGAGCCCCTAGTGGTCTACTGGGGAAATATACAGGTCAAATGGAGAATTTAATGTCAGGACGGCAAGTTGGCCATGATAGCTCAAAGGTTAAGAGCGATTGGACGGAAACCAAAAGATCCGTGGTTCAATCCTGGCCATGGCATTGAATTTTTCATGTTGACACTATCAAAAACCTTAGCCTATATACAGCTAGTATGAAGAAATAATTAATTTCCATCAATTAACTAAAATAATAAGAGTTAAATGATGAAGCCTGGGACTCAAGTACTTACGATAGTAAGTCGCCACAAATGGTGTATCTGGAATGTAAGAGCCCCTAGTGGTCTACTGGGGAAATATACGGGTCAAATGGAGAATTTAATGTCAGGACGGCACGTTAGCCATGTAGCTCAAAAGTTAAGAGTAACTGGACGGAAACCAGAAGATCCGTGGTTCAAATCCTGGCCATGGCATTGAATTTTTCATGTTGACTCTATCAGTTCAACATTTATTTGAAATCAATTACTATGAATTTGTAAAATACCTTCACTCAAAAGCAGACATACAGAGTACAAACATAATAAACATATTAAATAATATAATATATAAATAAAAGAAATTTATGTTTTCATTCTATGGAGATTAACCAGTATTGTTATAATAATAGGTTATAAGTAAATATTATTATAACTTATAACCAGTATTGCTGTACACTCTCCTGCCACAATACAATTCTGTAAAGTGAAAAAAAAGTATTGACCACAACTATCCATTTATTTAGTAGAAAGAAAAGAGATGGTAAAGGCTTCAGCTACAGCCTTCAGTGGGGCAAAATGAAAACTGTTTATGGTAAGGCTGGTTATGATCATTTGGCGATACTTGCCATACATATGCAAGCAGCAGACCATATTTGTTGCACAAAATTTCAAAGAAAAAAGGAAGAGACTTAAAACTCCCAAGATCTGCATTTTGCATTGCACAGAATTATCCTTGCAACAGAAAATTTGCAAACTGCGCTATGATAACTGTAGACAACAATAATGATTTGTAGATTCCTGCCTTTGGTGACGATCTGGAAGAATTCTTGTAGATGCCTCAGCGCTCAGGAGCAATGAGTCTTATCTCTGGTCGTGGTATCAGAGTGAAAACTATTTTATGCTGTTATGGTAGGAAAATAACAATTCCTCTCCTTTAGATATCTTGAAATTTATTCCGAAAAACCACTAATATATGCTATTACAATTTTAAATTTCGTAGATTATGACCTTTCATAAAATGATTATTGTTGTATCGTTGAGCTATAAGTTTCTACAGACTTGCAGAACGAAGGCAAATAAACATGCCTTCCTCTGACAGTGATCTTGTGTAGAATGACGCCAAACTAAATGAATATTCTGGATTCTCTGCACAGGATGTTTCTGGAACATCTAAAATTACTTCTATCCTATTGGTCCATGTCACAACATTACGTAATTACATTATTGTGATAACCAATATGAACACCATTACGTAAGTTATCATTCTGTGGCCTACCTTGCTTCACATCCTATTTTATACAAATCACCTTTTCCAGAACATGGTGCAGCAAAATCAATTCCAATCATGGCAGTGCAAGCCTTAACTCAGAACTCTCCAATATGTCTAACTTAAGAGGAGCAGGCATTAATACAACACGAAAAGATGTTGCAGTTAAAAACAACAAAATAGGAGAAAAGATTACTACAACCAATCAAGATAGAAACACAAACAAGTTTCCTGCACAAATTTACGGAATTAAAAACAGACCTGAATCTTCCTAATTCTAAAGAAAACATTTTAATCAAAGAAAACCCATTGACTTTTGAACCACTTAATATTCAATTAGATTTAGAAGAAATAGTTGCAAAATCTTAAACTCACAAACCTGTACTAAAAGCACTAGCATTAGAAACTGGAACAATAGATACCCACCTGAAGAATGGCTACATATCTACACAGATGGATCTAACTTGGACAACAACTCAGGAGCAGGAATTACATGTACACTATTCTCATTCTATCAACCAGTAGGATACCACACAACAAATTTTGATGCAGAAGTAATGGCTATTCATATTTCACTTCAACACCTTCTATACAGAATAGATAAATTAAATTTATCTATTTATCTATTTATTTATATATGCTGTCATATTTTCTGATTCTAAAGCAGCATTACATGCAATAAGTTCATATAAAATGAGGTCAATCCAAATTAAAAAATGTCACAAAATGATCCAACAACTTCAAAAGCTACAGAAAAGAATTAAATTACGATGGATACCTGCACATTATGGAATTGCTGGAAATGAATCTGCTGATTTTTCGATAGATAGAGTCAACATGGAAAATTCAATGCCATGGCCGGGATTTCAACCACAGATCTGCTGGTTTCCGTCCAGTCGCTCTTAACCTTTGAGCTACCATGGCCAACATGCCATCCTGACATTAAATTCTCCATTTGACCCGTATATTTCCCCAGTAGAACACAAGGGGCTCTCGCATTCCAGATGATGAAGCCTGGGACTCAAGTACTTACGATAGTAAGTCGCCACAAACGGTGTATCTCGAATGCGAGAGCCCCTAGTGGTCTACTGGGGAAATATACAGGTCAAATGGAGAATTTAATGTCAGGACGGCAAGTTGGCCATGATAGCTCAAAGGTTAAGAGCGATTGGACGGAAACCAAAAGATCCGTGGTTCAATCCTGGCCATGGCATTGAATTTTTCATGTTGACACTATCAAAAACCTTAGCCTATATACAGCTAGTATGAAGAAATAATTAATTTCCATCAATTAACTAAAATAATAAGAGTTAAATGATGAAGCCTGGGACTCAAGTACTTACGATAGTAAGTCGCCACAAATGGTGTATCTGGAATGTAAGAGCCCCTAGTGGTCTACTGGGGAAATATACGGGTCAAATGGAGAATTTAATGTCAGGACGGCACGTTAGCCATGTAGCTCAAAAGTTAAGAGTAACTGGACGGAAACCAGAAGATCCGTGGTTCAAATCCTGGCCATGGCATTGAATTTTTCATGTTGACTCTATCAGTTCAACATTTATTTGAAATCAATTACTATGAATTTGTAAAATACCTTCACTCAAAAGCAGACATACAGAGTACAAACATAATAAACATATTAAATAATATAATATATAAATAAAAGAAATTTATGTTTTCATTCTATGGAGATTAACCAGTATTGTTATAATAATAGGTTATAAGTAAATATTATTATAACTTATAACCAGTATTGCTGTACACTCTCCTGCCACAATACAATTCTGTAAAGTGAAAAAAAAGTATTGACCACAACTATCCATTTATTTAGTAGAAAGAAAAGAGATGGTAAAGGCTTCAGCTACAGCCTTCAGTGGGGCAAAATGAAAACTGTTTATGGTAAGGCTGGTTATGATCATTTGGCGATACTTGCCATACATATGCAAGCAGCAGACCATATTTGTTGCACAAAATTTCAAAGAAAAAAGGAAGAGACTTAAAACTCCCAAGATCTGCATTTTGCATTGCACAGAATTATCCTTGCAACAGAAAATTTGCAAACTGCGCTATGATAACTGTAGACAACAATAATGATTTGTAGATTCCTGCCTTTGGTGACGATCTGGAAGAATTCTTGTAGATGCCTCAGCGCTCAGGAGCAATGAGTCTTATCTCTGGTCGTGGTATCAGAGTGAAAACTATTTTATGCTGTTATGGTAGGAAAATAACAATTCCTCTCCTTTAGATATCTTGAAATTTATTCCGAAAAACCACTAATATATGCTATTACAATTTTAAATTTCGTAGATTATGACCTTTCATAAAATGATTATTGTTGTATCGTTGAGCTATAAGTTTCTACAGACTTGCAGAACGAAGGCAAATAAACATGCCTTCCTCTGACAGTGATCTTGTGTAGAATGACGCCAAACTAAATGAATATTCTGGATTCTCTGCACAGGATGTTTCTGGAACATCTAAAATTACTTCTATCCTATTGGTCCATGTCACAACATTACGTAATTACATTATTGTGATAACCAATATGAACACCATTACGTAAGTTATCATTCTGTGGCCTACCTTGCTTCACATCCTATTTTATACAAATCACCTTTTCCAGAACATGGTGCAGCAAAATCAATTCCAATCATGGCAGTGCAAGCCTTAACTCAGAACTCTCCAATATGTCTAACTTAAGAGGAGCAGGCATTAATACAACACGAAAAGATGTTGCAGTTAAAAACAACAAAATAGGAGAAAAGATTACTACAACCAATCAAGATAGAAACACAAACAAGTTTCCTGCACAAATTTACGGAATTAAAAACAGACCTGAATCTTCCTAATTCTAAAGAAAACATTTTAATCAAAGAAAACCCATTGACTTTTGAACCACTTAATATTCAATTAGATTTAGAAGAAATAGTTGCAAAATCTTAAACTCACAAACCTGTACTAAAAGCACTAGCATTAGAAACTGGAACAATAGATACCCACCTGAAGAATGGCTACATATCTACACAGATGGATCTAACTTGGACAACAACTCAGGAGCAGGAATTACATGTACACTATTCTCATTCTATCAACCAGTAGGATACCACACAACAAATTTTGATGCAGAAGTAATGGCTATTCATATTTCACTTCAACACCTTCTATACAGAATAGATAAATTAAATTTATCTATTTATCTATTTATTTATATATGCTGTCATATTTTCTGATTCTAAAGCAGCATTACATGCAATAAGTTCATATAAAATGAGGTCAATCCAAATTAAAAAATGTCACAAAATGATCCAACAACTTCAAAAGCTACAGAAAAGAATTAAATTACGATGGATACCTGCACATTATGGAATTGCTGGAAATGAATCTGCTGATTTTCTTGCCAAAAAGGTGCACATTTAATTCAGAACAAAAATAAAAACTTATCCTGTACATCTATAAAAAGACTAGCTAAAAACAAACATAAAAACAAACATAAAAACAAACTAAACCAATCAATATCTAACAAAGCCAAACATAAAAAATGGAACATTTTAATTAAAAACCCATTTGGCCAAACATTTACACAGAATATGAATTTATATACGTCCAAATTGTCCTCTGTGAAACAAAGAAGAGGAAATGACTGGAGAACATCTTCTAACCTGTGAAGCCCTACCTGCCAGATCCACTACACGGAAATATTGGACAGCAAGAGAGCTAATGGCTTCATTGCCAAAGCCAAGCATTTGAAAACAATAACCTTTTCCAGAACAATCCAAAACAAATTCCCAAATATTTGAAAAAATATGAAATAACTGTCACATCCTGTTGCTCAAAACGTTACCATGGCTTTATCTTTGTTAATAGAAACCTCTCAGAAAATGCACTGATTATTCTCGAAAGAGTGAGAAGGGAACTGATGCATTTCTCAGACCTGTGCTAAGCACCAACAAATGCATCACTCCAGCCAATGGAATGCGCAAATGACAGATAGATGTTATGTTCATGTGAGGTAATCAGTGCATTATCTGAGAGGTTTCTGTTAACAAAGATGAAGTCAGGGTAACTATTCGAGCAGCACAATACAAAACATGACCCAGCACGAGAATGTTTAAAATAATGAGGTTTTGTTCCATGGGATGTAAGTGGAAAATATTAAGAGCAGGTTTGAATGTTTTGATAGCCCAAAAGCATTCCTTGCAACACCAAGGTATAGGGACTTGACATAAAGAGATGAAGCTTGAGACATGTTGAATTCTGCTGTGAACAAGACAGAACAAGTAAAATATTCTACCATTTCTTCGATGGTGGCGAAACCATTGTTGATGAGATGTATAAAGGATTGAAGTTACCACCAATGAGCCTTAGCAGACAACAACAGATGCCAGTTGGAAAGAGATTGAAACTAGTCTCTCATAAATATAAACAAGTAAGTGACGAGTATTAATAAACCAAATAGTTTCCGAGATTAATTTTGACGTCACTGTTACTAAATTCCTCCAAACACATATAACTAATAGGCCAACAAGTCTTCAGGAACAAACAATTTGAGGTTAAGTGTGGAACAAACAACGGGAAAATGGATACATATAAGGTAGGATTTGGACTTTTATCTTTTGAAAACAAACACGAAATAAAACTTTTCGGAAAATTACAAGAAAAAGGAGAAAACTTGCAGCTGATATAAGGTTCATAAATGTGTATAAAGAAAAAAGTAGTGCCTAATTTCGTCAGAAAAGTAGTAAAATTTGATAAAAATAGTAGACAACAAAAAGCAGCAGAGAAAAAAGTGCTAGAAGTTGAAAAGAACAAACACTACAGAAATAGAAATACATTAGAAATAAAATTGTACCATTTGCATCAAAAACTTACCAAACAATTGATTTGATTTGATTTGATACATTAGGACATGTATTTTGGGAAAATTTCAAAAATAATTTATTTGCATATCTTAATGGAAAAATGAAAACAAAAACGGCATTTTTAAAAAATAAACTTAAAAATTTATGCCAGAAAGCAAGCACTTTTGAAAAGAAAAAGCAAAAAGACAAACATAACCTAAAAGATCATTCAAACAATGTTGTTAACCTATCAAACTAAAAATTCACAAAACCAGAACTGAATATGCTAAATCTAGGTTTAAAAACATGTGTAGACTATTCCAACCAAATTGAAGAGTATTGTCACCCGAATGTCGGAACTCCCTATAGAACTGACAAGCAGGAGGGTCGGACGTGAAGTATTCAGGGCCGCACCCACCCATTAATCTCTGTCACTAACTGAAGGGATGATTAGGAGAGGGATCGCGGGCCACTATGCCGTCTCTTTCCCCTCCCCCTGGATTCTCGAACGTGCGGGTTGTTTCGTCTAATCCGGAAACTTCTAGATTGGCCAGCTGGTCTTATATAAGCGACGCGCCGGGCCGGAGGAAGTCAGTTCTTGGCAAGCTGTGAGGAGCGCCCAGTGAGGGGACGGACTGCGTACGTGCGTCGGAGGAGTTTACGTAATTACGAGTGCAAGTGGAACTGTAACGGATGAACTGGTGAATCGTAATTGTGTGCATTACGTAATTCTGTGTAATTGGCAAGTGTTCAACTGCAAGTCGGTGGAAATAAAGAACATTTTTGAGTGGTGCAATTGGACTTTTCATTTCACGAACCCACAAAGTCACAGTATATTGCTGACATCCAAATTGCTACACATACACTTAATGAAGAAAATAGAAACACAGTAAAAAATAAATGCTCCAAAATAGTAGAACAGATTAAAAATGAAAAGAAAATTAATTGTAGTAGCCAAATTATAAAAGCCCTTAAAAAAGAAACCAGTTATTTATAATAAAGCAGACAAGGGAAATAAAATAGTAATTTTGGAAAAAGAAGATTACACAAAGAGGATGGAAGATTTGTTGGAAGACAATAATTACCAAAAAGTAGAAACTAACCCTTTAAAGTACTGCATTGAAACCACAAATAAAACTCTAAAAGAAAGCAAAATAATCAACAAAAAAGGTTAAGAGCGACTGGACGGAAACCAGGAGATCCGTGGTTCAAATCCCGGCCATGGCATTGAATTTTTCATGTTGACTCTATCCATCAAAAAAGAATTTCACAAAATTAAAGTAGATAACCCAACATTACCAAGAGTATATGGGCTGCCAAAAATTCATAAAACAGGGAAAGGCATGAGACCTATCACTAGTAGTATAAATGCCCCCACATATAATTTGGCCAAATGGTTGCTAAATAAATTTCATAGTTTCCCAAAATTCAAAAGTGCAAATTTAAAAAACTCTTTAGATTTAGTAGGAAAAATCAAAGATATAAATTTGGACAAACTTGACAGACTGGTTTCATTTGATGTCACATCTTTATTTCCAAGCATACCAATAAAAAAATTACAGACTGTATTAAAAAAGTGGCTAACTACAATAGAAATGGAAGCAATAGAAGCAGAAGAATACATTTCTCTAACAAAAATATGCATTGAAAAAAACTTCTTCAGCTTTAATGGAAAACACTACAAGCAGAAATCAGGGTTATCAATGGGCAATCCACTTTCACCTTTTTTGGCTAACTTATTTATGAGTGCATTTGAAACACAAATCAAAAAGTCCTTCCCATTGATCTTCAAAGTTTGGTATAGATATGTTGACGACATCTTTGCAATTGTACCTAATAAACATTTAGAAGATGCATTAAAATTACTCAATCTGCAAGAAATGACTATAAAATTCACTATAAAAAAGGAAACCAATGGACAACTCTCTTTCTTGGATCTAAATATCATCAGGAATGACACAAAAATAAAATTTGGAATTTACAGGAAACCAACACATTCAGAAAATTACATAAAAAATAATAGCCACAACCCAATTACACATAAACATGCAATAATAAACAGCCTTACACACAGAGTAGTCAACATAACCATGGAAAAAGAAGAATATTTCAAAGAACAAAAAACAATACTACACATAGCAGAAGAAAATGGATACAACAAAAGTTTGGTGTTGAAGAAAATTAGAAAAGCTAAACTAAGAAAACCATTAAGGAAGCAACCACATTTAGAAAAGAAAAAGAAAGCAACAGCATATTCAGTTCATTCACATATCAGCCGAAAACATTTAATAAATTTAAAAAGGTCTTCAAGGAACAAAATATCACCTTGGCACCTACTAATAGACACTCAATTTTAAAATTGCTAAATTCAAAAACAAAAGATGAAATCCCATCAGTTAACAGATCCGGAATATACCAGATAAGTTGTAAAAATTGTGAAAAATGCTCAAACTAAAAGAAATCTATAAACCAGAGTCAAAGAGCACTTTAGAAACATCAGATTGAAACAAAAAAATAAGTCAGCAGTAGCATTTCACTTTTGGAATGAAAACCATGACATTGATCCAAATCCAAAATTATTAAAAGGAGTGATAAACCAAAATAAATTGACAACATGGGAGAACATATTCATATGGAAAAATAAGGATCGCGTAATGAACTTTGAAATCCCACCATTAGATAATTTGACAAAGAAGTTCATAGTTTCACCACCAGAGAGAGAAGACAACAACAGATGCCTGTTGGAAAGAGATTGAAAATGGAGGTGAATGCCTTAGAAACTAGTCTCTCATAAATATAAACAAGTGATGAGTATTAATAAACCAACTACAAATAGTTTCTGAGATGTATGATCTACTTGAGCAGGGTAAGCAAGATGAGCAAAATAAGTGTGAAAAGCTCTACCCCTCTCTTTACCTTTACTTGCAGCTTGTCCAACAGTCACTTAAGTTTATGGTGAAACATTCTGAGCTGAAGAGTAGGATAGCAAAGCTTAAGATGAGGTAAATGGAGAGTTAGAAATTGAATAAAGAATGGAGTGGCAATAGGTAGAATAATTTACATTATTAGACATGCAAAAGTTATCAGCACATTCCTGCCTACAGCTGCCAAAATTGAAATCATATTGTGCAATTCCTTACTCTCAAAGAAAATAGTCCACAGAAATCCTCCTTCACATTTCGAAAGTAACTGCATCAACTTGGCATTTTTGAACATATACATCATGGAAGTTATGATCAAACTGAACTTAAACTATCTAAAAGGTTGTAACATACATCTATTTTCACATTATATATAATTTATATTCTTTTACTTAAATATTTTTCTGGCTAAACTATTGGTAAATCTTACCTTTAGCCAATCCAAGCCCTTTGGTCCTAAACATTCACCCTTTGCAAAACAAAGAAGTGATCTTGCCATGTCTGATCCCAGATGATTCAGGTGTGGTGGACAAGGATACACTCTCCCTCGAAAGTCCATGTTATGTGGTAACCAAAATATCTTTTTCCTAAACTGCAACCAATGAGTGACAATGTTAATGCATGTGATTCAGATTCAGATTTTATTCTGCCATTTGCAACATGTTTTACAAAGCATCGTCAAAAGTAACATTACAATTACATTTTTACAGTTCAATAATAAAACAAATAAATCTATTTACACATTATTAGCAGTTCTAGATATACACAATAGATTGATAACAAAATTTAATAAACTAAGTCTAAGTCTCTCTTCCCTTTTTGTATTCCTCAATTGAGTAGAAAGCGTTTTTCACTAGGTAAGTCTTTATTGCATAAATTTTCTTCACTTCTTCATTTATTGCCTTGATAGAGTGAGGTAAATGATTATATAAATTTTTTGCAGTACTTTCAATACATTTGGCAGCTAATGTTCCCCTAAACCTATTTCTAAAGTAGTTCTGTTTTGTTCTTGTATTATATTCATGAATGTTTCTATTTTTTCCTTCTATGTGGTTTCTTATTACATGTTTGAGACATTCAAATATGTATAAAGAGGGTAATGTGAGTATTTTAAGTTTTTTAAAGCTACTTTTACATGATTGTCTCCTAGGGATTTTTTCCATTATTCTTATTGCTCTCTTTTGTTGCCTAAATGTTTTTAACATATTTTTCTTACCTGCTGCCCTCCATAAAATGACCCCATAACTTAGGTGTGCATGTATAAATGCATAATAAACCTTCAGTGCACTGACTTCATCCATAATTTGTGTTGTCTGTTTTAATACATATATGCCCTTGTTTATTTTCTTGTTGATCTTTTCTATGTTTGTGCCATTTTAAACTACTGTCTATAACTAATCCTAAAAAGTTTGTCTGTGCTACTTGGCTAATTTGCTTATTTTGTACTGTTAATGTGATGTCTGATTTTTTTCTATTACTGAGCTGAATTTGCATCCATTCGGTTTTGTTTGTGTTTAGTACCATTCCCAGTGCTTCTAAATAAGTGCTAATTGATTCTAATAAGGAGTTTGCTTTTTCCTGAACTTCTGCCTCTGTCTTACCTGTTACCACTACAGTTGTATCATCTGCATATCCAATTGCTAATCCTCCAGCATCCTGTATTATTTTAAATAGAAAATTTATATATAGGATAAACAGATATGGACCTAATTTTGACCCCTGAGGCACTCCATGTGTTACACGTTTGAATGCTGATTTAACTTTTTTCAAATTTCCTCCTGAATTGTGTATTATTTCGACACACTGCACCCTATTTTGCAGGTACGAGCTTAACCATTTTAATGGTATGCCTCTTATCCCATAGTTTTCTAATTTCGCCAATAGATGTTTAATATTAACACAGTCGAAAGCTTTTGATAGGTCAAGAAAAATCGCTATCACTAACTCCTTTCTATCTAATGCTCTAGCAATTATATCATTTCCCTTACTAACTGCATATATTGTTATTTCTTTTTCTGAAAGCCGAACTGATTCTGTGATATAATATTAAATTTACTACAGAAGCTCTGGAGCTGTTCTAGGAAAAGTCCTTCGATAATCTTTGAAAATCCAGAGCAAAGAGATATAGGGCGATAATTTTCCATCATTTGTTTGGAACCTTTCTGTTTATAAATAGGTCTAACTATTGTTTGTTTTAGGTTACTTGGAAAGGTTCCTGAAATAAAACTTTCATTTATTATATGTGCAAATTCAATATAATAATAATGTTACACAAATCTATCTACAACAAACTCAAATCAAATCACTGTTGTGGGTCATGGGAAAATGTTACAATATCCATTATGGGATCTAATTCAGGTTAATTTTATTGTACTCATTTATATTTTACACAATAATACTATTTTATTCTCCATCCACAGTCAGATGGTATACAGAGCAGAGCTCAGTCCCATTTATAAATAAAATAAGCAAACACTGCAATACTTAGAAAGAAATAAGTTATTACAAAACTTACATTTACATTACATTTTGAGTTGCTATTACAAAAATTATCTAAAGTAATAATTTTATTACGTTTAGTATTTTGTCTTAATTAGCTATTTCTGGCAGTGCATTTTTATTGTATAGGTAGCATTAAAAGCTAAAGCAAAAGAATACATAAAAATAAGGAAAGTTAGTAAAGAGCAAGAGTAATGGAAAGTAAGAAGAAAGATATTTCCGCATCTAGAAACTCATCAACTTACCTCAACCTGGCAATTCAAACAAACTGAAAATGCCAGCTAATGTTTCTGAAACTTGTTTTGATTAAAATAGATTAATGAAGTGTAAATGTTCATATCTTTTTTCCAAATATTTATAGGCATATTCAAGTTACCTAATGCAAAGCTTTCTCAACAATAGGGAAAGGGACAGTTTAATGACAATGTAAGAGCACAGAATTACATCTGGTGTTTTTGTGTATTTTTGTGTTGTGCTTATCTCTAATTTTTCCACAATGTTAAATAAATCAGTAGATTTGTTGGTTGCAGATTTAGACATCATTAATACTTTTTCTAACACTAGTTCTTTTTGCCTTCTTAATCCTAAAGGTAAGAAATATACATTGCTAGAAACACTCAGATATGAGGAAGTACACTGTAGTATTATTTTTAGAAACAGAAAATCATCAAATCTATTTTCACCATATTGTTGCAAGATGTTGCTATTTTGACCCAGCTATGCATCTCAGCGATTATATGGAAAATATCACCTACTTGGCAGGGTGAAAAAATAAGCTGAAGGAATAGCACTCTCACTCAGCGTAAATATTAGAAACATTGCTGAGAGGTAACGAGATCATTCTGAAACCTCTTCTCCGGATTCTAGAAATTTCTCAAACACTTCAGCAAATATATATATGACCATACTATACAAATATAATTATTTGTAAGAAAAACTTCACTTATCTTTAAAGAAATTTCTTGAAATTTCCTTCAATTTCTTTAAAGATAAGTGAAGCTTTTGTTACAATACATTATATTTGTATATTTGTATATATTATATTTGTTGCTTTCCTGTTACTAGCTTCATTTTTACATCATATGACCATTCTTGCAAGTGAGACAAAGTGGTATGTTCTGATGCAACATTAATTGCTGCTAGTAAGGCTACAATGATAGCTATGACAAACAATAAGTGTTGCAGATAAAACAGGTCTGGTGCTCGACTTCCCAATGAATGAAATAGACAGCAAAAGAGACAGCTATTACATTGTGAGAACTAGTAAAATGACAGAATAAGTGAACTGATGGTGAAATTGATCATAATTACATTAACATTTTAATTTAAAAATCATTGGCTGCATTCATAGTTACCACTTTCATCTGGACTATCTTCCGACTAACTTGGTCTGGACCAAAGGCGGTATAACTTTTTAGTATTCATAGACGATAAAAAGCCTCGGACCAAATAAAGCCGTGGACCAGCACAGAGCAAATGTGTTATTGTTATTGTTGTTCTTTCAAATGCTAGGCTTTGGCAATGAAGCCATTAGTTCTCTTGCTCGCCAATATTTCTGTGTAGTGGGTCCGGCAGGTAGGACTTCACAGGTTAGAAGATGTTCTTCAGTCATTTCCTCTTCATTGTTGCACAGAGGACAATTTGGACTTGTATAAATTCCTATTCTGTGTAAGTGTTTGGCCAAATAATCATGTTCCATAAGTAATCTAAAATTTGCTACTGCAGCTTTACGTGGGATTTCTGGAATAATTTCTGGATTTTTAATTAAGATGTTCCATTTTTTATCTTTGGCTTTGTTAGATTATTGATTGGTTTTGTTTGTTTTTATATTTGTTTTTGATTAATCTTTTTATGGATGTAAAGGATAAGTTTTTACTTTTGTTCTGAATTAAATTTGCACCTTTTTTGGCAAGAAAATCAGCTGATTCATTTCCAGCAATTCCACAATGTGCAGGTATCCACTGTAATATAATTCTTTTCTGTAGTTTTTGAAGTTGTTGGATCATTTTGACACATTCTTTAATTTGGATTGACCTGATGCTGCTGCTGATGATTGATGATGATGATTACTATTATTATCATTATCATCATCATCATCATCTTTATTATTATTATCATTATTATTATCACTAATATCATCGTCGTCATCATAATCAATAATTGGTCAGTGGAAGACCAATGTTTTCTCTAGTGCAAAAAAGAATGAACATTACCTCTTGAAAATAAATCTGTGACAACGAATACAAATGTGAGAAAGGATAAAACATGGAGGGAAATTTATAACGAGTTTGCTTATAATTTGGCTTGCTGATGCCTGACTAATATCGTGTAGGTCAGCAGTGTTGTTTTGATATCCTCCTCTTGCATAATACCGAAGTGCTGTTAGGATTTGAGTGTCAATTGAGTTACTCAGGCCTCGGTTTTCATCCCTGATGTACAGGTTAGGACGAATCATTTCTATCAGTTTTCTGGTATTCGCTTAACTGAACCTGTATCTGCTTTTGAAGTTTAGGTCATCCTACTTCGCAATAATTTCTATTCTTAGTAGATAAATTTTCCTCCTGATTACATAGAAAATGAAGCTAGCTACAGTGAAGCACTGAATATTACACAAACGGCAGTAAAAGTGCATACCTTTGTGGTTTTGGGGTGATCTTACATTGACAAGGTCTCTCATTTGAATCTAGAGCACGGCGAGTTATCTGGAAAAGGTTTTCTGCTGGCATTTACCCTTATCTTGAAAGATGAATATTGGATTACTCTAAGCTCTATGGATCCTGGACTCCTTTGTGCATTTCACTCATTTCTTTCATTGTCCAATATGACTCATGCTGGAGGATGTTAAATAAAGAAAATGAATAAAAAGAAAACAAAATAGAAAAAAACAATTATAAAAGTGT
>CM060947.1:137783795-138153795 GCA_030765055.1 Mantis religiosa | reverse complement strand
GACCGTACAAAAATCCTATCTCTACAATACTTAGAACACGAGCAATGCACATTTTATCTTTCATACGGTTATGGTTGCCCAACATCCATCCATTCATCACAGATAAGCCTGAAAAACAACAACATTCCTTCCTGACCACACTTATCTCAAGCATAAATAAACAGTTCACCTACTGCATGCAGTTTGAAACAGACCAAGTTAAATGATCAGTTCGTTTTCAGAATATGGTTTGTTATTTTGTTAAAGTGAAGAGCATCGTTAAGTCGTGAGTCGAATTTGAGCTGGAATATTGTTAATATTACATTAAATTATTATTATACACATATCTTTTCTCCAGTAATTGTAATCCAAGTGCGAGAACATGTCCCTCGACAAGTCCCTCGACTTGTCCTGGACAAGTGTTTTTCAATCAACAAATGTGAAGTGATTCATTCTCAGGGCAGAAAAATTATATTTAATATGAACAAGCTTTTACGAAAGCTCTCCAATCCAGAATACAGGGCAAGTGTAGATTTTTCAAAAGCCCAGCAATTAACTATAGAAGTTTGAGGTATAGGTAGTGCACATACAGTGTAGTGAAGCAGCTTCATGCTTAGAAAAAGGGAGCATTCCTATATTTCAATCTCCGGGAAAGACCCAGGAAGTTGGAAAGCAAGTTACTGGATTGGAAACCGTGCTTGCTGTTCCACTGCGACATGTGTCAAGGTAAGATTTTAATGTTTTGAGAATGTTTAATGTGCTGTTTAACTATGGGAAAAATAGGCAGAACATTTGCAGGCATGTAAAATATGCTATGTACAGAACCTCTGCCAGTAAACCCACCACGCTTGGCAACAGTGCTCCACTTGAGCATTGGCCAGCGTTCATATGCCTTTAACTTTTGCGAGCCGTATAGTAGGAGAGGCAAACATGCGTTTTGCTGGAGTCCTTGAAATGGCCTGCCTTCATATGCCTTTAACTTTTGCACTTTCTTTATATAATTATCAATTGTATGTACAATAACAAGATATTTTAAATTATATAGCTAATAATGCACCTGTTATACTGCAAACAAACATAAAATGTCTCACTTGTTACCTTATAAGTTCTGCTCTGCCTACAAGGTAACCGCCACTTGTGATGGATGTCCATGGAACAGGTGGGCACAACATTGGAACATTTGTCACCTCAAACACAAGTGTTTCTTGGGCAGCCCCACGGAACAAGCGTGACAGAATTGGATGAGGTTTCACTTCTTCTTTCATTTGCCGGCCCTGAGATCTGAATAATGTATAGAATGCTGGTAGAAAATGTCTGAAAAACAGAACAGAAAGGGGAAATAAAATTAAAATAGCATATTAAGGCTATACATTTTTAACAAATAGCCACACTTGAGTTCTCTGTAAAACTTGTTCTGAAAAGAAATCTGTACTTTCTAGGCATTCATACTGTTGCAAATCACCTACTGGCTCTTGGTATCCTTTATCTTGTCCATTTGTCTGCAACATGAAACATCTCAGCAAATGCAGGGAGCTGAAGTTATGTAGAAGTTAGAAGAAAATTTCTCAATACATTTTATGTTTGGTTGAAACAAATACAAAATTAAGAGTAATTTAGATGAATTCCCTCACAACTTTCAATTCTTAAGGAAATGTCTATGAGCAAGGATTTGAAATTTTTATATATATACACACACACACACGAGTTTGACAATACACTTCAAATTTGGTTGAAATCAATGAGGAATTAAGGGCCATTTAAATAAAAAATGCTTGTATCAAAGTTGCAACTGAATATATCTGAAACAAAGCTAAAACTTTGAAATTGTATTAACTAAAGGAAATGCACACGCACGCACGCACGCACGCACACACACACACATGCACTGCAGGCAAACCAGTGCACAGAGGGTCAAGAGTGATCCTGTAACTTAAATAATTAAACAATTTAATGGCCAAACAGCATTCCTCAGACCACTTAGGTACAGTAAAGTGGCATGCTTTAGATAAACTACAAGGAATGCTAGAATCTGCTGCAAGCAATATAAAGCACCATTTCATGGATGGTGGTAAAATCTTCATCAGTTTGAGGTATGAAGAAAACCAGTCACACTTAGAAATAATCCAAGATATTGCTTTTAGGTAGAAGACATTGGCCTGACTGAAGAATGCTAATTGGGTAATGATTACTGTCAAACAGAACAGAAAGCACTGAGCAATCAAGGAACATAACTATGCCAGACTCCAAAGCTGAGTGGGTATGATATGAAGTGGATAAGAAGATAGTATTTAATAAAAGTACATTGAACATATCACGAAAGTGTGCTATAAGACACCCGCAAGGATCGTGAGTGTTAGATCCCAAAGAATATATTTGGCATTCAGATCTCATAAAGAAAAGCAGTGATAGGAGAATCTGTGCCAGAAGTTCCCCAATATTGATCTTCCATAAGAAAACTGAGTGGAGCAAACAGATATTACAAATAGAGAGAGAGAGGGGGGGGGGAGAGAGAGAGAGAGCAGAGAGATACTTTCCAGCTGCACATGTACTGCTACAGCTTGCAGCCCTTGTTTAGTGATATCTATGAGGCAGAGATATTAGGCACCACAAGATTAGCAATGCCACACTCGCATGCCTTCCAGGAGCAGTTATTCCTAAATGGCACAAAAAAAGGGGATCACAAAGATGTAAGGCATAATTAAGCTGCAAATGGACTTCTTGGAGACCGATTGTTGATGCAGACCGCTGAGAAACCTAATGCTGTATGACCGAAGCATGCACCCAGTATCCATTACTTTTATTTTCGGAAATTAGTTGTTCTTTCACACTGACCGTGTGTAGGCTAAAGTATGGAAAGATAGAGTCAGACTGAAAACTTCAATGCCATAGCCGGGATATGAACCACAGATCTACTGGTTGCCGTCCAGCTGCTCTAATCCTTGAGCTACTATGGCCAATGTGCTGACATATTAAATTCTCCAACTGGCTCGTGTTTTCCCAGTAAACCACTTAGGAGTTCTCATAAACACATGAGACAAGGTAAAAGCATGCAGTGCCATATCAAACCATTAGGTCCCTAACCTTACCTCAATCCTCTGCAGCATAAAAACACAACAATGGACCACAATAGGTCTACAACAGTATATCAAACTTCAGGATAGGAAGGCTGTGGAGCAATATGGCGTTTGTTGGCTTCTGCTAAGTATGAGCACATGCTTCACCCTTAACAACTGAATGGCTATTTGTCAAAAAAGAAAGTTAGGCACTTGCAGAATGTTGCCGGATGATACCTTGTCAGTACACACGGCCTGGAACAGATGGACAAGCTCTATTGTGGACATACTCAGCACAGCTGACAAAAACAGGAATCGAAACTTAACAAGACATTTTAGTGTGGCCAAAAACTTAACAAGACATTTTAGTGTGGCCATAACCTTAGCATTAAAAGCTAAGGCCTGGAATATATGGTTGAAAAGTGATTAACTGAAAACTGTTTTAATAGAGCTAATCAAATGTATCACAAACGGTGAATGCGTAGGCACCTGGACATCGCCAAGCTTAGCTCACACACTATGAACTTCCATCACACTTTGATCCAACAAGTAACCAACAAATAACCCTGGATCTCCTCCTGCAGCATACCATCCAAGAACGAGTGATAATGACACCCTCTGAGGAGTTTAGGCTACAGTGCTTTTCTACACAGATAGGATATCTGAAGATTTGATCTCATTCAATCACTACCAAAGAAAAACCAGGAATCTATGAGATCAAATGTGAAACTTGCCCTAAAATTTATATAGGAAAAACAAAAAGAAATATTAACATCAGAACTAAAGAACATCTAAGAAACATTAAAAATGGTGAAACAGAAAAATCAGCAGTGGCTTTTCATTTTTTGAATACTAGACATGACATCAACTTGGAAACATCTCTAATAAAATATGTTAATCACCCCATAGACCTTTCCGTATGGGAAAAAATCTTCATCAACAAAAATCGTCATAGAGTCATGAATTTTGAAACTCCACCACCGGACATCTTTGACAAGTACATCACGCCATCTATTGACAAAATGGAGAAAGAGGAAACCACTACAACTTGCACTAGTCGAGTATCAGCTGATGATAGGAGCAAGAGCTCTTGAAACATGTCCTGTGAATAAACAGTGTGAGTGAAGCAATGTGTCAATATCTTCTCGATTCACTTTTGTACCAAGCTTATGATGCTTCATTTCCCAATATTCTCCTCCAACCACAGAGATCATTGCACTGGCATGAAAGGGTTATACAGAGAATACAGCAGGCTCAGCATCCCAGTCACCCTAAGTTCAGTTTAAAACCTAGTCCTGGCCATTGACTATGGGTGGGCAGTCTCTAGCCTACCATTTAAATGAAGCAGAAACCAAAGCAGTGTATGAGGAATACATACACTTCCTAAAACAGAATAAATCAGGCTCAGAGAGGATCCCTCAACCAACCAGCATATTCTTTTCCACCAACATGGGCCTCAATGCACGCCTATACATGGTTGGGCATTCTGAGTGACTTGGGTATAGAATGTGATTTTCTATGGTTGTTCTAATTGAAGCATCCTGCAACATCTATTTACAATAACTCAAAAAAAAAATAAAGATAAGTGTACTTTGACCAAAACAACCCTGTTTCCATGTTCTGCATATGCAATCATAAGTAGCTTATATTTAATGGTATGGTAATACCAAAAATTTTTCAGTCATAATTTTTCAAGATCTTATAGAAAATAAAGAGCAAAAGTTTATCAGCATACACAATAAATGTGACAAAACACAGAATCAAACAGGATGTGATCAACAACAGCAGACAGAACTTGAATCTGTCATGCATCGTAAGGATGCATAAAAGGAATAACTTAGAAAAGAGGAGGTTTCAAAGCAAAGATTACCCTAATAAAAACACTGAATATCAGGATGAAAGCACATCATGTTCATCTAACTTACTTCCAAAGAAATATTTGTTTTATGAGGGCTGTAAATAAAGTAGTGCCAACATTGATAGAACATAATATTTAATGAACTAATAAGTACAACTGCATTACATTTCTTCACTGTAATCACTCGCAAAGTCCACGATCTTTAGCCAAAAGTAGGGAAGCCATTGGGCACAGTTGGCAAGGCGATCACTGTTGATGACAGCAACGGAGCATCCTACTGCGCAGAGTACAGAATGCCTCGTCATGAAATCGGTAGCCTCGGTGGGGATCTTTAAACTTTGGAAACAGTTCAAAGTCCTTATAACTTTGATCTATTTCTGGTGAGCACGGAGGATGTTTCAAGACCTCCAATGCCACTATTGCATTAAGAGCTTGAAATTGTTTGTAACATAACGTGTACTGTCATGCAACACAATAGGGTGATCGCCTTGCAATAAACGTGGATGTGTGCTCCGAATAGCCAGACGCAGATGTCACTCCAGAAATCGGCAATAATATCACTGTTGACAGTTTGTCCCTCAGGCATGGCATACATAAGAATAACACTCTCGTAGTCATATGCCACAATCAGATAAGCTTCATCCGACAAATTTCCTGTCAAACTTTCTGTAGACATAGTGAACTGGATGTCACCATTCATTCAATTGACGCTTTAATTCAGGCTTGTAAGCTCATGCCCACGTCTTATCAAATGGCAACAATAAGCTGCAGAAATGCATCTTCTTCATTCTGGTATCTGTCCAGGTGGATACTAGCCAGTGCATGCCAGTGCCATTTCTGTACATAATTGCGAACCAAACGGGATGCAATTTCCCTCATGTTAAGATATTTCTTCAGTATATGCCACATGAGACCAACGTCTATGGATAACTCCCGGACAGTCCATCAATGGTCTATGGAAACGAGACCACTCACGATGTTAATCGAATCTTTAGGAATGGACGGCCAACCTGGCGGTGCAAGTCTGCAGTCTCATTCCAATCCACACCAAACGCCTAGACCCATCATGCAAACATCCTGTACAGTAATGCCTTCTCGCAACAGGCTTCACATAATATTCTATAACATTCTGATGCATTTTTGCCATAGGCAACCTCGATTTTAATCCATGAACGCTGTTTGCATTTTGTAAATATGCTTTATAGTGGTGAAATTTACACTGTTCACTTCAACGCTAGGGAGCAACTATACACTCCCAAATGGATGACCATCAAATGCACACTACATTAACAATAGTCACCTTGTCAACATACTCACTTTCCTACAAACTTTTGGACTATCACTACATTTTTTACAGCCCTTGTATATCAACAAATATGATTTCTGTTCACCACTCCCTTGTTATGCAATGACCATTTCCCAAAAGGATTGGAACAAAATTTAATCTAATACAGTCCATAAACTTATATAGTATGCATATTTAAATTAAATACTTACTGCGCTTTACTGTTAGGTCTTGTCAGATTTACATCTATTTTTATATCTTGCATTATTATGGTGTAAAGAAACCTTCCTACTCCAGAAAGTATTGTACCTGGCCACATCTTTCCCTCTATATCCTGTAAAATGCACAAGTTATTTAAGTATGCAGCCGATTACATATCAGTTAGATTGCTCACTATATATTTTCACATGTAAAACTTACTTAAGCTGGAGAGACAATGTGAAGAACACATTTTTCCACTTTCTCTAATATTAACCTGGGGAAATATGGCTATCTACCTAAGACTTTGATATTTGAGATTTCACCAGAAATACATGTTTTGAGACTTCCTGAATCAAAAATAGAGAAGTATTTTTACTTCTCTACCATATATTTGTAAGTAGAGGAAATATTGCAATCCACATAAAAGTTTGCTATTGAGATTTCACTAGAAGTACATGTTTTGGGAGCACCTGGTTCTAAAATAAACACTTTTAGAAAAACATCCATGTGTGTGCATGTGTGCGTGTGTACGTGTATGTGTTTAATTATTTATTCTACATGGTCCATTACATTGTGTAATACTACAAGCACTATAGTTTTTATACAGACTACTGCATACACATTTTTAACAATTTACAAGTTAATATAATTTTGAGTCGCACAAATACTCAGTTCTCCAAACCAACATCCATTAGTTGACAACAGCTGATGATGTTCGGAAGATCCTAACGAAACGCGTTCTAGATAAATACTAGCAATAAGTGGAACATTGAGTATTAGTCTGACTTATATTAATTTTGTGCTTCACTGTATCATAGTCCTTACACATTGGAAGTTACAAGTTGATTTACTACCAGTATTATACACATTGCATGTGTGTGTGTGTGTGTGTGTGTGTGTGTGTGTGTGTGTGTGTGTGTGTGTGTGTGTGTGTGTGTGTGTGTGTGTGTCAGTGTGTGTGTGTGTGTCAGTGTGTGTGTGTGTGTCTGTGTGTGTGCTTGCACGTGTGTGTGCGTCAGTCTATGAATTCAAAATTTAATAGTGGGTTAAATGCCAAACTTGGTATTTAAGTTCAGCATCTTTATATATATATAGTTCAAAGCTTTGAATTTTCTCAAAAATGGATCAAACAATTCTGATATGTTTCAGATTTTTTGTGACAGTTAAAAATGTATATCTTGAATTTATTGGTAATTTCCTCAGAAATCCTCTTCATTGTGAATGACTTGTATCAATGCTAAATCATAGGAAATAGACAAAATCATGCTACACCAATAATGTAGAGTTCCTCAATACATACTTTTTTTCCATAGAGTGAATCATTTCTGAATATTTCTCAATATATTGTGATTTTGTGGGTTGTAGAATTAAAAGTCTGGTTTACAGAAATTTAAAATTATCTTTATTTCAGTAAAAAGACACTTTGTATAACCCTGGAAGCAGCCAAATTACATAACATACACTAATGCAATCTTCAAGGTAGTCTCTTTATTTAGGCCACATGTAAACAAACTAAAGAATTCATTGCGGTACACTTCAAACAGCTGCACACACAATTAACAACTCACTAGCAAACTGACTAATAACTAACACTTTGCCAGCTTTTATACCGCCAGCCATTGTCGGTCGTTCATTAACAATCACAATGCAGCGGAAAATTCCAGGCTATCTCTGTCTCTTTCTTTCTCTGTTTCTCTCTCTCAGCAAGTATGCAGCGCTCGCTCACGTGCCAGCTGCAGCTAGCGCTAGTGGTAATAACAATGCCTCGGCGACAATATTTGTACTTTTTTCAAATAGGAAGTAATGTTTTTGCCCCTCTGTCATACAAAAGGAACAGAATTTTTAACCCACCACAAAGCAAACAGCTGTTAAAAGAGATAAAATAAGTTACAGCTTACTTGTGTTCCCATATTCTCCTTGCACATACAAGAAAATTAGAAATAAGATAATGTTTAACTCAATTAACATGAAGCAGATAGAGAAGTAACTATTTTTAAGAACAGTCTGTACAAGAGTAGAGAAAGTGATTTGAGTGCATCACATCTCATTTTTAGAAAAAGGTGTGTGTGTGTCTTAGACCGTAGCTCAAAATTGCAGTCTATTAAACAGCAATCTTGGTATTTAATCTTAGCACCTTCCAAGGATGTGATACAAAGATTTTCAAGAATATCCGACAATTCCAGACTCTCTTTGCATGGAACATTTTTTTGAACATTTGGATTTTCTCAACTATTTTTATAATGATTTTTATTAAAATACTATATGTTTCTGATACTTTTACAACAAATGAAATGTACATTTAGAATTTTCTGAAAATAAAAACTTCATTCCACATTACTTTTGCATAAATGGTAAACCATAAGAGATAGACAACACTTTACTTCACAAAAGATGTAAATCTTAAAGCATACAAATTATGTATAATACACTTTCTTTACTGATGTGGAGTGAACTATTTCTGAGATATTCCTTGTTAAATGTCAGAAATTACCACTACTTTTTTCTTTAAAAGTTTGACTATGTTTAAAGAGTACTGTATTCATTTATTTCCCCTGCACCTACTGAAAATAACAGGATAATTTCTGCAATTATTTATCTCAATTAACATAGAGTAAATAGAGGAATAAGCATATGTAGGAATTAAATTAATTTGGAGTCGATTAATAACACAAAACAACACTCACTTTTAAATTTTCCCGGAACCGGTTTCTGAGGCCTTCCCTCTATCTTCAGCCGGACATCGACTTGTTCTCATTGGTGTAGCTGGCAATATTTTGTCATCGGTCTCCTCTGGTGGCGGTTTGAGGAACTTACTGAACAAATCTTTCTGGGGGATGTCGAAATTGAATACTTTGTTCCTATTTTTTTAAATAAAGATTTGTTCCCATGCGGACAGTTCTTCTTTTCCTGTTGTATGTTTTAGTAATTTTGGTTCTGGATTTATGTTGTGGTTTTTTTCCCAAAAATGCGTGGCAACTGCTGATTTTTCTAATTGTTTGTATTTTATGTTCCTAAAGTGTTCCTTTGCTCTTGTTTCTAAATTTCTTTTGGTTTTTCCAATATAAATTTGACTACAGTCACAGCATTCAATTTGATATATACCAGATTTTTTGTTAGATGGAATGGCATCTTTGATGTTTGAGCAAATTAGGTTTTTTAAGGAGTAATGGTTCACTGGAGCTAGTTGAATGTTTTGTTTTTTGAAGACTTTTTTGAATTTATCAAAGGCCCATCCATGGAGACCGATGACAAAATATTGCCAGCTACACCAATGAGAACAAGTCGATGTCCGGCTGAAGATAGAGGGAAGGCCTCAGAAACCGGTACCGGGAAAATTTAAAAGTGAGTGTTGTTTTGTGTTATTAATCGACTCCAAATTAATTTAATTTATACAACAACACTGTTTTCAACACTTCCATGAAAGGATTTATATGTAGGAATACTTTGTACAAGAACAACGAAAGCCATGTGAGTGCAACATATCCAACTATTAAACAAAAGAAAATACTTTTTATTGTTATCTGACTTATTCTAATTGTTATCTGATTTGTTTGGGTTTTTTTATTGTTATTTTCGAAATCAATCATTATTCACCAGCTAGTCACTGCTTGAATGCTACGCAAAGAATAGACAGTAAAGATATTCTGAGGCTAATAAAACAATATACCTAAGCACATGCAATAAATTACAAAAGAAAATTATGTTTTATGAGCATTAACAACAGTGACCTAGCTGTCAACCGGCTCTTGAACCCCAACATTTACCCATTCACTTTTTTTACATTGCTTATTTGTCCTTTGTTTTTAGCCCTATATTTCATGTTTTAACATTATCATGATGCCTTTTAGTGAAAACTTTTAAATTTTTAACCTTTTCACTAAAATGGACGGCATGTGACGTACATTTTAAAATGCTGGCAAAGCAATTTGGAGTCAATAGTTATCCTATGTATACAGGCATTTAATGCTTATTTAATGATAATTATTTTAATTTTTCTCTTATGCAATATGTTTACATTAATTCTATAACAGATAAAAGTTTATCTTTAAACGTTTTTTCTTGAATACACCTCAAAACATGGATAAACACACAAGGTGACGTCTCAACATTCATACAAATCATACTGTTTTCCTTGTGAGTTCCTTTTTTGCAACACACCATTTTTTCCTTTCTTGGAAGTGTTGAAAACAGTGTTGTTATGATAAATTAACTTTAAAGAGAGTCGATTAAAGACACTAGACAACACTTACTTTTAAATTTTTCCGGAACATGTTTCTGAGGCTTTGCCTCTATCATCGGCCGGATCTCGAGAGCCGGCCGATGATAGAGGCAAAGCCTCAGAAACATGTTCCGGAAAAATTTAAAAGTAAGTGTTGTCTAGTGTCTTTAATCGACTCTCTTTAAAGTTAATTTAACACCATTTTTTGTTTCTTTTTCCTGAGGGTGGTATCCTTTAGGAAAGCATTTTCCTCTAAGTTTGTGGGTCTTGGGGTTGTCGATTTCTTATTGCAAACCTCTGAATGTTGTTTTCAAATGCTAGGCTTTGGCAATGAAGCCATTAGCTCTCTTGCTCTCCAATATTTCTGTGTAGTGGGTCTGGCAGGTAGGGCTTCACAGGTTAGAAGATGTTCTTCAGTCATTTCCTCTTCTTTGTTGCACAGAGGACAATTTGGACTTGTATAAATTCCTATTCTGTGTAGGTGTTTGGCCAAATAATCATGTTCCGTAAGTAATCTAAAATTTGCTACTGCAGCTTTACGTGGGATTTCTGGTTTGGCAAGAAAATCAGCAGATTCATTTCCAGCAATTCCACAACGCAGGTATCCACTGTAATATAATTCTTTTCTGTAGTTTTTGAAGTTGTTGGATCATTTTGTGACATTCTTTAATTTGGATTGACCTCATTTTATATGAAGTCACTCTAACCTCTGAATGTTAGAGTGCTCAATCAGGCTGCGAGTTATTGTTATGGTGGCCACCCTGTGGCTGAGAGGTTAAACCACTTGGCTCTCACCAAGGCAGCCTGGGTTCAACCCAGGTGACTGAAAAGCAAGATTTGTCGTAGACAACATGGCAGTGGGAGGGTTTTCTCCAGGTCCTCTGGTTTCTCCTGCCACCAATTGCTCCATCATCATCTTTCCTATCATTTCATCTCACCTTCATTCTGTCATCCACTTCTCTCTCTCTCTCTCTCTCTCTCTCTCTCTCTCTCTCTCTCTCTCTCTCTCTCTCTCTCTCTCTCTCCCTCCCTCTCTCTCATACCAGTCATCGGACTGATCACTCATCCTGGATTCTCTCTCCCACTGATCCATTAATTCTGTTCCTCAACCTGCATAAGGGTTAAGAGGAACAAGAATGTCCTGACACCACATAGTGATATAAGAAGGCAGTTAAAGGAGAAGTTCTTGTTATGAAAGTCTATGAAGGTGATTGTATTGCATGGGTTTAGCACTCTCCAGATTATTAAACAATTATATATGGTTATATCAGCTGGTGTGAAAATACTTTTTTATATCATTTAACTGTTTTTCATACAGAGGGATATGCTTGCAATACCTGATCTACTAGATCCATGCCACCCATATACATGCTGTATTCCTGGCTAATATCAGGCTCTAAAATTCACATTATTATGAGCATCTCTTTTTTCAGTTTCATCAAATTCTTAGAGCTGCAACTGGATAAGTAGAATAAGGTGGTAGTCTGATTAATACAAAAACTACGATGGCACAGAGTACCTTCTTATATTATCCAAATACAATTTTTGTAGATATGAACATACAAGCATTTGACAGTATGCCCTGTTTTCAGTGGCAGAGGTTTGGAGATACCAAAGACTTGTGTACTAGTCCTGCACTTTGTGAACTTTGTGGGCTAACAGCACCTGCACTTGAGGCCCTTGCTGTGTCAACTGTAGAAGAAGACATCCATCCAGCTCATGACAGTGTCTTAAATTTAAAGACGAAAATTATATACAGGGGCTAGGAGTTGAAGAATGCCTCACTTTTCCTGAGGCAAGGCAGCATTTTGAGCAGCTTAAGCAAGCTAACATCACAGGCCATTCCTCAGTGGCCTGCCATACTTTTGTTACCACCGTTGGCTTACATTGCACCATAGCACAACTACACTGCAAACTTCTTCAGCTGTGAAGATTTCAGCTCCCAAGCCAGCAACAAGAAGTACTAATCATGCATTGCCCTTAGATTTAGGTTTAATGAAAGAGGAGGGTCATGAAATTTCTTATGGACTGCAACCATTTCTGATCTACTGTGCTTCCCTTCATCTAGTCTCCAAGAATATCAAAATACTTGATTTAAAAAAAAAAAAACCAGCCTGACATTCTTCTTGGACTTCCATTAGGACTTCATGACATTCGAGTACCAGTTTAGATTTGGCCTCCCTAGCTTCAAACAACTTCAGGGCAGCTTGACTATCTGAAATTATAGTAATATGTCTATATGTCTGTTCCGATATCCCTTACTAATACTTTACCATACGCTTGCCAGTATGGCATATACTTCAACTTGGAGTCCAAAGCTATAAGACAGCTTTCTGCCACACCCAAACAGTCCTACCCCAGTTTCTTCATTGGTTTTGGATCATTCTGTGAACCTATGGGTCCGTCACAAATCTTCTTATTCCATTCATGCATTCACTGCATTCCAAAAGAGATGCAGTGCACTTTCTTTCTTGTAATCTCTGAGGTATCAATTTATATGCTCTCATGAACATAAAAGAGTTCAGATGCTTGTCCCAAGGTAGATCTAAGTCACCATAGCATTGTAGTTCTAGATTCTCAATGCCATTACATCTGAATCTATATAGACCGGCCCTCGCCTCTACCTCCAACCAGATGAGAAGTGCATGTAAGTCTAACAGAACCTCCAAAGAAGCTGTAGGAGTAGTCCTAAAAGCCCCTGTGATAGTCATGATAATAATGCCATTTTCTGTAGTTTTGAGAGCTGTTCCTTACATGATCTCAGTTTTACTTTAGGCCACAGGAGATAATGGGTCTAACCATTGTGATATACATCCAGTAAACCACCTTAGGTTTCAATCCTCATTTCTGACCAAGCAGATTCCGGCATATCTAAAAGACATGATACATGATGCTATTGATACTATTGATACAGGCATTTGCTTGTTTTTTCCAAGTTAATCCCCTGTCTAAGATTATCCTAAGCTATTTAACTTCATTAGAAAGTTGTAGAATATCAACTACTACGGTGCTCCGATCCCTCTGCCATCTGGTGTTAGGGACACTAAGTTTTAATACTTCATTTAATGCCAGGATTTCAAAATTTATAACTTTATCCCGGTTTTTGGTTATGAATATTTTTTTCCCAAATGTCCAATTCTCTGGGTGTACTTAAAGATTTTAACAATTTTATGTTATGGCCATGGTAGAGTTGGGCAGAAAACCACAACATTGGCCATAACATAAAATTGTTAAAATCTTTAAGTACACCCAGAGAATTGGACATTTGGGAAAAAAATATTCATAACAAAAAACCGGGATAAAGTTATAAATTTTGAAATCCTGGCATTAAATGAAGTATTAAAACTTAGTGCCCCTAACACCAGATGGCAGAGGGATCAGAGCACCGTAGTAGTGGAGGAAGAAGAATGTTCATTTAGTCACCAAACAGCTGAAGATGAGATTAAATGATCTTGAAAACAGTTCAATTATACAACAACATAGTAAGTGAAGTTGAATGTAAACATAGTGACTCATAAATCAAACTCAAAAATGAAGAACACTTCACTGTTAATAATGCTTCTGCTTTTAATATTTACAGCTAATCCTTATTTTTAATTATATGGTACTCAAATATTAAAAGCGGCTCTTACTTTATTTTCCATCCCTTGTAGATAAAACTATACTGGTTAGTGAACTAGACCAACTTGTACATTTGGACTATAGGATTTGGCAAAAATTACAGTGTACCATACAACTTCAAAAACTTACTCATATTCTTATTTCTAACCTTCTGTAAACAAATTTTGACCATTTGATACAAAAGGGACAAAACTTCGGACATCTATGCTTTAGGTACAAGTACAAAGTACAGACTAACTGTGACTTTCATATATCATCCAACATCCTTATTTTCAATTCTCTACTGTACCAATGCAATGCCTGATAAAACAGCTTAATTTAGAAACATGCTTGTTGTGAACATACCAATGTGGGACCTTCTTGGTGATCATAAACCAGTTGCTGCCATTTCTGCCTTGTATTACTACTGGGCTTCAATGATTTTGCTGGATTCAAGTACCAATCACAGTACTTCTCATAAAGTTTCTCAGTCTTTTTTAGGATTCCGTTCTCTTTTTTTTTCTTTACCTCATACCTATAACAGAATTTATAAATTATTTTAGAAGTTCTTTTGCTTTTACACTAAGTAAAATCTAGCTTTAATCTTTACCATAAAATACGTGAAACTTTAAAGAAAATAAGTCACTTTTTAATTCAGGGTCAAATTGAGCTAGTTAAATATACCATGCAAAAAACAAAACTCCAAACAAATATGAAATAAAAAAACAATGAAATTAACATATAATTTAATAAAATCATTAACCAAAGTATCAACTTAAAAAACAATAACCACTCTACCTACCAGGTGATGAATGCAACCTGCCTTTATTGCTAACTCAGACCATTTCTTTTGCTATTCTCAGCATGTTTCTAGCTTACCATGAATAAGCACATCATATAATATGGTGCATTAAAGATATTTTATAATACTGTTCCATATTTCAAAAATGAGTATCTTCAAAAATCAACAACAATCAACAAAATTCAACATTACTAACATCTTATTTTCCGGATTCATATTCCAAACTGTATTAGAAAACAAGAAGGTGGACAGAGAACATAAAGGGTTTTGGCAATAAACAAAACTGTCATACTATACTTTTTTTTGTGTTGAGTCTAAGATAATCAGAATTAAATTATGAATGGAATATAAATATTGCATTTAATCATACAGTATACAAAGGATCTTTGAGGCAGACTGTTTGTATATCTAGCTTTTAAATATTTATCAATGACTTGTATTTCATTATAAATACAAATGAATTTAATTTGTGTGTGTGCATACGCATGCATACGCATGTGTGTGTGTGTGTGCGTGCGTGTGTGTGTATATATATGGTTTGTAATCAACATCCGCCAATGTTCCATCATATCAGACAATGGAATGTATGAAATAATGCTCAAATGAGACCACAGTCCACACAGCTTAAGAGTTACTCGAAATTAATCTTTCAGGATAAGGGTAAACCCTAGAAAACACCTTATCCAGATAACTCAGCCCGACCAAGATTCAAACTCAGGACCTCTTGAACGTGAGGCGGACATGCTACTACCTATGTTACAGAGGCAGACTTAATGTAATCAATTAATTAATCGTATTTTACGAGTCAGTTGGAGAATTTAATGTCATATCGGCACGTTGGCCATAGTAGCTCAATGGTTAGAGCAACTGGACGGAGACCAGAAGATCCGTGGTTCAAATCCTGGCTATGGCATTGCATTTTTCAGTCTGGCTCTACGTTTCCATAACCTTTCTTGGTTACATACTGGCTTTATTCTAGTGGAATACAATGATGCCAATGTGTAATTATTAAACCTAACTGAAACAGTACATAAAGTAAAGAAAATATATTACCTATCATTTGATTAGTGACATTTAAGTTCCTTAAGGCCAATAATAGTTATTAATGCTAGTATTTTAGGATTTTAAGAAATGTTTTAATAATTATTTCATGGTTAAATGACCAATTAAATGATCTGATAGGCTTAATGGTTTGGAAAAAATATTTATTTTAGGAAATAAAAATCATGTAATGTATTTTGAAATAAATTTATTAAATACATTTTGATTTTATCTTTAAGTTTATTTCATTTACAGATTTTGGTACTACTGGCAGAAACGCAGTGAGCTCTAGTGATTATAACATTGACAACAAGATTGTTTTCAACTGAAGATATGAATGAATATTCACGAAATCACGATCTCAATTAATAAGAAAAATTTACATAATTTTTCTTTAAAGATAAATGAAGTTTCCATTAGAAATAATTATATTTGTGTAATATTTGTTGCTTCACTGTAATTAGCTGCATTTTTTTTACATAATTATGAGTGTGTGGTATTTTAGGGCTCATTTACAATTGGGTCATTTGGGCTCAAAGTCAAAACTTAAAATCTCAAAAATTTACAGTGTCATTACAAAAGTAAAAACATAAAGTTAAAAAATGAAAAAGAAGACCAAAACCGTAACGGGATATGTTAGATTATTATAAAAAGAAATCCTGAAACTCTAAAATGGTCCTAAAACTGTAAAATTCAAGTTGGACCTGCTTATTGAATCCGATAGTGGTGATACATCACCTTATCTACGGTTAGGCTGTCATCTAAAATTGAGTGCACACAAGCATACCTTTGGACAATCAACGAGTACATGAGAAACACAGATGCTATACGTTATTCAGACTACTTCAATTCTGATGTTGGCTCCTGGGAGGGATAAGAGACAGAGGCAACAGTAGTGAGGCACAACTGCTAAACAGGTGATTGCCTCAGCAAAAGTATTCAAGCAAAAGAAAATACCCATTAACTTCCCTAACCAATCAAAACTATAATGATCATCTGTCTTGCTATTGCTGTATCTTTCTCAGATCAGTCCCAGACGTTACCTCAGGATTGAAGTAGTCTGACATACATCGTAGCTCACCATGCAAAGTGTCCATGAGTGGTGCATGTATGGTAATGCATACTTAACCAGGTTAAAATAAACTCTGATCATCAAGAATCTCTGCAAGAAGTTAAGACACAGTTGTATAATATGCCATGATGTGCAGGTTAAGGAGAAATCCATTGTGGATATGAGCCTCCAGATTGTCAACACTACAGAGTAGGTTATTCATTTCTAGCCATCACACTTACAGTTAGTGATTAACACTTACAGAGTGTTAATCGCATTCTGAATTACAAAAAACACTCATCAGATAAATAGGGTGCAAAGAGAGGGAAGTGTGCAATGTTTTCCAGGCTGAGGTTTGGGAGTAACAATACCTTCCATACAGAAATACAGGAATATCTGCTGATGGCAGATGCTGTTGTACTTGCACAGCAAGAATGAGACCATCTAAGGTGGAAGATGAAACAGTATTTTTCAGTGGATGTCATCGAGACAAGAACAAAAATTCTTAGCTAAAGCAAAGAATGTACCAGCTTGACAATGGTAAAATATGTTTTGTATGACTCCCTACAGTCATTGTTAAAATCTAGATTCCTTGATAGATAGAATTTATCATAATCATCTGTTTGGCTAGTAGCAGCGAGAGGCAGCAAGGGCTTCAGCTATATCTTGTTCACTAATGTAAATGGAAGCCTTTACCGCAAGACTGGGACTGATCATTCGACAGAATTTGCCATACATATGCCAAATAGCTTCACATTCCCCTTCACATTAGGATTCCCAATGCAACACCTGCATTTGCACTGGGAAATACAAAACGTGCCCTACCACAAAAGTTTATAAAAGTAAAGACGTTCTCCTCCATAGGATGCAACTGAAAAACCAATTTGGTTTTAATAACCAAGCTACATTCCTTGGACCACCATGGTAGAGGAACGTAACATGGTGTAGATGAACTTTGAGGAATGTTGTAATCTAATGCATACAAGACAGAACAAGTAAAATGCACCATTATTCACTGATGATGGTGTAACCATTGTTGATGAGATGTATAAAAGAATGAAATTTCCTGTTAGCCTTAGAAACAATCCAGTGAGGATGGTATGAAGGTACAGGATGGTTTCCTGAAAAGTGAATGTTAATGGGGTAATGATCAATGTCAAAGAGTTCAGAAAGCACTGACCAATCTGGGAGTGGAACAAATACTGGGCTGCAGAAAGTAATGTGTGTGTGTGCAACAATATTCAATAAAAGTAACATTTCACGAACATCTGTTATAAGGCACCCAGAGCATCATCATGACAGAGCCCCAGAGAGTATGTTTGGCATTCAGGTCTCCTAGAAAAAGCTGCCTGTGTGCTCAATCAAGAGAGCCCAAATATGCCTCTCTTGTACAACAGTGAATAGTGGCAGATAAACATTGCAGATAGTAAAAAACATGTTCTCCAGCTGTAAATGGACAGCTACAGCTTGCAATGGTGTGTTGAGCGGTATGCTGGTGGCAGAGATATTAGGTGCCATCAGAGTAACCATGCAACTACTTAATCTTGGAGGAGTCTTACATAAACATCACAAAATCATGAATATGTAAACCGTAATTAGGTTGCAAATGGGGTTCTTGGAGACTGACAACTGATGGAGACCATTGAGAAATTAAATCGTTTATTCTGGAGCAAGCACCTGGAAACTACTAACATTCCACTGGATGATTTTCATGGGAATGAAGAGTTTAACAGACAGTCTTTATCTTTTAAGTTAATCAATGGAAATTAATCATTTCTTCACACTATCCATGTATAGGCTAAGGTTTTGGACAGATAGAGTCAAACTGAAAAATTCATTGCCATGGCCGGGATTTGATCCATGTTTCAAATCCCAGCCATGGCACTGAATTTTTCAGTTTGACTCTATCTCGTCTTTATCTTTATCTTTTCCTCCCCTTTTTAGCTAGTTTGAGATTGAAAACCAGAAAACCCCTGTGGCTCATGAAAGGAGAACAGGATTTTATAGAGAGGGTGTGACTGCAATATGTTTTGGCCTCAAACAATGTTTCATAAGCACAAAGGTTGGTTATTTCTTGATGGCTTGAGAGCTGGTGTCTGCACTGCTGTAGAGGTAATTTGTGTTGCAGATGTAACACGAAGCAATGGGGCAGTAATACTGATAAATCTGTCTGAGTGATATTGGAGAAGCCGTTCTTGGATCCTTCAATTTGCAGCCTAATGCAAACATGAGAGGGAAAACTGGGAGGCGTTTACACAAATGAATCATGTGTCTGGACAGCCTGGTGGACAGCTACAAAGTACTTCAAAGGGGTGGAAGGATGTAGCTGTCAGTACCGCTTTCTTGCTTGAGGAAATGTCAGGTGTTCCTTCACTCTAAGTTCTTGCATAATCTTTTTCTTGAGAAAAGGGGGCGGCAATCACATGAGTTAGAAGGGTGTCTACCTCTAGAGTTGACACAAGTACAGTCATGTATACATTGGATGCCTTCGTAAGTTTCTCATCCACAACAAGGACAAACAGGTGAGCCTGTGCAACGCTGCCTCATGTGCCTGAGCTTCTGGCAACAATAGCAATGCATGGGGTTTCGGATATAATGGCACACAACTGCCAGCTTGTAACCACAGTGGATAAAAGTGGTAGCATGGTACATTCAAATGTGAGAAACACCATGCACAGTGGAAATGGTTGGTTATCCCTCTTCCTGATTACACAGAAAGCAGCAAAAACACCTTGGTTTGAAAACCAGTTAACCATTTCCTCGTTGGAGATCTCATCTAAACTAGCCCATCATTAATCACATCATGATAACAGTTTATGATTTTGTGTTTCTGCACCAATATTGGATAAGAGCAAAGGACACTCACTGTTATTAGTTTGGCAGTCTGAGCATCCTGAACTACCTCAATTAACAAGCTGCCATTTCTAAAATGAGTGACATCCTTTACTGGTCCAAATATTCTATCAAGTTTTTTTCTAACATTAAAGGAACTCAGATTAGACATATTCCTCTGTTCACACTTCAGTCGCATAGCAAAAAAATGTGCTGTTGGTTGGATAGAGCACAGAGGAGCCATGATCAGTAGCCGGAACCCCTAGCTTCATTCTGCCATCGGACGCATAAAAGAAAAATACACCTAAATGTTCCAGTCTGT
Organism: Mantis religiosa; assembly: GCA_030765055.1. Classification (NCBI taxonomy): domain Eukaryota; kingdom Metazoa; phylum Arthropoda; class Insecta; order Mantodea; family Mantidae; genus Mantis; species Mantis religiosa. Next base: position 138,133,552 of record CM060947.1, on the reverse strand, counting down.
GCAGGACTGAAGTATCCTAATCATCAGGCCTGATATCAAGGAGTACATCAGAGAAGTTATCCTCCACCTGTCGCTAGTCAGGTATGCGACATGTTCACCAAAGGCAGGTCCGACTTAAGCTCCTACCACGAGTATAACTGCCCATGGCTTCACACTTCAAGTCATGCTGTGCAAATGGAGTCACTGTGGATTCAAGGGACTTGTGGTTTATATCAGATTCCAGACAGCTGTAACAGTCGAGTCCTCCTGTATGGTCCAGCAACATTCTGCTTTCAAAATGCCCACAAGGACTCAGCCCTTCAGGAGCTACATGGGTATACATGACATTGGAATGCCTCTGCACCTAGTTTTGCACGAAAGGGAATTGTGAGAAGGGTCCACTCAATCTTCATGCCTGAGACCTCTGGAGAACACACAAGTTGAAAGATGCACTGAAACTGTGGAACAGGAATCACGGAGATAAGATAAATCCCTGTTGGTGAGACAGGAGCTCAAGTCTAATACATAATCTAAATAGAACAATAAACCTAGAATAGGAAGAGACTATAAGTAAGAATATGGCTCGACATACGGATATGACGAGATAACAATGATGGCAAGTGGCTCAGGATCCTGAGGTTGCCAAATCTCTTAGTTACTACAGTAGGCCCCTGTGAGGACTATGGTAGGATGTTATATCTGTGGTGCCCTTTGCAACTGGTTTTTATTTGCAGACTGACTATTGTGATATACAGTCATTTTCTCTATTTTCTGAATTTGTACCAATCTCCTATATTCAAGATATGGCACTGCCTCTGTTTTATGTTCACCTGAGTTATGTAAATAACATTTTGTTTCACTTTTGCATTCTTTCATTTTATGAACACTTTCACCCCAATAGTGGCACATTTGTTCATTTTGTTTATTCAGGCCTTCCATTATATTCCACTTTATGGCATTTATAGCATCTTCTTATAATATTTGTTGCTCTTACTCTCCATCTGTCCCATCTTTCTCCTATTATCTTATTGCATCAATCGTTACATAGCTCTTGTTTTAGTAGTTTCTTTATATTGTTTTCTTGTACAGTTTCAACTATATCTAAAATCATGATTGATTGGGCTCTTTGCTTCATCTAACTTCCACTACTTTTTCTAGCAGTATTAATAAAAAGTACTTAAAAGCTTGTCTGTCCTCTACTTTGTCTCCTTTTAAGTAGCTTTTAGAAAAAAAAAAATTCAAAACAAATGTGATTTTAAACCTAGATTAAACATTCAAAAAGTGAATTGTAGCACATTATTTTCTGTTTAAAAATCTAATAATTGATAGAATAATCAGCTAATGAATAAATATCCAGTGCATGTTCAGTTATAGTCGCAATTAAAATTAATTTTATCATAATTTAAAATGAAATATCACACATTTCCATTCAGATAAGGTGAGTGAAATTTAGCATTATAAAAATATACCTTATTGCAAATAAAATAATTATAAACACATATTAAAAACTGTCTTATGCTACACAACCTGCAAGTGTGGATGAATTTGATATAGTTTTCACGCCTTGGTAGCGTGGTGGTAGTGCGTCTGCCTTACATTCAAGAGGTCCCGAGTTTAAATCTTGGTCAGGGTGAGTTACCTGGATAAGGTTTTTCCGGGGTTTTCCCTTATCCTGAAAGAAAAATGTCAGGTAACTCTAATCTCTATGGACCCTGGGCTCATTTGAGCATTATTTCACCCATTCCATTCATCGTCTGATATGACACGGTTGGAGGACGTAAATTACAACAACAAAATAAAATAATAAAATAAAGAAAGAAAGAATTCATATCATCTTAATTATGCACCTGGTTTTCCAGTTTTAACACTATACAGTTGTCTAAGAACTCTCTGTTTACTTATATGCACATAAAACTAATTATAATAACCAGGTCTGGATTCACAAATTACTTGTAAAAATTAAAACAATTAAAACAAACTTAACTTTGCAAAGTTCAGCGCTTTTGGTTTCTAAAAAAGCACCAGGCTACATTTAATACTAAAGATCAGTTAGTTATATTAGTGCTATTTAAGTCAGAATCATTAATTTTATATTTATTTGGGGCACTTATAGAGATTAATGCACTTAGGATGTAATTCTTTTTCATATTTCACACACAACGTATGCGACCTTTTCTGTTGCCCTGGCACATAACATACAGTACATTAGCATTCCTGTTTCTTTGGAAGTAATTTTACATCATATGATGTAGCAGGGGGACTGATAATTGCATCTTTGACAATTGCACTTCTTTTCAGAAACCACTGAGAGCTAACAGTTTCAATTGTTGAAGTATAAAATTGAAATATATTCATTTTTTCACTATTGTATTTTATTTGTATAATAAATATGCATAAACGGAAAAGAATTTGTTAAATTAGAAAACAATCCATTAAAGAAAGCATGCAAATCTGTGGACTTAGCAATTAAAAACAGTAAAATCATGACTAAAAGAGATAAATTGAACAATAAAATAGACAATCCAAAAACACCATACATATATGGTTTACCCAAAATACATAAACCTGAAATTACCCTCAGACCAATAATTAATAACATTGATGCACCCACTTACCAACTATCAAAATGGCTGGTTCATATCTTCAGATCCTTCACAAAATTTGAAAATTTAAGTATCAAAAATTCGTTTGAATTGTTAAATCTCCTGAAAGACACAAAGATCAACTCTACAGATGCTTTAGTTTCCTTTGACGTCATTTCTTTATATCCAAGTATACCTACCAATGAGCTTATTCCACTTCTCAAAAAATGGCTGGAATCAATACAAATAACATCTGAAGAAATAGAAGAACTTTCACAACTTACAGAAATTTGTATCAATCAAAATTTTTTCAGCTTTAATGGACAGATCTATAAACAAAAAACAGGCCTAGCTATGGGCAACCCATTGTCTCCCTTCTTGGCAGATTTATTTATGAGTGCTTTTGAAACACATATCACAAAAACTTTTCCAAATTATTTCAAAGTGTGGTATCGCTATGTTGACGACATTTTTGCAGTAGTACCTAAAAAACTCATACAAGATAGTCTTAAACTTTTGAATATACAAAATCCAGCTATTAAATTTACATTGGAAACAGAAGAGGATGGTGTGCTCCCCTTTTTGGACATCAAGATCAAAAAACTGAACAACAAACTCACCTTTGGTATTTACAGGAAACCCACACACACAGATAATTACATCAAGAACAACAGTTTCAATCCAAAACAACACCAACATGCCATTTTCAACAGTTTAATCTTTCGGATGATCAACTTTCCACTAAACAGAGAAGATTATCAAGAAGAATACCTACACATAAAAAAAGTAGCTATATCCAACGGTTTCAACCCAAATTTAGTAGACAAAACAGTTAACAGACTCAACAAAGCTAAGAAAATAAAAGAAACCACCACCCTAGAACCTACAGGAGAAAAAGAGAAAAAACTTTTTAAAAAATTCACCTTCCATCCATCAGCCTATAACAAATTCCAAAAAATCTTCTCAAAACACAACATAACTCTTGCACCTCAAAATAGGTTTAATATCAGAAATTTGTTAAAAGGCCCTCCCAAAAATTCAATCACTACCAAAGAAAAACCAGGAATCTATGAGATCAAATGTGAAACTTGCCCTAAAATTTATATAGGAAAAACAAAAAGAAATATTAACATCAGAACTAAAGAACATCTAAGAAACATTAAAAATGGTGAAACAGAAAAATCAGCAGTGGCTTTTCATTTTTTGAATACTAGACATGACATCAACTTGGAAACATCTTTAATAAAATATGTTAATCACCCCATAGACCTTTCCGTATGGGAAAAGATCTCCATCAACAAAAATCGTCATAGAGTCATGAATTTTGAAACTCCACCACCGGACATCTTTGACAAGTACATCACGCCATCTATTGACAAAACAGAGAAAGAGGAAACCACTACAACTTGCACTAGTCGAGTATCAGCTGATGATAGGAGCAAGAGCTCTTGAAACATGTCCTGTGAATAAACAGTGTGAGTGAAGCAATGTGTCAATAAATCCTTTCATGGAAGTGTTGAAAACAGTGTTGTTGTATAAATTAAGTTAATTGGGAGTCGATTAATAACACAAAACCACACTCACTTTTAAATTTTCCCGGAACCGGTTTCTGAGGCCTTCCCTCTATCTTCAGCCGGACATCGACTAGTTCTCATTGGTGTAGCTGGCAATATTTTGTCTTCGGTCTCCTCTGGTGGCGGTTCGAGGAACTTGCTGAACAAATCTTTCTGGGGGATGTCGAAATTGAATACTTTGTTCCTATTTTTTGAAATAAAGATTTGTTCCCATGTGGACAGTTCTTCTTTTCCTGTTGTATGTTTTAGTAATTTTGGTTCTGGATTTATGTTGTGGTTTTTTTCCCAAAAATGCGTGGCAACTGCTGATTTTTCTAATTGTTTGTATTTTATGTTCCTAAAGTGTTCCTTTGCTCTTGTTTCTAAATTTCTTTTGGTTTTTCCAATATAAATTTGACTACAGTCACAGCATTCAATTTGATATATATCAGATTTTTTGTTAGATGGAATGGCATCTTTGATGTTTGAGCAAATTAGGTTTTTTAAGGAGTAATGGTTCACTGGAGCTAGTTGAATGTTTTGTTTTTTAAAGACTTTTTTGAATTTATCAAAGGCCCATGGATGGTAAGTGAATTTTTTGAAGATCATTTTAGTTTCTGTAGCTGAGAGGGTTGTGGTTTCCTTTAGTAGTTTCTTCTTTTTTGCTAAGTTCACTTTTTTGTCTACTAGTGATTTGGGAAAGTCATTTTTCTGTGCTATTTCAATAATTTTGTTGTATTCTATTTTGTATTCTTCCGCTGTGAGAGGGATGTTGACCAGTCTGTGTGCTAAACTATTAAAGATTGCCTGTTTGTGGGATCTTGGATTGTAGCCATTAGCTTTTATGTAGTTGTCTGTCTGTGTTGGTTTTCTGTAAATGCCAAAGTTTATTCTATTTTTATTTCTGATTATTTTTAGATCTAAAAATGGTAAATACTCGTCTTTTTCAACTTCTACAGTGAACTTGATGCTTTTTTCTTGAATATTTAAAAGTTTTAGTGCATCACTGATGTGTTTTTTTGGCACTATGGCAAATATGTCATCTACATATCTTTGCCAGAGTTTAAACATCCATGGGAAACCTTTACTGATCCTTATTTCTAGTGCACTCATGTACAGATTGGCCAGGAAGGGTGATAAGGGGTTGCCCATTGCTAAACCAGAAGTTTGATGGAAATATTTTGTTTGAAACTGGAAGAAATTCTGTTCTATGCATAATTTGGTAAGTTCGATGTAATCTGAAATTTCAAGTGATGACATTCCAAGTGATTTGAGCCATTTTTCTATCAATGTTGGGAGTTGTTTAACTGGTATGCTGGGAAACAGTGATTTAACGTCAAATGAGACTAGTGTGTCTTCTTCATTTAGTTCAGTATCCTTAATGTGTTCTATAAGTTCATAGGTGTTTTTGATGCTTAGGCTATCGAATTTTGGAAATGAGTTGAATTTGTTTGTTAGCCATTTTGCAAGTTTGTATGTTGGTGAATTTATACTGCTAACTATAGGTCTCATTGTTATGGATGGTTTGTGTATTTTGGGTAAGCCATAAAGTCTAGGTAAGGTTGGGTTATCTGGTTTAACTGCATATTTGTTTGATATTATACTTGATTTTGCTATTGTTTTTTCAAATGATTTTATGCAAGCTGTTAATGGATTTTTGTTAATGGTTTCATATTCACTGTTAGTTAGCATTTCTTCCGTTTTTCCAAGGTAATCAGATTTATCCATTATGACTATTTTGTTACCTTTGTCTGCCTTGGTGTATATGACGTTTTTTTGTTTCAATGCATGGATAATATTTTGTTTGCTCTTTTGAACGGATCTGGTTTTTATTTCTTCCAAAATATTTTCACATTGGCTTTTAAGTGGATTTTGTTTTGATACTGGTAGACACTGTGCCGAAATGTTTATATCTGCAATGTAGTCCTCAATTTCGTTTGAAAAACTTACGCAAGTTTTTAATCCTTTGTTTAGAAGACCTAATTCTTTTGTGGAGAAATTTTGATTTGATAGATTTACAACGTTTTCAAAGTTTTGCGTGTTTGTTTTTTCGTTTACGCTACTTGTTGCTGTTTTGCATTTAGCGTGTGGACTAATTGCTGCAGGACTCAAGTTTCTATTTCCGATGTGTCTCTTATTCTTAAACTTTTTTTCGGTATGGTTTCGATGTGAAGAAATGTTCATCAAATTGGTCAATTTGTACTTTAGTTTTTCGGTTTTTGTTTTCATTTTCTTGCTTAGCATTGCCAAATAGTTTTGTTCGAAGTTATCCCACATCGTGTTTCCCAGTGTTTTCGTTAAAACTGAATGAAGTTTATAAAGTTTCAATTCCGTTTCTTCCAAATTTTTATAATGTTTATTGATTTCTAGCTGTAAAACTTTTCTCTCAGCCGCTCTGTGTTGATTCCCATAGCCTGGTTTTACTATCCTCCGGACAAATCGGGGTGTCACTTTATTTCGTAAACATAGCTTTATGAATTTTATGTTTGCAAAAAGATTTCTTTTCTTTTCATGCAGTTTTAAGAGTTTAGCACACATAGTTTAGCACACAGACTGGTCAACATCCCTCTCACAGCAGAAGAATACAAAATAGAATACAACAAAATTATTGAAATAGCACAGAAAAATGACTTTCCCAAATCACTAGTAGACAAAAAAGTGAACTTAGCAAAAAAGAAGAAACTACTAAAGGAAACCACAACCCTCTCAGCTACAGAAACTAAAATGATCTTCAAAAAATTCACTTACCATCCATGGGCCTTTGATAAATTCAAAAAAGTCTTCAAAAAACAAAACATTCAACTAGCTCCAGTGAACCATTACTCCTTAAAAAACCTAATTTGCTCAAACATCAAAGATGCCATTCCATCTAACAAAAAATCTGGTATATATCAAATTGAATGCTGTGACTGTAGTCAAATTTATATTGGAAAAACCAAAAGAAATTTAGAAACAAGAGCAAAGGAACACTTTAGGAACATAAAATACAAACAATTAGAAAAATCAGCAGTTGCCACGCATTTTTGGGAAAAAAACCACAACATAAATCCAGAACCAAAATTACTAAAACATACAACAGGAAAAGAAGAACTGTCCACATGGGAACAAATCTTTATTTCAAAAAATAGGAACAAAGTATTCAATTTCGACATCCCCCAGAAAGATTTGTTCAGCAAGTTCCTCGAACCGCCACCAGAGGAGACCGAAGACAAAATATTGCCAGCTACACCAATGAGAACTAGTCGATGTCCGGCTGAAGATAGAGGGAAGGCCTCAGAAACCGGTTCCGGGAAAATTTAAAAGTGAGTGTTGTTTTGTGTTATTAATCGACTCCCAATTAACTTAATGTGTCAATATCTTCTCGATTCACTTTTGAACAGGATGTGATCAAACTATATTGCTGAGGGTTGGAAATACTGTCCTTCAAAGAACAAAAGGTTATCCTTAATGACTGGGAAACATACTGTTAGAAAGAATGATATACAATGATATAAAAGGCATCCCTATAGGATGTTTCAAAAATATGTTTACAACCTGACAAACTTTGCGTCCATTAGATCAACTCTGACAGGCTTCACACCATATAAGCACAGTTGATTATATGTGTTTGGAGGAATTTAGTAACAGTGACGTCAAAATTAATCTCAGAAACTATTTGTAGTTGGTTTATTAATACTCGTCACTTACTTGTTTTTTATTTATGAGAGACTAGTTTCAAAGGCATTCGCCTCCATTTTCAATCTCTTTCCAACTGGTATCTGTTGTTGTATGCTCTCTCTCTGGTGGTGGAACTATGAACTTCTTTGTCAAATTATCTACTGGTGGGATTTCAAAGTTCATTACGTGATCCTTATTTTTCCATATAAATATGTCAATTTATTTTTGGTTTATTGACAACATGGGAGAACATATTCATATTGTCACGCGAGCGTTGGAACACCCTGTAGAAGCAGCTGAGAGCGGAAAGTAAGGGAGGTCCGTGTTAGCCACGCCCTCCCTCGTTTGTCTTATAGTGGTGACAGGCGATGGCCGGGAGAAAAACATCATTGTGCCGTCTGTTTCTGTTCCACCTGTGTTCTCGAAATTACGGGATCTTTCATCTACTGGAGATTCTTCGAGATCGGCAAGCGTACCCTATATAAGCTACACGTCGTGCACGAGGAGTGAGTGAGGAGACAGTCAGTTCTTGGTGTAAGAATGCAGTGCTAGTGTACGACGAGACGACTGTGTGAGAGCATCGGAAGATTGTACGTAATTACGAGTGCAAGTGAAATTGTAACGGACGAACTGGTGAATCGTAATTGTGTGCATTACGTAATTCTGTGTAATTGGCAAGAGTTAAACTGTAAGTCGGTGGAAATAAAGAACATTTTTGAGTGGTGAAATTGGACTTTTCATTTCACGAACCCACAAAGTCACAATATGGAAAAATAAGGATCGCGTAATGAACTTTGAAATCCCACCAGTAGATAATTTGACAAAGAAGTTCATAGTTCCACCACCAGAGAGAGAGAGCAGACAACAACAGATGCCAGTTGGAAAGAGATTGAAAATGGAGGCGAATGCCTTTGAAACTAGTTTCTCATTAATATAAACAAGTAAGTGACGAGTATTAATAAACCACCTACAAATAGTTTCTGAGACAGTTGATTATATTGACAGTTGGCACTTTATGGAAGAAACTCCAGTAAGTGGCACGGCAGCAAGAGGGTTAAAACACAGGTTTATGGAGCATCAATGTTGATAACAGTAGACTCATATGGTTTAACATTTTCAGCAATGATACCCACTCCACATTTATCAAACCTTTATAAACATAATTCTCATTAATTGAGAAAACTATCTGTAGTCAGTTTTTCACACTCCAACACTTACATTTTTAGTTTTTGAGGGACTAGTTTCGGGAGCTATTGCTTCCATTTTCAACTGAAAGGTCCAATAGCTCACAAAACTAATCCCCCAAAAAATAAAAATGTGACGGAGTGTGGAAAACAAACTACAAATAGTTTTTTTTTCAATTAATTTGGATGTCTCTGTTACAAAATTCCTCCAAACACACATATAATTCTCATTCAATATTCATGTAAATAAAGAATCAAATATAAAGGCAACAATTATATGCAGCCATATTATCATAAATGATGACCACGATGCAACAAATATTTAGATTATTTTATTTTAGTACAAAATTGAATCGAGAATATATTGACACATTGCTTCACTCACACTGCATTGAAGCAATGTGTCAATATATTCTCGATTCAATTTTGTACTAATTTGTGCTTCACTGTCCCTACGCTTCTTTCAAGTTTATTTTATTTTAATTACTTCAGGCTACTTATTTAAAGCTATCAGATACAGAACATGTTTTTTGCAACTTTAATTCATTTCATGTTTTATGTCTAAAAAAAGGGGGCTTTAACAAAATCAATAGTAGTACCTATTTTAAAATTCAGTCTGGTTTTTCTCAATACTGCATAAGTATAAAATTTTATTGAAACTGATGTAAATGTCCTGGGTGCTTTTGTTCTTCAGTAGCAATTTGAATGAAACCTTGTTTTCCAAACTGCATTATACACTGTTTTACCATATGCCGATGGTGTGACATAATATTCTATGATGTTTGCCTCAGCATCTTTTAACATTTTCTAAGAGAAACTGGAGACATCTCCATGTCTGGTTCTGAAAACATTTTTTATACCACATGATCTGCAAGCCACAGAGGAGAACGAGAGATTTCAGACATTTATTGTCAACAATTCAGTATGAATGAATAAGATCAAACTGGAAATAACTGTGTGGTAAATCATATACCTTGCTTGTACTTTAAGTCCCAATTCTCTATGTAAATGTTGTGTAGTTGGACTATATGTCTCAGAGCCTTCCGCTAATTTCCTTATCTCCTGAAATACACAATTACAAATAGAGTATTAAAAACTAATTATACCAGCAAACATTAAAAACTTAGGCTATGAAAATTATATTTCATTGCCAAATTATAAGGAAAACTGTTGTAGTTTCACACCAAAAACAATTATTTTTTTGTACTATTTCCTTCTCTTAGTGCAAAAGTTGAGCATAAGGACTGCAAAATGAGAGAGTTCCAAACTGCCACTTTTTCACAGCTGAGTACTCTTTTCTTCACATATCCTTGAGTTCAATTTTATGATTTTCAACAACTAATAAAGATAACATTGCATTTCATACATTTTCCTACACATCAGTGATGAATACCGCAGTAAAATATGTCTATACCTGCATAATTATTTCTGCATAGTCTTCTGGGTTCAATACTTTCAAGTAAGGATGGAGACTTATATTACGAAATGCTCTGTAATGGTGTTGTGTACGTAAGGCCTTCAGGTTTCGGTGGTATGCTCTTAAAATGGCATCTCTCCAATTCTCCTCTGCTTCTTGTAGTTTTTTTCTCTGAAAAAAAAAAAAAAATTAATCTCAGTACCTTCAGGTGAATGCCTGAATTTAACAACCTAGTTTATACTAAAACAATATTACAGTAAAATAACAAGTCAACAGGGCACTTTATTAAGCAGAATTAATGTATGAGCAAGAAAAGACTAACTTTGAAGTAACTGCGACTAAATGTTGTCATTGAGTCATCCATAATGACTAGCAAAGTCAGCTTGATTCCATGTGGCATTAGAAAATCAATTTTAAATATATAGCCTTACATCTTCAAAATACCAGCATCTGCACCAGCTCTGGCACCCGCTAAGGGTATGTTGCAGTGTCTAAAAGGACAAGTTTAGAGGCAGATGCTATGTCCCAGTAAAACTTAACTGAAAAAAACAATAGCCACAGTATGAACAATGATTCTATCAGTATACGCACAGCCACTCTATCACTGTGCTACCATGGCAACATGCCAATATAACATTAAATTCTCCAACTGACTCACATTTTCCTGGTAGACCACAAGGAAATCTCAATTGAGGTTACATACACCAATGGAGTGTTACAATTTAATATATTTTTCAGTTCTGATTCTATCTTTCAAAGTTTACCTACACACGATTTAAGTGTGTTAAAACAATAAATTATCACTGATTGCCCTTATAAATGGAAATTATATTTAAAAACCTTAGAGCCAAAGACTTAAGTAGTATTTGATATTTTTTTTTATTTATTTGATATTTATTTGTACATAAGAAAATAATTTACAAATGTGTTACAGAGAACCTTCTTGTTTATATACTATCCTTCCTTAACCTATGTACAAGAATTGAGTGACTACCTTCTTTCACCCCTCAGCCAGCTTGGCATAACAGCCTTAACCGCTTCACCAATGGCCATTTAAACCCTTCAGGGGTTTGTTTTGTGTGTATACGAATGAATGTATGTATGTATAGCTATGCAAGCGACTTCTCCATTCAAGGTTTTAGCTTTTATTTTATTTATGCTATACCAAGCGATAATCATACGAGAATATGTTGCATTACACACACACGCTGGAAAAAAAACTCCCTGTCAGCATCTGTTATTACAGTGTTTCTCAACCAAGGTTTCTGGTAGCCTTATGCAGCTGTTTTCGCTCAGTATTTTAGTTATTTATACTCTCTCTGTGTTCAGAGTAATTTCTAATAGCTATCAAGAGCTAAATGAACGACACATTTGAAATTGTTACATTTCAATGTTAACCATGGGTTATCCTCATAAAGTAGCAAATAAATTACCTTGCGTATGATGTAAACAGGCTTCTGATACTACTGTAGAAAATCTGGAAGATTTGTTGTGCATTTATGAAGGAGATGCTTAGGATATAGGTAGCAGTGACGTGTACTGGTCTACAGATGGCATGTTAGCCACTCCATTATTTGGGGAAGTGGCGGGTGATGTGGATCAGCTATTACTAGCTATCCCTCTTTACGAAAAACAGTTAAATGGTAAAAAAAGTATTTTTATACCACTGGATGTAACCATGCACAATTAATTTTCAGAGCTGTAAATTCATGCAAGACATTCATCTACCTGTACTTACGCGTATAAATAGCTTGTAACCTAATTGAGTATTATAATACTCAAGAGGCTTCTTTATACTGGGGGTAAGAAATTCACTATAACATCACCCCTCATACTTGAGAGAAAACACTTTCCTAAAAGGATACCACCCACAACCAAAAAAAGTCACAACCATTTTGAAAATGTCTAGTGTGTTGCAAAAAAGAAGTTTGCAAGGAAAGCAATATTATTTGGTGTGAATCTGCAGATGTGCCCTTGGGTGTTTGTCCAGGTTTGGAGGTGTACAATTCAAAAAGAAACCTTTAAGGGTACATTTACATAGCTTATAGAACTAATTTAAATCTATTGTAAAATAGGAAGATTAAAATAATTGGCGTTAAATGAGCATTAAATGCATGTATGCGCAGGATGTCTATATACACGTCCATATCGGTTTGGGGCATTTTAACTTGGACGTCATATGACATCCATATCGGTGAAAGGGTTAAGTAATATTGTTATAAATGTGGAGAAATGCTTTTTTTATACCTCTGTACCAGCAAACCACACATTTCTCTTGCACTTTGCTTACTGGTACATCTAATTCTACAATGAATATGCAGATGTACATATGTCCTGGAAAAGGTTGAGAAGCCCTGTTCTAAAGGATGAAATCTGTATGTAATTCATTTCTTATTATTATTGGACTTCAGAGTTATTGGAAATGAACAGCACATTTGATTTGCACATTTTCTCAATGATAACTATGAAAAATGTTAACTTGCAATATGTTATTACAAATACATATTTCATTACTCAGATTTTATAAATTTTTCAAAATATTTTATCTGCATTAAATAAGTATCATGAATACATATTTCTGCAAAATAAGAAAATATTCTTAATTACATAAAATATTTAACTCGGGAATTTAATTCTACACATTGTAAATCATAAACAACCTTGTTTCCATACTGGTAACAACTTAGTTCATAAGATCATAATTAAAATTTTCTTGGTCTCTATTTCTAATTTACTTACATAATATAGTTCAGTTTCAGATGGTTCAGGACGCTTTTCAATTGTTTTCACTCGTACATAGCTATTCAATTCCATATCCAACTGCTCTTGAGTCAACAAGAGTAGTTTACTCCGATTTATTATACCCTCTGCAGGCGATCTGAATTCTGCAGTCTGGAACTAAGATGCAAACATAAGCTGTTCAAGACATATATACAGAATGGTCTAACATTTATATTCAGAACACGTTCTTACCTAAATTCATGAGCTGTGCTGCACTGTTCTCAATATGTGGCATCTTATGCTACATCAGGCATAATCACAATGTATTACATGAGATGTGATGCTTCTGCATGTAAATCTAAAGCCCTGTCACTGAATTTTCTATTACACATGTCAAATTACCAACTTCACTTAGCATAAGGAATTTGTTTATTGAAACAATGTAACATATAAGCCAAAATACATTATTCAAAATTTAAATTTGAGTCAAGATACCAATTCTTAGGTTTCTCCTGTATCTATTGCCTATAAGGGAATTTTATAGGGAAATATCTTGGGCCTGAATTGGCTATTTTTAATTTACTTATGTCCATTTGTGACAGTTTTCTGTGAAATTCTAAACTAAAATGTGATTTGTCTTCTCATGAATCTGTAAGTTCAAAAACATACTGTACAATCTTTAAATTTTCAAGATTTGTTTGATATGTCCATTTAATAACCTCACTGCTCCCTCCATGAATCCTTTTACTATAACAGAAAAAAATTCATGACTTCCACTACTTTTGTACAAATTATTCTTAAAATGCTTCTTGCTCTTCTCTACTTCATATTAATCGAAATAAAGATTATCTTATTACTAATTTTTCTTTTAGATTAAAAGGGAATTTAGTAGAGATAGTCAAATATTTTAACAGATGGTTACTATGCGATGGCTATAAAATTCTGTTCTCTTTGCATGGCTAGTGATTTAAAAACTGCAACAACAAACCTTAGCAAAACCATTTGTGAAAAGTATAAGTATTGGAAAATTAAAAAAAAAAAAAAAAAAAAAAAAAAAAAAAATCAAGGAATATCTATGGAAAGTTGCACTCCATCAGAAAAAAATGAATTTGCCATAAATTGTGTGTTTTAACAAGGTCATCCAGAATGAAGGGGACTTCTGAAGCTATTCCCAGAAAATTAGACATACATTTCATATGGTATTTTATGCATGAGTGACATCAAAATTAATTAATTGAAAAAAACTATTTGTATAAAAAATATAAGTGACGAAGTATTAAAAAAAAACAACTACAAACAGTTTTTCTATATGGTATTTTAATCAGAATACTTAGAATCATTTTTAGAGAAAATCAAAATTTTCCAAAAGCATTCCATATAAAGGGTGGTTTGGGATGAGTGAAGCTACTTAAAACTCGTGTCATATCCTTGGAAGATGATTAACTTACTTTTAGTTTTTGAGTTATGCACAAACGGACACACATGCACACATACATCTTTTTCAAAACTTATTTGTCTGGATTAAGGAAATCTCCAGGAAATCTCTGTATTGAATTTTTAAGTAACATACATTACTGCCCCTACTTACTCTAAGTACATAGTAGAGAAATTAAAAATATCATCCATTTCAACTTAATAATGTACAAGAAATGCTGACAGCAATGTCATTGAGAATATATCAAAGGAATTGCTAAGACTGCCACTCATTAATTTCACTAATAATTTACATTTAATTTCAGAAAGATACAGCGTAATGGCATGGTTATGGTACAGTAAGCAAAGAAATAATAAAACATATGTAAATATGTCAGATTTATGTGCCTGTGCTCATCTAGATGCAATATTACCCAAAATGAATGTTACATAAACAGTAGTTACCTAATTTGGTATGTTTGTTTACCTAGTTGATGGCTGAAGGCCCATTCAATGCACCTCTGTTGTTACCAGTAGTGTTGTGATGTCTGCAGTGTACTTAGAGCACTGCTAAGATACATACAATTTGGTTCCTTCAGTTTAGTTCCTTAGTGGCAATTGACAGTGTGGACATGGCATGGCTCTAAGAATACAGATATACATAGAAAAATGTGCTGCAGTAGTAGCAATAAGCTACTATCAATTTGCCAAATTGCAAAACAATGTAGTATGTCTACAGGAAGGGGTACAATATATGCTTCACCACCAAACAACAGGTAGCAATAAGAATAGACCATGACCAGGACAACTTCATAATACAAGTAAAAGTGATTATAAATTCCCTAAAATTACCAGTAAGCAAAACAGGTTCAAAACAGTACCACAAATTTGTACAGAATTGGTATAAATGCACATCTGCTGCAACTGTAAAAAGGAAACTGATTGATGCATTGTGTGGCTGCAATGAAGCCCCTTCTGAAGCCTATAAATAAAAATAACAGATGAAATAGGCTAGAAAACATCATAATGGGACACCTGAAGAGTGGAAGAAACAGTTATATACAGATAAATCAAAGTTTGAGACTTTTGGATTCAGGAGAATATTTGTTCGCTAATGTGAAGGAGAAAGGATGACTCAAGAAATGACTTCTATCTAAACTTAAACACAATGGGGGTACTATTATGGTTTGGGGTTGTTTTGCAGAAGACAGAGTTACAGCCATTGTGAAAATAGAAGAATGTACGGGGATCAGAAGCACTACTACCGCATACTTCAGTATCATACAATACCCTGTGGGTTGCACTGAATAAGGGCTTCACCTTACAACAGGATGACTCCAAATATCAGTCAGCATTCTGTACAAGGTACATGCACCAAAGAAAAACAGAAAGTACTAAAAGTCCCAAAGTCCCAATTGTAATCCCATTGAAAAGATCTGCAATGAAGTGGACAGACACCTCAGGAAAGTTCATGTACCCAGAAAGGAACATCTCTGGAACATTGTTAAGGATATGTGAAATCATATAGAATCATGCCTGTGTTTGTGAGGCAATCATTAAATCTAAAGAAGGAAACTTTGAGGAAAGCACAATGTTTGTATATCTCTGTAAGTTGATATGATTATACAGGGTGATCCATTTGAGATATCAGAAAAGTAAAACATATTTATGAAGTTAATATACATATCCTTGAGCAGTTTTCTTTAATGTAAGTAGAAAGGTTGGGAGTTAACAAATTAGCAGTGTTTCCAGTGATATGTTAATGCTATTGTGCAAAGAAAACAAAGCAAAACAAAATAGTTGTAAATGCTTGATATGATCAAGTAGTTTGCGATGCCTCAATTATAAAAAGATGGGATATTGAACACCATTATCTATCATCAGAATGGTGCTCCATAGCATTGGGCTCTCAAAGTACGGAATGGATTAAATAAGCTATAACGATTGCTGGTTCAGCCGTGATGGACCCATCCCATGGCCTCCTGATAACCCGAAGTTAATGCCTCCGGATTTTTTGTGTAGGGCTACATCAAGTCAACAGTGTATGCAAAAAGACAAAAGAATCTAGTCAACCTGCACAAGGAGATAACGCACGCCCTTTCAGCTAATAACATCAGAAATGCTGCAAGCCACTTTGCACAGCATGGGTCCGAGGTATGAATTGTGCCGCATTTGTAATGGCGGTCATATTGACTGCTAATATGCTGGACACAAAACTCCTGACTTTTCTACACAAATGTACACCATTAGCAACTAATAAAGTTGTATAGTTTCCTTTATATACAATCTTACTTTCCTTACCTCTCAAACAAATCACCCTCTATGATTGAAGATATGAGGTTTCTTTTGTGTTTGTATCTGAAAAAATGGTGTTGAAATTAATGAGGGTAGCATATGTTAATAATATAAAAGGGAATTTATAATCTAGAATAAAGCAGCTGTTTAGGAGAGTAAATTTTAAACAGACAAGTCTGCAGTAACCTATCCTTTTAAGTCTTACAAACATAATAAAAAACATGACATCAAGTTGTTGTTGTTGTTGGTGTGGTTGTTGTTCGTGTTTGTTGTTGTTGTTTGTTGTTGGTTGGTTGGTTGGTTGGTTGTTCGTTGTTGGTTGGTTGTTCGTTGTTGGTTGGTTGTTCGTTGTTGTTGTTTGTTGTTGGTTGTTTGTTGGTGGTTGTTGTTTGTTGGTGGTTGTTGTGGTTGTTGGTTGCTGGTTGTTGGTGGTGGTTGTTCTTGTTGTTTTCAAATGTTAGACTTTGGCAATGAAGCCATTAGCTCTCTTGCTCTCCAGTATTTCTGTGTAGTGGGTCCGGCAGGTAGGGCTTCACAGGTTAAAAGATGTTCTTCAGTCATTTCCTCTTCTTTCTTGCACAGAGGACAATTTGGACTTGCATAAATTCCTATTCTGTGTAAGTGTTTGGCAAAATAATCATGTTCCGTAAGTAATCTAAAATTTGCTGCTGCTGCTTTACGTGGGATTTCTGGAATAATTTGTGGGTTTTTAATTAAAATGTTCCATTTTTTATCTTTGACTTTGTTAGATATTGATTGGTTTTGTTTGTTTCTATATTTGTTTTTGATTAATCTTTTTATGGATGTAAAAGGTAAGTTTTTACTTTTGTTTTGAATTAAATTTGCACCTTTTTTGGCAAGAAAATCAGCTGATTCATTTCCAGCAATTCCACAAAGTGCAGGTATCCACTGTAATATAATTCTTTTCTGTGGTTTTTGAAGTTGTTGGATCATTTTGTGACATTCTTGAATTTGGATTGACCTCATTTTATATGAACTTATTGCACTTAATGCTGCTTTAGAATCAGAAAGTATGACAGCATTTTTTAATTTATCTATTCTGTATAGAAGGTGTAGGAGTGAAATATGAATAGCCGTTACTTCTGCATCAAAATTTGTTGTGTGGTATCCTGCTGGTTGATAGAATGAGAACAGTGCACACTTAATTCCTGCTCCTGAGTTGTTATCCAAGTTAGATCCATTTGTGTAGATATGTACCATTCTTCAGGGGGTATCTATTGTTCACAGTTTCTAATGCTAGTGCTTTTACTACGGGTTTGGAAGTTTCAGATTTTGTAACTATTTGTTCTAAATCTAACTGAATATTAATTGGTTCAAAAGTCAGTGGGTTTTCCTTGATTAAAATGTTTTCTTTAGAATTAGGAAGATTCAGATTTGTTTTTAATTCCATAACTTTGTGTAGGAAACTTGTTTGTGTTTTCATCTTGATTGGTTGTAGTAATCTTTTATCCCATTTTGTTGTTTTTAACCGCAACATTTTTTCATGTTGTATTAGTGCCTGCTCCTCTAAAGTTAGATGTATTGGATAGTTCCAAGTTAAGGTTTGCATTGCCGTGATTGGAGTTGATTTTGCTGCACCGGTTATTAGTCGCAGAGCCTGATTTTGGCATACTTCTAGGTGATTTATGATAGAACTGTTTGCTGTAATTATTACCTCTGCATTATAAAGAAGTACTGGCTTGATGAATGTTTTGTATGTGGTGTTCAGTGTCTCCTGATTACTGCCCCACTTGACTACAGCTAATCTTTCCAAAATTGAAAATTTTTTGTTGATTTGTTTACTACTGCTTCAATATGTCTTCTCCAAGATAATTTTGAATAAAAAATTGTTCCTAAATATTTTGTTTCATATGTTTGTTTCAGGTTTGTTTTCTTGAACTGCAGATTTAGTTTAGGGATTTTCTTTTTTAAGCTAAATGTTTGGAATGTTGTTTTATCAGTATTTATTTTCATCAAATTGTTGTCAGTCCACTTTTCCAATACAATCAGAGCCTTTTCCATTGAAGTTTTGGATTTCTCTATTTGTGGGAAAGATATCCACATGATCATGTCATCTGCAAAAAGTGCTGTCTTTATTTCTGTGTTTGATACAGCCAAGGGAAGATCATTGATGTAGATGTTGAACAAAGTTGTACTCAGTATTGCACCTTGTGGTAGGCCCATTTTTATTTGTCGGAATTTGGATGTACTGTCATTGTATTTTGTAGCACAGTAACGTTGAGAGAGAAATTTAGTGATCCAATTTAACATGTTATCTTGAATGCCTAGTTTTGAAAGTTTCTCAAGAAGTTTATGCCTCCATACTGAATCATATGTTTTTTCAAAATCAATGAAAACTGATAGCGTATCTTGATTTTTGTTGAAAGATTCTTTGACATCTTGGGATAGTTGAATTATATTTTCTTTATTAGATAAGTATTGTCTGAATCCTGTTTAAACAGTTGTTAATATGTTATTTCTTTCTAAGAACCAATTTAGTCTTGCTGAAATCATACATTCTGCTGTTTTTGCAATGACACTTGTTAAGGAAATTGGTCTGTAATTATTTATTTTGTCGGGTGCTTTGTCTTTTTTCAGAACAGGAATAATTATTGCTTTTTTCCACTCTGTAGGTACAGTAGAAGTCCATGATATATTGAATAATTTCAGTATTATCTTTCTTCCCTTTGGTCCTAGGTGTTTCAGAAATTAAGCATGTATTTTATCTGGTCCAGGAGACTTTTTATCTTTCAACTCATGGATGGCATGATTTAGTTCCCTTATGGTGAATTCTTTGCTGAATATATCATTTGTTTATTCTGGGAACTTTTTAAATTTTTTGAGATCTTTTGTAATCTGCCTTTGTTTTCTGTTTGCTTCAGAGGAAAGTTTATGCTGAGAGCTGTAATACTTATTAAAGGCTTCAGAAATAGAATAATTTGAAGTAAGTGTTTTCCCATTTAGTTTGAGTGGTTCTTTACTTGTTTCTTTCTGACAATTAATTTTACTTATATATCTGTATACTTTTTTTGCATATTTTCTATAATCATTTTTCCAATAAATTCACTGAAAGCTTTTTTTTTTTTTGGTAATATGAATTTCTTTTTTACATTTTGCTGCCTTTCTTCCCCATTCCTGTGTATCTGTTGGGTTATTGGACAATTCTGCTTTTTTCCTTGCTATGTCCCTTTCTTCTTTTACTTTAATAGTTCTGTATTCCAAAAGGGTTTGTAATTTTTAGTTTTTCCTCTTGGGATCCATCTTTTTTTGCTGCTTCAAGAATTACATTTGTTATTGTTTTATTGAGCTTATCTACAAATGCTTCATGTTGAGTGGAGTAAAGATTTTGTTCAGTTTCCTCAATAAATTTTCTCGAATTTGCTTCTCTAAAATTCCTAGAGTATTTCAACTTTGGCCTGCTAATATTTTGTTTGTCATGAAGTATTATGGATGCAATAACAGCTCTATGATCAGAGCATATATATGACATCAAGTTGTTAAAATGCATTAAGAAACCTCTAGAGAAAATAATATAACTTATGAATTTTTAAATTCCTGTAGTAGATGAGAAGAAAGAGAACAGCACAGAATTATCAATTGATCCAGCGAGCCACACGTTCATGTGGCTAGTAGACCACAAACTGATGAGCTCAAAGATGTTTCCCCAAAACAATGTCTATATAAATATTTAAAAAATAAAGAAATAATGAAGTGGAGCATTATTAAATGTTGTACTTAATCTACTTGGTCCTGAAGATAACTGCTAATGATTACGTTCAATAGTTTTTCATGTTTTAAATTTATATAGTATGGTTACACCTTTCAACATGCTATTTTGTTTACTAATTACTTATGGAGAATTTCAAACTCTATACATCTTATACTAAAATAATTGGTATATGTAAAAATGAAATACTTACATCTGCATTGTCATTTAATTGATTAAGTATTGCACAGCTATAGTGAATGTCTGGTTCAGGAATTACAGGTTCAAAGCTGGGATCAATTACACGAACAGCAGCAAGAACCTTCTCTTTTTGGTTTGATATGAACACATTCTTTGTAAATAGATCATTAAATGTGTAGCCCTGGAAGTATTAAAAAGAGAAACAAAATACGTAAATGTGCAACAGCATTAAACATTAATAATGATCTGCAGTTATACATACCAACCTGTTCTGTCATCTCCTGTACTGTCTGCTCTAAGAATTCATGATGAGAATCCACATTGGGAAGTCGTCCAATACATTCAAGAATACCTGCATATGACTGTATGTTTAAATGTAATTTGCTGTGATGCAGAACTCCAACAATTTCTTTAATTTTGCTTATATTTCCCTGGAAAACAAAGAGAGAGTGAGTTTAATTAGACACCAAAAGATTTATGTATGTGCCTAAATAAAATAATATCTTTGAGCCCAGTGATTAACATTAACTCTGGAAGTGCACATTTTAGAGGTCAGCTAAGACAAGTCATATTTAAAAATGAAAAATGGTCAACTCCTGCACATGTTTGTTAGTCCACTAGGAAAAGAAATCTGATATCTCAATTCTAGGCAAAGAGAGGCCGGCATAAATTACTTCACTCAATTCATAAACCAGGAGATAAAATGAGGTTCATCATTAACAACATAGACGCACCTACCTACAAGTTAGCCAAACATCTAGTACGTACATTTTCATCACTGCCACAGTTCAACAGTCTAGCCATTAGAAATTCATTAGAATTAGTAGACAAGATATCAAATTTGCACTTGGACACAGAAGACAAACTAATATCATTTGATGTCACCTCGCTCTTTCCCAGTACTCCAACAGATGAACTCATGGTACTCAAGAATTGGCTCATACAGACTAACATATCAGCAGAAGAAATAGAGCTCATAAAACTTACTCATTTATGCATACATCAAAATTTCTTTATATTCAACAGTAAATTCTATCACCAGACCTCAGGCCTAACAATGGGCAATCCACTTTCACCCTTCCTAGTCAACCTCTTTATGAGCTACTTTGAAATACATATTACATCATCCTTCCCATACATCTTCAAATGTTGGTACAGATATGTTGATATTTTTGCCATTGTTCTGCACAAATTCATACAA
The DNA here is from genome assembly GCA_030765055.1 of Mantis religiosa. Lineage (NCBI taxonomy): Eukaryota > Metazoa > Arthropoda > Insecta > Mantodea > Mantidae > Mantis > Mantis religiosa. The sequence goes on along the minus strand of CM060947.1, from coordinate 138,111,643 downwards.
CACTCCTTAAAACTATTGTACATACAGAATAGAACAATAAAGTTCACAATAGAGATAGAAAAAGATGGCTACCTACAATTCCTTTTTTGGAAATGTTGAAAACCGTGTTGTTATGATAAATTAAATTTAAAGGGAGTCAATTAATGACACTAAACAACACTTTTAAATTTTTCCGCAACATGTTTCAGAGACTTTGCCTCTATTCTCAGCCGGCCATCGACTGGTTCTCATTGGTGTGGGGGATGTCGAAATTGAATACTTTGTTCCTATTTTTTAAATTGAAGAATTGTTCCCATGTGGATAGTTCTTGTTTTCCTGATGTATGTTTTAGTAGTTTTGGTTCTGGATTTATGTTGTGGTTTTTTTCCAAAAAATGCGTGGCAACTGCTGATTTTTCTAATTGTTTATATTCTATGTTTCTAAAGTGTTCCTTTGCTCTTGTTTCTAAATTTCTTTTGGTTTTTCCAATATAAATTTGACTACAGTCATTGCATTCAATTTGATATATACCAGATTTTTTGTTAGATGGAATGGCATCTTTGATGTTTGAGCAAATTAGGTTTTTTAAGGAGAAATGGTTGACTGGTGCTAGTTGAATATTTTGTTTTTTGAAGACTTTTTTGAATTTATCATAGGCCCATGGATGGTAAGTGAATTTTTTGAAAATCATACTAGTTTCTGTAACTGAGAGGGTTGTGGTTTCCTTTAAGAGCTTCTTCTGTTTTGCTAAGTTCACTTTTTTGTCTACTAATGATTTGGGAAAGTCATTTTTTTGTGCTATTTCAATAATTTTGTTGTATTCTGTTTTGTATTCTTCTGCTGTGAGAGGGATGTTTACCAGTCTGTGTGCTAAACTATTGAAGATTGCCTGTTTGTGGGATCTTGGGTTGTAGCCATTAGCTTTTATGTAGTTGTCTGTCTGTGTTGGTTTTCTGTAAATGTCAAAGTTTAGTCTGTTTTTATTCCTCATTATTTTTAGATCCAAAAATGGTAAATACTCATCTTTTTCTATTTCTACAGTGAACTTGATGCTTTTTTCTTGGATATTTAAAAGTTTTAGTGCATCACTAATGTGTTTTTTGGTACTATTGCAAAGATGTCATCTACATATCGTTGCCATAGTTTAAACATACAAGGGAAACCTTTGGTGATCCTTATTTCTAATGCACTCATGTACAGATCTGCCAGGAAGGGTGATAGGAGGTTGCCCATTGCTAACCCTGAAGTTTGGTGGAAATATTTTGTTTGAAACTGGAAGAAATTTTGTTCTATACATAATTTGGTTAGTTCAATGTAGTCTGAAATTTCAGGTGATGCCATTCCAAGTGATTTGAGCCATTTTTCTATTAACGGTGGGAGTTGATTAACTGATATGCTGGGAAACAGTGATTTAACATCAAACGAGACTAGTGCGTCCTCTTCTTTTAGTTCAGTATCCTTAATGTGTTCTATAAGTTCATACGGGTTTTTGATGCTTAGGCTGTCAAATTTTGGAAATGAGTTGAATTTGTTTATTAGCCACTTTGCAAGTTTGTATGTTGGTGAATTTATACAGCTAACTATAGGTCTCATTGTTATGGATGGTTTGTGTATTCTGGGTAAGCTATAAAGTCTAGGTAAGGTTGGGTTATCCAGTTTAACTGTATATTTCAGAAGAGAGAACATAATGCTATCCATTCTTTGAAACAGAAAAACGTTATATACACAAAGGCAGACAAAGGTAACAATATAGTCATAATGGAAAAATCAGATTATATTGAAAAAATGGAAGAAATGCTAGCTGACAATGAATATGAAATTAACAAAAATCCTCTAAAAACTTGCATACAATCATTTGAAAAAACAATAGCAAAATCAAGCATAATACCAAACAATTAATGCTGCAATTAATAGATACAGTAAACAATTATTTGAAAAGAAAATTTGGAAATTCAAGAAAACAGAAACACATATTGGATACCACAAAATTGGCAGAATCAGAAACCAAGATAGATTTCATGACATTCACATATCATCCCAGTGTACATCATAAATTCAACAAGATATTCAAGAAGTTCAACATCACCTTAGCCCCAATAAATTCAGTTCAAAAAACTTATTAGGCAGCTATGCAGCCAAACTCGATGTTTGGGAGAAGTTAATTATAAAAACCAAACAGCATACTTTAAATTTTGAATTGCCGCCTGCAAAATCTCTTTGGAAGTTCATTTCATTTCACAGTCAACAGATGCCACCACAGACAAACAGCTCACTCCAGGAAACCACAGATCCAACCAGTCGGATAACTGCTGATGAGGGGACAAACCGTTCTCCGAAACACGTCCAAGTAAGGATGTTTTAAGTGATGTTTTTGTTTGAATTGCCGACTCATTACTTTCATACTTCACTCAATTTTGGTCTGAAGAGGACTTTCATGTTACTCACCAGGGTCAAGGATATGTCCTTCAATATTGGCTAATATCCTTCCTTTAAATGTAAACTATTAACTCACAATGATGAATTGATGATTAGTACTGAAAATTATCATTTTTTCCTATACTCTCCTGATACTCATGGTTCAGCTAATCTTGAATAAACTAAAATCATACTAACCTTTCCAGCAAAACCATGAAGCAGTATATTGAAGAGGTGGATTTCTTTAGCAGGCTTTGAAAACTTTTCATTGTTTCTTGAATGATAAAAGAGTAAAGAACTTAATGCCCTGTTGAGCAACCCACATGACACCTGCAAATAAGAATATTTGTTAGAAAAATACATGTAAATGAATTCTTGGACTAAGCTAACTAAACAACATTAATAATTGTCTTTCAAGTTATGGAAACAGTGATGTAAAACAACAACTGAAAACATTTTTGGATTGCCAACCATGACATCAATGCAAAACTGACTCTATTGAGAAATATCAGTAAGTTCATTGCACTCGACATTTACATCTTTAATAGAAAGGAACACATAATGAATTTTCAAGTCCCACCAGTGAATAATCTCGGAAGTTTCATCACAAGGAAACCATAGTTAATTTGATTAGATAAATTTATTCATCCTGTGAATCATATTCTGTACATGGATACTAAGATATAGAACAAGTCAAGTTATTAATTTGCAATTATTATTTATAATAGTTTACAAGCTAAAAGCATCCAATAAAGACAAGTATAATACACTTATTTAATGGTGCCATGAATTATATATATATTGTTGTAATACTGAGATTATTAAATCATTAAACACTTTCCATGAATTCACTGATAAACTAAAAGCAGTGCTGAAGCAAGTATGCCAAAACTATCTTTTTAAATATTTTAAAAGTACAAGTAACTTTTCTGGCCATAGGTAATTTATTAAAAAAATATATTCTTAAATTTATTACACCATTATGATGAGTGTTTGTACTGCTTCCATGAACATCTATCCTCTCCCTAGTATTAAGGTTATGTGTAGTGTTATTGAAGGTATAATAACCATTTTGATTCGTCAGATTTAGTTTTGTAAATTTTAACATTCTGAAGTTGAAAATACATGAAAGAGGTAATATAATGCATTTTTTAAGCAATGGTCTGCATGAAGATCTTGGTTTCACTCTCGCCATTATTCATAGAATCCATTTATGTGTTATGAATAGTGAGTCGCAATAAGGTTAATTAACCCATAATGTTATTATCGTAATGTAGAATAAATGCACGCAAAATATATGCTTCTAAGTGTCTCTGCAGTGATTATGTAAACCAATTTGTATGAAATTATAGCAAACCATACTCATTTTTTTATTCAGTTGGTCAATGTTTGTATGCCATGTTAAGTTGCTTTGTATCCACAAACCAAAAAATTTAGTTGTATCTGCCTATTTAATTAGTTTGTTATTGCACATCAGTTGTTTATAAAAAAACCTTTGTTTTCAGGAGAATGAAAATAGATTACATGTGTCTTATCTAAGTTCGCAATTAAATTATTACTACTGAACTAATTAGTGATATCATTAAATATTTTTCCCCCTTAAGGATTATAGTTATTTCTTGATTAGAATATTTGTCTCATCAGCATATTGCATTATTGTATTAGCTGCAACATTTGATTGCAGATCATTCACAAATAATAAAAAGAGAATAGGACCCAATATAGACAAGTAGTATGTCATATTCAATACTTTCTGTATATGATAGATATTCTTTAACATGAGATTTTTCAGTACCTATGTAAACTTTCTATCTGCCTTCTTTCTATCTTTCAAATATGATTTTACCCATTCTAATGCATATCCACTAATACCAACAGATTCTAATTTTTCAAGCAACTTTTTGTGATTTGGTACATCAAATGCTTTAGTAAGGTCAAAGAATGCACCAAGTATTTAGCCTTTTCTATCCAAAGTATTTATACTACTACTTACAAATTCAAAAGGAGCAGAGTAAAACTTCACTGCCATAGCCAGGATTAGAACCATAGATCTACCGGTCCCCATCCAGTTGCTCTTAACCATTGGGCTACCATGGCAACATACATGCACGACAAAAATTCTTCAAATGACTCACATTTTTCCTGGTTAACCACTAGGAGTTCTCAAATATACAAGAGACAACTCAAAGTATAAACTTGAAAGAAGCATAGAGACAGTGAAGCACAACTTAGCACAAAAGTGAATCGGGAGATATTGACACATTGCTTCACTCACACTGTTTATTCATAGGACATGTTTCAAGAGCTTTTGCTCTTATCATCAGCTGGTACTCGACTAGTGCAAATTGTGGTGGTTTCCTCTTTCTCAGTATCGTCGATAGATGGCGTGATATACTTGTCAAGTGGTGGAGTTTCAAAATTCATGACTCTATGACGATTTTTGTTAATGAAGATTTTTTCCATACGGAGAGGTCTATAGGGTGATTAACGTATTTTATTAGAGTTTCAAAGTTGATGTCATGTCTAGTATTCAAAAAATGAAAAGCCACTGCTGAAAAGAGAAAAAAAAAGTCAGCAGTGGCTTTTCATTTTTTGAATACTAGACATGACATCAACTTGGAAACATCTCTAATAAAATACGTTAATCACCCTATAGACCTCTCCGTATGGGAAAAAATCTTCATTAACAAAAATCGTCATAGAGTAATGAATTTTGAAACTCCACCACCGGACATCTTTGATAAGTACATCATGCCATCTATCGATGATACTGAGAAAGAGGAAACCACCACAATTTGCACTAGTCGAGTACCAGCTGATGATAACAGCAAAAGCTCTTGAAACATGTCCTGTGAATAAACAGTGTGAGTGAAGCAATGTGTCAATATCTCCCGATTCACTTTTGTGCTAAGAGACAACTACCTTAATGGCACATTACAATGCATAAGTACCTGCACTTTAGAGTCCAACCACTATTAGGTCAATTAATTTCCATTTAAAAGAGCAGTTTCAGTTGACTTACTCTTACAAGAACCATGTTGAGTTTTCAATATTAATTCAGTTGTTTCTATAAATGACATTAATATTTTATAAAATGCCTCTTCTATTTGCAGTATTTACCAATTCTACATGCAGTATAGAACAAAAAGAAGCTCCAAGTGTCTTACGAAAAGAAATGTATCAATGAAGTCTGCTTGCCTGCTGAATGATGTTTTCTTGCTGCAAGATTTCCCTCAGTTGCACTTGCCTCCGGCTGTTGCTCTACGTATCTTAATGATATATGTTAGAGATTTAAACAATGAATAAATTGAACTGAATTGAATGCCTTCTCTAAAGCACTTAAACCTTCAGCGTGACTCATCTTCACGTTTTGATCTTCAATTTCCTGTTCTGCTTCATCCTCATTGTCATTACCATTCATGAAATCAACAATCAGACTTTGCGAATTCAAACTGTTGATCTTCTGCACACCAGCTACTTGCATCTGGTGTAGTAGCATTCTACTGCCAGGAATGTGGTTCAGTAAGGGAACAAAGTCACCCATGTCTTCTTGTACTATCTCTTCTTTATTTTCATCATCACCAAACAGTATGTTCCAAGACTTTGCTAATGTCATTGTTTTGATTTCTTCCCAAGCCTGAGCCACCCAGTATGCAATGTCTTTCATGTTGATAGATCTTAACTTTTCTATCGTGTCCTTGCCATCCATTTTCTCTATCAGGGACAAAAGGAATTGTCACCAAAATTTTCTTTTCAATGTTTCCAGCACATCTTGGTCCTTTGACTGGTACAATTACATCATCTTAGGTGGGAGAAACAAGAACTCGATATCATCACTTCTAAGTTCTTCTACATTTGGGTGTAACGGGGCATTGTCTAGTAGAAGGATAGCTTTTCTTGGGATTCCTTTCTTGGAAGTGTTGAAAACAGTGTTGTTATAATAAATTAATAATTTAAAGGGAGTCGATTAATGACACTAAACAACACTTACTTTTAAATTTTTCCGGAACATGTTTCAGAGACTTTGCCTCCATCCTCAACCGGCCATCGACTGGCTCCCATTGGTGTAGTTGACGATACTTTGTCATAGGTCTCCTCTGGTGGCGGTTCAAGGAACTTGTTGAAAAAATCTTTCTGGAGGATGTCGAAATTGAATACTTTGTTCCTATTTTTTGAAATGAAGATTTGTTCCCATGTGGATAGTTCTTGTTTTCCTGATGTATGTTTTAGTAGTTTTGGTTCATACATCAGGAAAACAATAACTATCCACATGGGAACAAATCTTCATTTCAAAAAATAGGAACAAAGTATTCAATTTCAATATCCCCCAGAAAGATTTGTTCAGCAAGTTCCTTGAACCGCCACCATGTATGAACCAAAACTACTAAAACATACATCAGGAAAACAAGAACTATTCACATGGGAACAAATCTTTATTTCAAAAAATAGGAACAAAGTATTCAATTTCGACATCCCCCAGAAAGATTTTTTCAGCAAGTTCCTTGAACCGCCACCAGAGGAGACCTATGACAAAAACATCAAAGATGCCATTCCATCTAACAAAAAATCTGGTATATATCAAATTGAATGCAGTGACTGTAGTCAAATTTATATTGGAAAAACCAAAAGAAATTTAGAAACAACAGCAAAAGAACACTTTAGAAACATAAAATATAAACAATTAGAAAAATCAGCAGTTGCCACGCATTTTTGGGAAAAAAACCACAACATAAATCCAGAACCAAAACTACTAAAACATACATCAGGAAAACAAGAACTATCTACATGAGAACAAATCTTAATTTCAAAAAATAGGAACAAAGTATTCAATTTCGACGTCCCCCAGAAAGATTTGTTCAGCAAGTTCCTTGAACTGCCACCAAAGGAGACCTATGACCAAATATCGTCAACTACACCAATGAGAATCAGTCGATGGCTGGTTGAGGATGTAGGCAAAGTCTCTGAAACACGTTGTTGTTTAGTGTCATTAATCGATTCCCTTTAAGTTATTAATTTTCTTGGGATGTTGCTGGAAGCTAGAAAGTTCTCAATGGATGGCACAAACTGTGTAAAGAACCAGTCTTAAAAGATCGCAGCAGACACCAGGCAGAATTCTGGTTAGTATAATGCACTGGTAGAGCATTAAAATAACTGTTTTTAAATGCTCTAGGCCTTTTAGATTTACCAATCATTAGCAACTTAGCTTTAAAGTTACCCGTAACATTACTGCAGGCAAGAACAGTAACTCTTTCCTTACTACGCTTGTAGCCAGGGGCAGACAGCTCTTCTAATACTTTGAAGAAACTCAATAGGAATGATATCACCTGTAATTTGATAGATGGGTTTATCTCCTTTCTTATATAATGGCTTGTCTTAAACAGGTTTTAGATTATCAGCAAATATTCTTTTTTCAAATGAGCTTTTACACGACTGCCAAGCAGTATGCAATAAATGTAGCACATTTATGAGGGGTTTTATATTTTGAGTCTTGGCAACTCTGAATGTTGCAGTTAACATCTGACGTTTTCAATGGAAAGTTAGACATTGTTGACCATAATCTACTTCAGACATTTTGTAAATATAGTGTCATTTGCTTCATTTATATAACAATTTGAAAATTGTGTCTCAACAAAAACATGGAATTAATTTGTGAAAATGTTTCTGCAATGATTTATTAGGAATTTTGGCGTGGATTATCTAAATAAGAGTGCATCAATCAACTAACTTCCACATTTGGCAACGAAGAGGCATTCTTTGCCGCTGTGAAATGCTGGTATAATGAATTTAATCGTGGTTGCCATTCGCTCAATTATGAAGTTCATGAAGGTGGTTCACAATCAGTTGTTGTGCCAGAAAACATTGATGCTATGCAAAAGCTAATAAGGCAAAATCGTCATGAGACATACAGTGAGATTGACCAACCCTAGACATTAGTTCCATCAGCATATATAAAATATTGCATGATTATTTAGCTGTGAAAATGGTTTGCTCTCGTTGGATCCCACAAAATTTGATGCAATCTCAAAAAGATGCTCATGTCGATTGGTGTACAAAAATGCTCAAGAAATACAATGGTGGTGCCTCAAAAGACATATATAAGATTGTAACAGGTGACGAAACATGGATCTATGCTTATGAGCTGGAATGTAAACGGCAATCGACTGTATGGGTTGCACATGCTTACCCTTCAAATGTAGGCGCCTTGAATAACGACTTCTCTGCACCCGAGCTGTGCTGTATTTGTGATTACCGACAGCTCTTAGTTCACCGATTATGCACCATCGTTACTCTCGGCCATCATCCAGGAAGCACCAGTGTCGCCGGCAGAGGGAGTAAAGCCCAACATTTGAAATCTGCCACCGGGGAGGACCAGGCTGCAAAGCTTCCTCAGGAGGTGGAGTACAAGTGCCTTCACTTCTGATTATGCATAGCACAGTGAACTTCGCACCTTTCTCGCTGTTCTTCTCGCAAGAACATTGGGGACAACATTTTTGGCTTCGCTTTCAAAGTAAGTTTTTCGACACTCTTTCTCAAAATCTTTCTTCCAAATTTTTTTCCCATGTTCTGGTGTGAATTATTATGAATTTCCACGGAGTTAGTGAACAATTATAATTATTAAAAGAAATTGTAAAAAAAAAACATTCTCTGACCAGTGGCAAGGTTATGTTTTTGAAAATTGTTAAGTTAGAAATTTTTTTAGAATATAAAAGATCGTTGAGAGTACTTAGTATGTTTTTGTTCCTTTTCCTTAGCAATCTTTCCCAGTCCTTTCACATGTAGTTTTAATATTATTAATACCTGTAGGAAACGGTATAGGGTGTTTCAAGATGAAGCAAATCCAACAAAAGCTGTTCGCACTCAAAGCAGAAGCAAATGGTCGTCTGATTTTTCAGCAAAACTGGCCATGTGGCAATAGTGCCTTAAGAGGAACGTAAAACGGTCAATGCCGAATGGTAAACAACCATTTGTTTGCTGGAAGTCTTCGGTGAAGTAAGGAAAACCAACAAGAATCGTAGGAATGTTCTTCACTAAGACAATGCGAGCACACACACACACATCTCGTCTTACAACAGAATATTTGAAGGCTCATAAAATCAAATGATGGGTCATCCTCCATACAGTCCTCATTTGGCAGCCAATGACTTTTCTTTTTTGGATCTGTTTATCTTTAAGAGTGATTGGTTATTTGTATCTAGCATTTTTGGTGCTAGAAATATGGTGTTGTGGGCTGAGATTCTTGTTTTTTTTTAGTTTGATTAATGAGTCACTATGTTTACACTCAACTTCACTTACTATGTTGTTGTATAATCGAAATGTTTTCAAGATCATTCGATCTCATCCTCAGCTGTTTGGTGACTAAATGAACATTCTTCTTCCTCCACTACTACAGTGCTCCAATCCCTCTGCCATCTGGTGTTGGGGGCACTAAGTTTTAATACTTCATTTAATGCCGGGATTTCAAAATTTATAACTTTATCCCGGTTTTTGGTTATGAATATATTTTCCCAAATATCCAATTCTATGGGTGTATTTAAAGATGTTAACAGTTTTATGTTATGGCCAATGCTGTGGTTTTCTGTCCAAAAATGGTGTGACACTGCTGATTTTTCTGTTTGTTTCAGCTTTATGTTCCTCTGGTGTTCTTTTTGCCTGTTTAACAAGTTTCTCTTAGTTTTTCCTATGTAGCTCTTATCACAGGTTTCACAGTTTATCTGATAAATTCCCGATTTCGAAGTGTTGGGGATTGCACTTTTTAGTGGTTTATTTAGCAGGTTCTTCAGACTGAATTTTTTTTTTTTTTTTTTTTTTTTTTTTTTTTTTTTTTTTTTTTTGGGATGCTAGTTTTAAGTTTAGTCTTTTGAAGATTTGTTCAAATTTTCTAAAAGCCCATGGATGGTAGGTGAATTTTCTATATTGCCAGTTTGTGTTTTTAAGCAGTGTGAGAGGTATACATCATGCAACGGTGTATTTGGGGGTATGTTGGCAGCAGCGATATTAGACGCCACCAGAGTAGTAATACTCCTTCCAACAGTAGATTCATTCCTAAAGGCCAAAAAAATCACGCAGGTGTAAAGCGTGATTAGGCTGCAAATGAATTTTTTGAAGACAGACGATTGTTGCTGAGCGTTGAGAAACTAAATGCTGTTGTATCCAGTGCACACGCCCACAATCCATTAACATTCCACTTATTTCCATAAATAGAGTGATTAAAGGACTGTCTTTATTTTCCTTTTAGCCTTGGCAAATTTTAGACTCCAAAATTGCCATCCTCTTGGCACACCGCTGATATCCAGGAGTCACAAGATCCCCTGCGACTCTAGAGGGAGAACGAGATTTCATTGAATGGATGCAACTGCGCGATCTATGTTGAGGCCTGGAACAATTTCTCACAGGCAACCAGGCTGACTATATATTGGGGCCTGGGAGCTGGAGTCTGCACAGCTAAAGAAATAGTTTTAGGTGCAGATATGGCGCGATGCAGGAGGAGTAATTGCTGCCAAGTGTCCGAGTGGAAGCATCAGCAACAGCCATATATTGTATCCTAACAGTAGTAACAAGAGAATGGCTGAAGCATAGCCTCTGGTGTTAACAAGCTTAAGCTGCCTGAAATGCTGCCACACCGTAGGAAAAGTGAGGCCTTCCTTAACTCGCAGCTCCTGGAATTTAGAACACTCACAAGTAAATGGATGGTTTCCTCCATAGTTGACACAGCAAGGAGCTCGAGTGCAGGTTGGACTCTCATGAGCTGGTGATCCAAAACGCTAATAAACAGATGGACAGATACACAAGCCTTTAATATGTCCAAACCTCTGACACTGAAAACAGCACATGGGATTTGGGACATACTGGCAAACACTAGCATGCTCGTGGCCACAGTTATAGTCTGGTAACTTAGTACCTTTGAAGGCCATATGCACAGTGTGTAACGGGTACTCCTGCCATCCTGCTTTCGTGTTAATCAGTATACTTGAGTCATTGATCGAAGAGCCAGCTTACTATTTACACATTTATCAGACTGTCCAGAGGCAATGACAACTTCTGCACATGAGTTCTGCGATTTCTGTAGGGTTACCTGGATGGGGGTACAAGACCAACAAACTTGCTGTCAATAATTTCTGTGACTGATCCATATTCTTTGTCTCAATAACCTACCATCATGTAGTAAATGGACCACTGATTCTGTCCACTTCACTCTTTAAGCAAACAGGGCTGAGATCATTGTTTTTCCTTCACATACCAAGGTCAGAACTAGGAAAGCCTATGAAAGGAAGTTTGGGAGGATGCATTTTGAATAGGACCCCCATTGGAACAGTGATGTCAGCCAGCCATTCGGGGGTTAAAAAGGAAAGGTAACAAATCCGCACATTTTGCGGAGTCATGAGGTCCCCTCCTATGACCTATCTTAAAGCTCACTTTAGAAGAGCTACCCTCCAATCTCCACTGCTTGTCCATATGGCTAAACTATTCACCAAACACATCCCGGTTTAAGCCCATACCACAAGAATAACCACTTGTGGTTTCCCACTCTAGGCGAGGCCTGAATGGTAACATGCCCGGCCCGTTATATTAACCTAACGGCACACGTCCGATAGGGAATTAACACAAGCTGCGCCTTCAACGAGCTACATGGATGTACTTAAGGTGAAGATGATTCCACACCTAAGGTTACACATAGAGGCTTTCTTAAACTTTGCGCCTGAGCCCTCCGTAGAGCACACATGTCCGAAAGTGCTGAAACAACTGTGTGGAACAATTAAAGAGACAGGTGAGACAGGAATAAATAAATCTAAGACCTTAAAAAGTTGCATCTAGAAGAGGATGAAGGTAATGAGCACTACGAGATAGCACATGGAAGTGACACAGAAGGCGGAAGGGGTGGCATGGAGTGAGCGGCTTGGGATCTAGGGATCGCCAAATCCCGTAAATACAGCCATTGACTCAGAAGAATGCGCTGAGCAGCTCCTGGGGCAGAAAGATTGAGTTCCAGGCACTGCATATTTTGTGAATCAACTTTGTATTTAAATATGAAGTCTAATTACACATTTTCAGAGTAAGACTGATAGTTCCCCAACATTTCTACCAACACACTAACATTCATTACCCTTTTAATTTTCAGATTTAAATATTGTTAAAATAAAATTCTTACACAGACATCCAAGTATGCTCTCAGGTTTCGAAACAGAGATTCCTCTTTGGCAGCCCTTTCTAGATCAATTCTTTTCACTTTTGCTAATTCTTCTCTGACTTTTTTCTTGAGGTTCGCTTTATATGCAGGTCTCTTTGCCTTAAGTTTCTCACTGTAAATTATAGAAACAACAGAATATTAACATTCAGTACTGCTAGATAAGTTATTTGAAATTTAGCATAACTATACTTAAATGGACTGTACTTTGCAGAGTGTAAAAGTCCACAGTTCAAGTGGAACAAAGTAAAACTTTTAAAATATCATGTTTATCTGAAAACTAGAACTTTTGTTAAAGCAGAGTACCAGAATATATGAAGTTTAATACATAATGCAGCCAAATTTGGGAAAAAAAAAAAAGAACATACGTAGCACTCACATGAATTTCTCTACCCTTGTACATTCTTACAACTATTCTTAAAAAGTCTTATTCATCTATTTCATTTTAATTAAGATAAATTTTGCAGAAATCATCTTATTGCTAATTTTCTTTTTCACGTGTAAGGAGAATATGAGAATGCAGTAGCCATTAAGTGATAATAAGAACTGTTAATAGCACATTTGGACACTATGTGATAGTTTTGAAATCCATTCTCTTTGCAAGACCAAGATATAGAAAAAGAATGACTTCTCATTTGAGAAAAGTATAAAATATTGACAAATTCAAATAAATAACATGGAATATAAATATTAAAAGCAGAAGCATTATTAACAGTGAAGTATTCTTCAAAAACATGGAATATCTCTGAAATGGTTCACTTGATATGCATTGTGCTTTATCTTTTGCAATTATGTAAAGTCATCCAGAATGAAGAGGACTTTTGAGGACTTTACCAGAAAATTCAAGATTATATATATGGTGTCCCACTTAACTCAAATATCTCCGAAATGAAACAAAATATGAGAATTCCAGTTGGCCAGGAATGTACATGTATGGGGCTTACACAATGTAAAGATATGCACAATCCGTAAGGGTAAACAAACAACACTTCCAACACCAAGTTGCATTTTTTTAAATGGAATATGTATGCTTATTGTAGCAAAATGGAAACTAGAGCCAATTCCTGGCCAATTGGAATTTTCAACCAAGGCTTTGCGCAAGCTGTTCGAATGTCAGGTCAAACTCCTGCAGCATCTCCCCTGGCTGCTGCATCCTAAATTTCAGTTGGCTGCGGTAGGCTACGGCCAAGCGGTAATTTCCAAAGTGGTTTTCCAGGGCCTCCCAGATATCCTCAAGTGCCGCCGCTGTCTGGACCACATTCAGAACCTCTGTGGCCCTTCGCAGGAGGCTGGCTATTAGCTGTGCGGCCTCTTCTACTGGTGACTATCTGTTGTGCTTGGCCACTGTGTTGATGGCGGTGGAAGACTTCAAAAGTTGATGTGCTGACATACTTTGGTGGTTTGACGTGCGCAGATGTGTCGGCTACCGGTGCATCGGCCTTCCGATCCTTTAATCTTCTGCCGACGATATCCTCCACCATGGCGTTCAGGGACTTGGTGTTGCTGTCGGCCTTTCTCTCTAGGTCGTTAACACATTGTGCCAGGTCTTCGACGCGCTCGCCCAACTCCGTGACGTCCTCCTTCACACCGGCCAACTGCTCTTCAAATTTAGCGACCAGAACCTGCAGCCTTCGTTTCGGATAATTCGGCATTCATTTCTGTAGCCAGGCTGTCGCTCACCGCTTTTGTTTCCATGGTTAATGTTGCAGCAAGGGTGTCATTCACTGTTCTCATTTCTTTCAGCTCTTCTAAAATCTTTGCTAATGCAGCTTCCATCGCCGTGTTTCACTCCTGACAGCAAATGTGACTGTGGGTTCGTAAAATTAAAAGCCTAGTTTGCAGAAATTCAAAATGCTCTTTATTTTTGTAGAAAGACAGTTTTACAACCCTTTGCAGCAGGATGACGTAATATACACCAACACAATCTCTCGTGGCTTCAACACACGTAAACATAAGAATTCACTTTCAAATCACTACACCATTATCAGTTCCCAACTTGCAACTCAGTACAGTTCAAATTACCACAAAACTCACAAGTCCATAGACAACTGCTGGCTCGCTACTGCAACTTGTTCACTCCTAGCAGCTCTGCTATATGACTCAATTTACAAGTCCATAGACAAACTGCTGGCAAAAGCTCACATTGCCACATTTATACCCGAGCCGCTGTTTCTCGAAACTTGTCAAAGTAACACGATCTTTCACGATGGCGAGCGAAAGGAAAGAACTGTCCAGACTATCTCCATCTCTTTCCCTCTTGGCAAGCGCTAGCGCGCGCAGGGGCATAGCTTGAGGCACTGTCTCTTTCGCACACGCCGGCCACAGCCCTCCGCAGACAACGCCTCGCGACAATAATAAGAGTTCCAATAATATTTGCAAAACTTTGTTGAGTCATTCTCAGGATGCTTTTCCCTTTAATGGATCAAGATATGCAATACAAAGTTTTTGAACAGTGCAATATTGCAAAATTTATCTTAAACACAAAACTGCTATTTCTGTAACCAAACAATGAAATATGGCACAAAATTTCTGCAAAATTTGAATTTTTGCTGACATAACATTTTTTTTATTATTCAAACTTAAAACAGATTTCCTTCTGAAAGACAAATATTACCACTCTGTTAAAGACAAATACTATCCACTTTACAACAGCACTGCAGTGTAAAGTTGTTTTCCACAAGGTTTCTAGATGGCCGCATTATTAATGTTCTTTATGTTAGGTCATGGCATCATTTTTTTGTCTCTATTTTGGCACCTTTTGTATAGGAACATATGGAAAGTTCCATTATGTTTCCTGCTAATTCTATTAGTGTGTCACAAGAAGATGAAGGTTTTTCTATCAATGCTGATCTAGTTAAGCAGAATTTTGACTTAGGAGTTAAATTACAAGCTAAGAAATAAACATAATTCTAACCTCAGTTTAAGTTGCCATAAGCAGTTTTAGAATATAGACTAAGACTGAATTGTAGAGAAAGGTAACAGAAAAATCTTGGCTATGACAATGAATTTTTCAGTTGTGACTCTACTTTTCAAAAGTCTGCCTACAGATTGTGTGTGCTAGAACAATCAATTATATTGTGACTTTGTGGGCTCGTAGAATTAAAAGTCCAAGTTGCAGCAATTCAAAATGTTCTTTATGTTCGTAGAAGTACACTTACGTAGCCGAATTACATCACATACACAATTACAATCTTCCAAAGTCGTTAACTATAACAAGGAACTCACTTTCCAAACACACCAGTTTCAATTACAACTCCGTTCTGCCTCTGTTTACAACTCTGTTTACGACTACTACTCTGTTTACAACTACTCCGCTGGCGTGTCTTATATGTGCCTGTATTGATAATTCTAGACTGTTCTAAAACAAACAAGAACCCGAATGTTTGCTAACAATCAGGATGTCAGTAGAATTTTCCATCTATCCAACTTGTTTGTTTCGGAAGACCTTTATCTCCGTGCTATCTTTATCTGTTTTTGCAGCTCTTTATCTCCGTGATACACTATCCATCTGTTATCTATCCAAGCCGAACATTTTGTGTGCGTCGCCGCGACAATATCAATGATATCCCTTATACATGGTCATAAACAGTTGCAAAGTTTATCTTAATATGAAATAAGTCCATAAAATAATTAGTCTGCAACTTGCAAAGTAAGCCAAGCTTATGCTGTGCAAGGGGACTGCATGTACATGATAGCATAAACACATGGCATGGTACAATGTACAGTAGTGTCTCGATCATCCAACCTAAACTAGCCCTGGACAAAGTCAGATAACCGAAAATGTCGGATAATACAAAATAAGTTGGAAAATGAAGTAAAACATGGTAGGTATAGAATAGAATCTTTATTGTCACATAACATTTACATTGTCAGCCTAAGCTGGTAAACTGGTGACTCGTCAGGTTATATATAAAACAAGAATTAACATAAAAGAGAAAACTAATTCTAATGTGTAGACTATATACAAGGTATTATTTATGCAATATAAATTGTCAGTAATTATAATATTGTGTCCTCCATGAATTTTTGTATGGAGTAATATGTCTTATCTAATAACATTTCTTTTATACTTTTATTGAACAATTTTGAAGTCTTTATTTCTTTGAATCTTTGAGGCAATTTATTATATATTTTTATACCCATATAATAGGGTGTTTTTTTGTATAGTGTTAGTCTATGCATAGGGTATTTTATGCTGGATTCTTTACAAGTGCTGTAATGATGACTATTTTGTTTTTGCATAAATTTTTCATAATTTTATATACATAAGTAACTCTAAAATATATACAGAAGGCATTGTTAAAGTATTTAATTTTTTAAATAATGGTTTGCATGACTCTTTACAGCTGGCATGTAACATTATGCCATTATGTATTATTAAAACAATTCTTTGTTTTTGCAGTATTTACTGAATGGTCAAACCAATTCTACATGCAATATTGAACAAAAAGAAGCTCTAACTGTCTTTAAAAAAAGAACTAAAAATGTAAAATACTTAAATTAATAAAATTGCACATAAAATCTTAAAAATCTAAAAAGCTTCTAAAAGAAAATACTAGTCAGACATTTTAATTAAAGCCAATATGCTTGTCACCTGAAATTGAGCACAATGTATAACCCAGGATATAAGAATGGTGCTTGCAAACAATTTTCAGACAATCAAGGAGCACATGGGACCAGTATGGCACATGGAGCACACACAGCGACCAGATTCCCCGCACAAAGGTGTTGCATGTGTGTGACCTATTCTTGGCAGCAGTCCTGGAAAGCACTTGTTGGGCACTCAACTCCTGGAAATCAAGTAGATGTACAGCCCTGGGTAACATTCTGCAGATAATCCTGTTAGTTGCAGCTAATTCTAACCTGGCTAAATCAAGAACTAAAGCTGGAAGTAGCACCGAACATCCTGGTAGGGCAAACAGCTGAGGAACACCTGACAAACGGCACACGGACTGAGCAACCACATCGACCTCTTTGTTACCAGGAATCTCAAATGCCCTGGGTCCATGTAAAAACTAACTGGTAACCACAACAAAGCAATTGAAAGATGAGTATCTGTATTTTTTAAATCAAGGCAGATGAGCTGAGATAATGTTGCAGAGCCTGAATACTATTGAATCTTGTTGACTGCACCTCCATATGGTGGGTACTTAAATGTGAAACAGGAACTTCTACCATATCAAACATCTAGTCAAATTAGTTAAATGTTCATATAAATTCATTTAACATGTATATAAAATGTTTCATAATTGTATATTACTGGATAATATTTGTGGTATTTTGTTCATTTTTGTCAACCCTATAATGTTTTCTTCAATGTAATATTCTGTACTGTGGACCTGGGCCAATTCCAATCTTTACAAAGACCTTGAATGCACCCTAGCAAGCGGCTTCCAGATAGGGTGGATGTTTGTTGGAAAAACTATGTATTTTCAAGGCACAGCTATAGGCAAGGGTCATTAAACTACGCAAACTGTTAATTTCTCCTTTTCGACACATGGAGAGCATCCTTCTGGCCAATCACAAACCTCCATATTTGTAAATTGCCGGAAATTTCAACATTTTACCAGTATGTTCCACCCAAGAAGAGACTTAGTTTGGGGTGCGAGAACCATTTCAAAAATAGAATGAAAAATGAGGCAAAAGAGATTCCAGCATTATTTCTTCTTCACCTCATATGAATTCTTGGTAAATTTTCCATGCGAGGTCCTAGTCACTTGATAAAAACTCTGACTTAGAAACTTGACGACACTATGCATCGCAGCAATGCATTTCTGCATGTAATTACCCATTATTGTGCGCTGCTATGGTTGATAGATTAATTAAAATCACTGAATGTGCCCAGGTCTACTTGGATGGTACAAGAAACCAACAAAAAAGCACATTTTTACAAAATATTGTGTGTTCTGTTGAATTTTGTCTCAACTATACACCCTGAGAATCCAGGTAAGAGCCCATGTAGCACAGAGCAGATGGCAGACCAGCAACAGTGCAGATCTAAGAAGGAGTTCTAACTTCGAGTTCCGCAAAGTATATGCTATTAAAGTAAATGAAGTAGAGAATAAATTTAGAGAAAAAAAAATTAGCAGTCAGGTGAGAGAAATTGGGAGCCAGAGCCAAGGATATAGTTGAATTAATTTAGTTTTGACTTTTAGGAACAATAATTGGGAAAAGCAATATGAGTACTATGTGCGCACGTTTTCTTGGATGCTAGGCTCCGAAAGTCCTCATTCGTAGGGTGAGTGAGTGAGTGTGTAGTGTTTTAGGGCCCGTCGACAACAAGGTCATTTGGGCCCGAAGTCAACTCTAAAATCTAAAAGCTACATAAAGTTAAAAAGTAAGATAAAATAAAAACACTCGACTATTAAAAGAACATATCATCCCAGTACTAAAAATTTAAAATCTCTAAAATTAATAAATATAAAATACAAGTCAGACTTGTTTATTAAAACCAATTTTAAAAACAAACCGCAGAGCCTTATCCACGGCCACTGGGTCGTCCCCTAAAATACCGTGCAAGTTAGTCCTTAGGCCCAAAGATTGGCGAACGCGGGTGTACTGCGGGCAATCCAGCAATACATGCCGCACAGTGAGGCGTACTGCACATGGAGCACACACAGGGGCCGGCTCCCCTCTTAGCAGATGGCCATGAGTCGCACGTGTGTGCCCAATTCTCAGCCGGGTGAGTATCACCTCGGCCCGCCGGTTATCCCTGCAGGAAATTGGCCAGGGTTGTACGCTCTCCTTTATCGCCCGGAGTTGTGTGCCTTCCAAAGCTGTCCAGGATTGCTGCCAAGCAGATAGGAGTTGGCGACGGAAAAAATGTTGCACATCCTGGTATGGCACCGTAGTTGTTAAACTCCGGGGCAAACGGCAAGCGGACTTAGCCGCCGCGTCCGCCTCCTCGTTTCCGGAAATCCCAACATGGCCTGGGGTCCAAGTAAAAACAAAATGGTATCCGCGACTGAGCATTTGCGAGATCTGGACCTGTATTTTTAAAACAAGGGTGTGAGCGGCAGTGTGCTGTTGCAAGGCCTGAAGAGCACTTAGAGAGTCAGTGCAGACAATAAAAGAGCCAGGAGCTAATTTGCAAATAAAAAGGAGCAAATAGAAGATGGCATACAGCTCTGCGGAGAAAACTGAAGTGGAGTCCAGAAGGCGAAATTTATGAGCCTCACCATTAATGAAAAACGCGCAACCCGTAGTGCTACCCAACTAAGAACCGTCTGTAAAGACCAGAACATAATCAGGGTAACGGCTCAGTAGTTCGGCAAAAAGTTGTTGGAACACCGAATGTGGAGTAGCGAGTCTAGAGTTGCTTGAAAGAGCGAGATCGAACCACGCACGATTGAGCTGCCATGCAGGATAAGGGCAGATGGACGACCTCTCCACGCGAGGCATTCGGAGGCCATGCGAATGTAGGAGATCCCGAAATCTTATTCCCATGGGGCGTGTCCGAGAACCAGGGCGCATATAACGGTGGACTAAATCTGGACAGAGAACTGGTTTAAAACAAGGATGGTTGGGATAACTTGCCATCTTCGAGACGCACGAGCAGAGTAACAGCGAGCGACGAATATAGAGTGGAGGTTCGCCTGATTCTGCATACAGGCAGTCGACTCGACTGGTGCGGAAAGCTCCTGTGGCAAGGCGGATGCCAGTATGATGCACGGTGTCTAAAAGGCGAAGTTTAGAGGCGGTTGCTGCGCCATAAATAAAACTGCCGTAGTCCAGCTTGGACCGAACCAAAGAGCGGTACAGCCTCAACATTACCGTGCGATCGTCCCCCCAAGATGCTCCAGATAATACCTTCAGCACCCAAAGAGAACGATCGCAAGAGGCTCGAAGGTGATGAATGTGGTGCTCCCAGTTGAGTTGTCTGTCCAAGTAGAGGCCCAAGAACTTCAGGTGCGAGACAAATGGCAGGGGTGTGCCGTTCAAGTGAAGATCAGGTGGAGGGTGAATACCCCGTAGGCGATGGAAGTGGACACACTGTGTTTTCGCAGGCGAAAAACGGAAGCCGTTTCGGAGCGCCCAGGCTGCCAGCTGGTTGATGGTCAACTGCAGTTGACACTCTATATGATCTAAGTTACAAGAACGATAATATATAGCGAAGTCGTCAACATACAGGGACGATGGAATTCCGCCGCGAACGACACTAGTAATGCCATTAACAGCCACGGCAAAAAGGGCGACGCTTAGAATCGACCCTTGAGGTACACCATTCTCCTGGATCCGCTCCCTTGAAATACAGTTCCCTATACGGACACGAAAACGACGTAGTGCTAAAAAGTTACCTAAAAATTCCGGTAAGTGGCCTTGCATACCGTAACTGTGCAGATTACGTAGTATGCCATACCGCCAAGTGGTGTCATAGGCCTTCTCCAGGTCAAAGAAAACTCCCACCACATGCTGCTGCAGTAGAAAGGCATCATGAATGTAAGCCTCAATGCCTGTTAGATTGTCAACACTAGAGCAATGGCGACGAAAACCGCATTGAAGGTTGGACAGCTGGTTATTGGTTTCGAGCCACCACACCAACCGAGAGTTTAGCATTCGCTCAAAGGTCTTACAGACGACACTCGTCAGGCAAATGGGGCGGTAGCTAGATGGAAGTGTGCGGTCCTTTCCGGGTTGAGAGATGGGGATGACAATACCCTCTTGCCAGGAAGATGGAAAGACCCGCTCATGCCAGATGTGATTATACATGCCTAAAAGGAAAGACATCGCATCGGGTGGAAGATGTACCAGCATCTGTCTGTGGATGTCATCGGGACCGAGAGAAGAGACCTTAGCTAGGGCTAAAGAATGTGCAAGCTCGGCAGCAGTAAAAGGTTGGTTGTACGGTTCATTACATTCGCTATTAAAATTTAGTTTTATTCGCTCCGCAGCTTCCTTAATAGGAAGGAAGAGGGCGTCGTAACTAGCCGTTTGGCTAGTAGCAGCGAATGAGGTGGCAAGGGCTTCGGCTATATCTTGCTCAGTAGTGCAGATGGAACCGTTGAGAGCAAGTCCGAGAATGACCGTTCGGCGATACTTGCCATACATCCGCCGAACAGCTGACCATACCTGTTTGGCGGAGCTGCGACGAGAAAGGGAAGACAAGTAGGCTTCCCAGGATCTTCGTTTCGCATTGCGAAGCACAAAACGTGCCCTAGCTCGAGAACGTTTAAAAGCAACGAAGTTCTTTTCTGTCGGGTGCAACTGAAAAAGCTGCAAAGCACATTTGCGTGCTTTTATAGCCACACGGCATTCCTCAGACCACCAGGGTACAGAGGTATGACGTGGGGTAGAAGAACCTCGAGGAATGCTGGATTCAATGGCGAGCAGGATGGAATATGTAAAATATTCCACCATTTCATTAGACGGTGTCAAAACCATCGTCGGTGAGGTGTATATGGGAATGAAACTTTTCCCAGTCAGCCTTGGAAATAATCCAGCGAGGATGTCGCGAAGGCGCATGGTGGCGGCCGGATAAATGGATGTTAATTGGGTAATGATCGCTCCCAAAGAGGTCGGAAAGCACAGACCAATCAAGGAGTGGAACTAATACCGGGCTGCAGAATGAGACGTCTAGTACCGAGTGCATACCATAAGCGGATGACAGGAATGTTGGGTCACCAGTGTTCAGCAAAATCAAGTCATACGAATCGAACGCGTCTACTATGAGGCAGCCACGAGCATCATCAATGTCAGAGCCCCAGAGCGTGTGTTTGGCATTCAGATCTCCCAAGATGAGTAACGGTGAGGGGAGCTGAGCCAAAAGAGCCTGAAGATCCTGCTTTTGAATTACACAGAGCGGAGGCAGATAAATGTTGCAGATGGTAAAAGAGATGCTCTCCCGCTGTATACGAACAGCGACAGCTTGCAACGGCGTGGTTAATGGTATATTGGTGGCAGAGATATTAGGCGCCACTAAAGTAGCAACACCACCGCTTGCTCGTGTGCCTGCAACGGTTTTGCCTAATTCTGTACATACAAATGACTACTTTGAAACATGAAATGCACTATACACTCTGACATCTAGTGGCTAATATGCTCAGCTTTGACATGCACTCTTTCTATCTCAGTGTGCAAAGTCTATGTGCACCATTTCATTTTGAGCAATTTCAACAGTTAGCTAACCAGTTTACAACAAACATATGTTGTGGATGTTATGGCTCCCAAAAGTTCTGTACTCTACCAGTCCCACCTTTCTATTTCTTCCACAATTATTTTTTCTGCCTCTGACCACCAATTCTTTAACAAATTGTTTGTATAATGGTCTATTTTTTTACTTACTTTTGGCATTCCCCATCTTTCTGTAGGATACAACATCTTTGATTATACCAGTGTTTTGCACATTCTCGCAAACCATTTACTTGGCATATTGAGCTTCGCTTTGCACATCCTTATTCCTAACATTGCTGCCTTTCCTTTGGCTACCAACTTCCTATTATGTGCTTCCCATTCTCTATTATTATTCATTCTAACTCCAAATACTCAAATTCTTTCACAACTTCTAACTTTTGTCCCTCCAAAAACCATTGTTCTTCTTTCTTCAATTTTGTTCCTCTTTTGAAAACCATCACTTGTGATTTTTTTGTATTGACTTCAATTCCCCAATCTTCACAGAACTTTTGAATTTCATATATTGCTCTTTGTAATTCTACTGATGATATTGCTCCTACAGTCTGACCAACTGCATATAGCAAACCTGGTATCACTTTATTTTCTATTACCAGACAGTGTTGATTTCTTCCTTTCACTTTATCCACTATATCATTATACATAATCTGAATAAAACGGGGCTTAGTTTACAGCCTTGCCTTAAACCTATCTTCTGTTCTGTCATCTCTGTAATTTTATTCCTTTAGCATCTACACAAAATGTAATTTCTTTATATATTTTAGTTACTTCTTTTATAAATTCATCACTTACTCCTTTTATTCTCAATTTGTATATTTGTGCATCTCTATTTATAGTATCAAATGCTTTTTGAAAGTCTGCAAAAAACATAAATACTCTACCTCTTTTCCTTCTCAGTTATTTATCATAATTGTCTTTATTATGAATACATTATCTACTGTTTGTCTACCGTTTCTGAATACTGCCTGAAATTCTGATCTCTTTCCTTCTGCCTCCGCCCAATCCCTTAATCTATTTGCTAATATTCCTGTGTATTATCTACCTAGTGCAGATAATAAGTTTATTCCTCTGTAACTTCCTGGGTTATTTTCTCCTCCTTTACCTTTATATATAAAGTTTTTAACTGTTGATATACCTCTATCAATGTAAATTTACCATCCAGTATTCTACTTTTAACTATTTCCCTCCCCATCTTCTAATATCCCTATCTCCTTTATCACCTCCTATTAAGCCTCTAAAATACTTTAACCATTCCTGAGGCAATATTTTGAATTCTTTCCCTCTCTTCTGATTTGCTTTTTTCACTATTTCCCATTTTGCTTTAGTATCTTTTTCTTCTATTGCTTCTCTTAATTTCTTTTTTATATTTTCCTGCCATTCTTTTTTGCCTCTTCTTCTAACAAGCATTTATAATCCCTTTTACTTTTCATCAAAATGCGCCTAATATATCTTCGGAGCTCCTCCATCTTTTTAGATCTCTAAACACTGTTCTTTTTAAATTAAATTTAAAGGTAGCTGATTAATCACACTAAACAACACTCACTTTTAAATTTTTTTCGGTACATGTTTCAGAGACATGTTCCAGAAAAATTTAATAGTGAGTGTTGTTTAGTGTCATTAATCGACTCCCTTTAAATTTAATTTATCATAATAACACTGTTTTCAACACTTCCAAGAAAGGAACTGTTCTTTTTGCTGATTTGTATTCTTAATTATACCATTCTTTTATTTGCTTCTTTCCCTGCTTTATTTTCATTTCTCTTCCTGTTTTAGATACTAGAAACTTGAATAATTCAAGTGCTTTACTTATGTTTCTTTCTTCTGTGGCTATCATTACTCCACATTCTAAGATTTAGCCTACTTCTGACTTTATATCTGCTAAGAAACACTCCTCCTTTTCGTCTCTCCACTTAAATATTTCTATTTCTTTTAACTGTACTGTCTCATTCCCTCCGTCCTGTATCTCTTATCATTTGATTTCTAATATTTATGGGAAGTGGCTGCTGTTTATAATCACATTCATAACCTTAAAACTGTAAACATTCATAACCGTAAACTCCCCTTCTTTGTCTCCCCCTACATCATTATTACATATTATTAAATTATTTGTTTCACAGAAATCCAAAAGCTTACTACCCTCTTTATTTGTTATATCTCTGCTTTTTCTTGGCCTTATTTTATCTTTTTCTCCTCCCTCCCCATATTCTTTTCCATATAATCTATTTCCCTCTCCTATTCTTGCAGTCAAGTCTCCCATTATTATAAATTCTATAACTATAAACCTTTTTCAATTTTTCCATATCTTCCTCTAAGTCATCATACAATTTGGGTTATGGAAAGCTGATACATCTGGAGGGTTATATACTACACCTAATCCTATTCTTGTATTAATTTTTCCTATTGGCTTAATTATCAGCCACAACACTTCCTTGTCCCGATCCCTTAATGTCATTGTGCCCACAATTGCTTCTAGATCTTTCCTAATCAGAATTCCTAATCCTCCTGATGACCTAGCTTTATCACTACTTTTGTTTGCTCCCTTTCCTATAAATTTAAACTTCTGTAACCCTATATTTACTTTCTTTTCAAGCCAGGTTTCTATTACTTCTGTAATGTCCATGTTTTCTATTTCTCTTTGTAGCTCTCCTGTAATAAGCTTATTGCTTAATCCCTCCACATTTCAAAACATCAGCTTTAATCCCGTTCCAAACTTATGTTTTTGTTTTGATATGAACTTTTTTATTTAGACCTGAAATGTTTTCTTCGTGTGTTACCTCTCGAGTCAGCTTTTCAGATTCTATCTTAAAATACTTTTATTATTTTAGTCCCTCTTTCTTTGCTATCTCACATATCACCTGCACATTTCTGGCAAGCATTACTTTGCCCCCATTAAGCACCACTAAATCTTGCCTCACAATGTCATAGTCACTTGTAACTTTCACCTCTCGACTTTTTACATTTGCTTCACTTCTTGTTCCCTTACTTCCTCCTGTCATTGGCGATCCTTCTGCTTCTAATGCCATCGTTTTGCCCTCCTTGTCTTCTGCTCCATCCACAATGCACTTGCCTCCTCTAGATTTCCTGGCCATTGGATCATAACAAGCCCGCTCTGTTTCTCTTTCTTCCCTTGCTTCTACATCAGCTTCAACGTACGTTGACCTTGACATTCCTTCACTAGAGTGCCGATGCATGCTAATTTTTTCCCGCTCATTACTCCTGAGATATATGTTCCAATTTTCTCCTTCGACAAATGGTTGTAAACCTTTCATGAAAGCCTTCTTTTCTTACTTCACTCCTTTTTGCAATCAACTCTTTCCTTAATTGCTGTGCCGCCTTTGTATAATCTTGTTCTATGAAAATTTTCCTTCCCTTTAAGTTTTGGCATTTCCCTTAAAGTTGTAAATTTTACTAATATTGGACCTATTCTCCTATTCCCCCCCCCCCCCCCCCCCAATCTTAATGCTTCTTCAATTTCCTACTCATAAACTTCCATGCCAAGATTCTTTTCCACGACTTGTACACTGTGTCATCTGTGCTTATTCCGTGTTCTGCATTCACTCCAAAAATTAGGCAGTTTTTTTTTCCTTTGTCCTGAATCACATCTGTTTAATATAATTTCAATTTTCTTTCTGCATTCTTCTATTTGTTGTTCCAGTACGTCTTTCTGTTTTCTTGTCACTTCCTTCAGCTTTTCTGTGTTGTTGTCCATTCTCTTTCCCAGACAGTCTTGCATTTCTTTCAGTAGCAACTCAATGCACTGCAATTCCATGGGTCCTGGGTTTTATTCTACTCTACCTATTATTAGTAGTATGACAATTATTATTGCCAACCATATTTGCCTGCTTATTAAGAACACTCCATTTCTTTTTATTGCTCGTCTTCCGAAACTCCCAATGCTCACTCTATATTGCTGGATTTCTATCCCCATAGCACTCTCTTTCTACTCTTTGCTAACATATCCATCTCTTACAACTGCTCACGGCACACCCACAAACATTGATAATGGAAAGAGTGCTGCTTAAAAACTTAGGTGTACAAATTACTTAAGTGCAGAAATACAGTACATGTCATTGATTATGTAGCAAAATGAAAGATCATAGATTAGTCTAAATAGGAAAACTGTCATAGTTTACATGGGATTATTTATAAGAGTACACAGAAATGAGAACTACAGAGATTGTTAATTAGTTTTCTGAAAGTACCCAAATAACTAAAATTACCAGATAAAAATCTCATTAAAACCACTGTTAACTGTTTCTATACATTTTATGCAACACTTACAGTTTTGAATGCCTGGATGTCTCTGCTGATGGTACAACTGCAGCCATTGTTTCTAGACTTTCATCATCAAACTCCAGATGTTCACTATCAATATTTCCAATTGCTGCCTGATATCCGTTTGGTCCACTTTTAACACTTATTTCTCTTTCCAAATCATCTAATAGCTTCATTTTACTGTCAAATGTAAAACTTTCTAGGAAATCAGTATCCTGAATTAGTTCTTGCTTACTGTTGTTAAAGGCTCCTAAATCTTCTATTACCACCATGTTTTCTTGATGAATTTCTACATCCAACTTATGTGGCTGCTGTACAGTATCCAGCAAGCTTGTTTGTAACTGGCATTCCTTATGTGAAGAACTTCCTGGACCATCTGTAATTACCTGACTACCTTGCAAAGCATCTTTCTTTAGATTATATAGCTGTCCTAAATTGATATTGGGCTGCTGAACCAACATTGATAGATATTTTGGCTTCAACTTTGTCACTGTTGCTTTTGTTTGATTCAGGGAATTATCAGTAACTGCAACAAATTAAACATTTATTGGTATATTCAAATTAAAAGAATCTTAGCATAATCAATATTTAAAACATAGTGGAGAAAAATTGCTAAACATACATACTTGTCATACTTCAGCAGTATTAAGTATTAAGTTTCATCAAATGAAAGAAATGTCAGAACTAAATGCAAAAGGCCGAGTTATGCATTAAATTATCTTTTCATTATACATCCATTCAAATGACATACATTCAAATAAAGTGTTACATCTTTCATTTAATTGTTTTATTCTGCTTGTAAACATATCATGGTTGTAGAAAAACCAGGAAAATCTTCAGTATCTTTCTCTAGAATGTAAAATTTGCAACACATGAGTGGAGCTTTGGATATGCACTGAAGTAAAGCATTCACTATTGCATTACATTAAAATATAAAATTAAGAAAATACAAGTAGCTTCAACAAAATATACGAAGAAGGTTGGGATAGAAAGAATAAAAGATGACAAAGAACGAGAATAAACATATAGCAAAGTAAAACAATTATAATTAAAGTAAAAAGGGAATAAATATAGAACTAAAAACTGAAAGATATATTACAAGCAGAAAGAGAGTTCCAAAGCTCCCAGTAATGCAAATTACAGACAAAGTGACTGTAGACTCTACATCAATGTATTAGCCAGATATAGGAAGGGAAAAAGAAACCATGGACAGGACCGAGTTGGAAAATATGGGAGTAACCTAAGAACTAATAAATCATTTATGTGTACAGAAAATACAGGTTAAGCAATAGTATAATAACAGTATAAGTATTCAATGTGAACCTTCTTATATTAGGACGGTAACACAAGGAGTCAAAGAGGTAACACGGTAACACAAGGAGCTCTCTTGGACCTTAAACATCATCAGGAATGACACAAAAATAAAGTTTTGAATTTACAGGAAGCAACATGGTGAGAAATTAAATGAAAATCATAGATATAATTTGATTGCACATTAACATGCAATAATAAACAATCTTACAGACTAGTCAATATATCCAAAGGATAAAGCAGAATACTACAAGGAACAAGCCATACTTCAACATGATAGAAGAAAATGGATACAACCAAAGTCTGGTACATATTTACGAAAATTTAAAAACTTAAAAAAATAAAATAAAAATAAATGAATAAAAAAAATAAGGAAACAACCACATTCACTAACGGAAAGGAAAGCAACAGAAAATTCAGTAGATTCATGTACCACCCAAAAACATTTAATAAATTTTAAAAAATCTTTAAAGAACAAAATATCTTGGCAACTAGAAATACCCAGTACTAAACTGTTAAATTCAAAAACAAAAGATGAAACCTCACCAATCAATTGATCTGGAATATACCAAATAAGCTGTATGGTTTGTGAAAAATGCTACATAGGGCAACCTAAAAGAAACTTAAAAACAGTGTCAACACGCATTTTAGAAACATCAAATTGAAACAGGAAGATAAATCAGCAGTACTATTTCACTTTTGGAATGAAAACCATGACCTTGACCCAAATCCAAAATTAGTAAAAGGGGTGATAAACCAAAACAAACTCAAAGAGGGAGAACATCTTAATATGGAAAAATAAGGACAGAGTAATTAACTTTGAAATCCCACCAGTCGATAATTTTATAAAGAAGTTCATAGTTCCACCACCAGATAGAAGACAGTAGACAGAACAACAGATAACTGTTGAGCCTTTGAGGCTGAAAATGGAAACAACAGCTTCCAAAACTAGTCCCTCAAAAAATAAAAATGTAAATGACAAGAGTGTTAAAAACTGACTGGAAAAGCTTTTTTCAATTAATGTGGATGTCACTGTTACTAAATTCCTTCAAACATGTATAACTGTAATTCATATTTCAATGATTTTTGTTCTGTTGTGAATCTTCAGTAATACCTGTGCTGGATTCTGTTTATTTCCAACATTCTACATAAGATGCATTAAAAGTTGGTTCCTGCTTAGAATTCCTCTATCTCCTATAAGTATAATTAAAATCATAATGTAATTGTACTTAAATATAATAACACTATTAATTTCTCCAAAATGTATTAAAATCACTAAACATCAAACTACGCAATTCACAAAAATGGAATCTTATATTGAAAAACTCCATGATACAGTATGTGTTTTATATGCATTAACGGCTTCAAAAAGTCTGTATGACAACCTCAACATGCTCTCTCAACATTAAAATATAAAACATAATGAAATTGGACTTACCAGTCATTATTCTACATTTTGAAAAATTTGGTGATGATAGAACCAATGCAACACTGTTTTTCAAAATGTCTCTTAAGAAAACCATCTATCCAGCAAGTCATATAACTAGCAATCACAGTTCAAATAACTTGATTCAAATTATAATTTCACATAATTACAAAGATATAATAAGGTTTTAGAAAAATATTCATTTACTAAAATTAAACAAACGTATGCTATTAACAGTGAAGCACAGTGACACAGTGACAAAACTTCACTTATCCTTGATACTAATATTAAAGTAGGACCAATTTTATAAATAATGGATTTGCGAAACTAGTTCTTTTATAATGTTTATTAATACCAAATAGAAGTGAAGGTTAGTCATTAATGATTGTAATTAACTGTATTAATTTATTTTTTATTACACATACAGAAATTTAAAAAGAAAAGTTCATACATTTATAAAGTACATATTTGCACAAACCCATAATAATTGTCTGCTATGCATATCTCATTTGTCTCATATTAATTATAAGTTACACATCTGTCCCATATTTATTATCCTGTATGCATATCTCTTTTGTCCCATAATAACTGACTGATCTGCATATTGTGATGAAGGCAGTTAGGAATATGTAGGACAAAAAACAAGGTTTATGCTCCAGAATCATTACACACTTGAAACAAAACAAACAAAACACTCTACATACTGTACAATTATTGTTCCACAGTGAATACAATTGACAACAAAACAAAAACAACAAAGAAAGAAGATACCCTTAGCATACTGTAGACTGTGTTAGTGTGGGAAGACTGCCAAGCCTAAAGCTTGCCTTGTCCCAGCAGATTTACTAAGGCAATGCTGCTGAAACCTTCGAAATGTATCAAGGACACCCCCAAACAAGTTGGAATGCTGCGGTAGGCAAGTGTGCCTTTTGCATATGGGGTGTCTTGTAGTTGTTCCGGAATGCACTTGCATTATTTGAATAGACAGGATTGCAAAGTGAGAAAGACCTTCATAAAGTTGTCACATCTTAGATCAAAGAAAGATGTTTCAACAGCGGCATCAACTTTTCAATAGTTTGTGGAGCTGTCCAATGTGAAGAGAGTGAATTAACCACAAGAACCTCAGATCTAAAACATTCATAACCAGTTATTAATTCGCTTCACTGTGGTATTCCAATATAGTTAAATCTCGATATATTGAAGTGACGTCAAGTCAAGAGGAACACGTGAAAGTTAGATCCAGCCAAGTTTAAAAACCGGACAACATGGAGGTAAGAAAGTTCACAATTGAAAATTTCAACGAACATTTCGGCAACAAGAAAAATAAATACTCAAAATAGGTACGTAAGTGAAGCAGATGTGTAATAAATACGACTCATCGATAAATTAATAATCAATTTGCTTCACTGTGGTGTTCCAATATAGTTAAATCTCGATATATTGAAGTGACGTCAAGTCAAGAGGAACATGCGAAAGCCAATTTTAAAAACTGGACAACATGGAGGTAAGAAAGTTCACATTTGAAAATTTCAACGAACATTTCGGCAACAAGAAAAATAAATACTCAAAATAGGTACGTAAGTGAAGCAGATGTGTAATAAATATGACTCATCGATAAATTAATAATTAATTCGCTTCACTGTGGTGTTCCAATATAGTTAAATCTCGATTCATATCCAGATTGATTGGAGGTTGGCCTAAGACATCCATGGGGATTCCAGGCTGCTCAACATCCAGCCAAGTGCAGCAATTGCAAACAATATGGAAATACTACTTTTCTGCTAAATGGGCAACTCCTCCTTGCATGCGGTCTACATGGACATTTTACACCTATTGCTGGGATTAATTTGTTGATGAGCATGTCCCAATAAACATCTTTGGTGACTGCTAATGGTGTGGTCACCATTATACCAGCAGGACGATTCTTGTTATTCCTCTTGACAGGCTCCTTACTGTTGAAGGGCCAAATGTTTAATTTGCCATCAAACCACTGATTGCGACCAGTATCCCAATGAGGCTGAGCTACACAGCCAGAAACATTACCTTTGGAATAAATTATTTATATTTACATGTTTGCTGTGTGGAAAGTTTATCTACAGTAGGTACATCTTCTGACTCTCTTTCATCAGGTAGAACCATTTTTAATCAACATGAATTATCTCCATCATCTTGCTGAACTTTGGACTTTCATTTTCAGACGGTCAACAGTGATAATTTCCAGCATTGATAGTGCAAATTGTAGACATGTTCGGTTTTGTTGTAGTCAGTCAATAACGGCTTTACTGGACTTGTATGGACTTTCAATGCTCCCATCTTCACATGACCACCATATAACATACACTTAAAAGATGTTTAGCGCCACTGCAACTGAACAAATATTGTCACTTTCACAGTGGTACATGCCATAGTTGTTGCAGGGTGAGATCCTGCTACTTTGGACCAACACTGCCTCTCATGCAAGATGCAACTACAACAAAAATGGATCCATGTTGCAAACAGGGGATGCTGCTAAATACAAAGTGCTGTTCTCTTATATTGACTTAAATTTCTTAGCCATACCCATAATGGCACTTTTCTTCACCATGTCAGCTGCACTGTTTTTCAACAGAAACTTGTGCGGTGCCCATCCTTCACTGTCTGAAAGGCTCTTGCTATCCCCTGTTGCCCTCTGACGTATGTTCTGTTCCCAAAGTATGCCTTACTGTTGTTTGAGAACAGTACTCTTATGCTCAACTAACAATTTCCAGTGTTATGAAAATCAATGCCACCTGTTGGTACTCATCTTGACAGTGTTTGCTGATCATTGCAATAAGCTGACATGATTACAATCCTGTTCGCTGACCAACTGCACATCTCTACATCATGTACTTACAAATCCTAAATACTCCCTTGTCAGTAATTAATGTAATAAGATTTCGGCATAATGAGGGATCATAACATTTATAAATATAGAACATTAGCCCTCTAGTCATGAATCATTAACTTTGTCCCCAATAACTAATTAACATTAACTAACGTTATTTTCTTATTTACTGCTACAATACTGCAAGAAAAGTATCTGGCTTTCGCCTCTCATATGCAAAACAATAAAGAACCACATGGAGAAAGAAATTATGTTCTGAAAAAAATTTATTTTGCACCTTGTGTAAATGAAGAAATGATATAATATTATTTGTCCTATTTCATGCCATAAGTGTGGTTTTATTTTCAAAGACCATATGACTCTAAAGATTTTTAATTTATAGTAAGCAATTTTAATTATCTACATATATATTCTACATGTTATATAGTTGCTAAAAACAATTACAGCTTACCTTCTACCAGCTCTGCATACTTTTTCTTGGTATTTCGGTATTTTTTCTTCTTTATTCGAATGGCTCTCTTTTGCAAAGCACTATTTATATTAGTAGACTGGAGGCGTATTAATGAACGAGAAATCATTTTGTTGGCATCTGAAAATCAGCAACATTATTTTACAATTATTTCACTTAATTCATCTGCCAAATGAAATTAATTTAAAAATTTTATGAAATTATTACACTTATGAAACTACTTAAGCAATATATGGAATCTGTAGTACTAGTTTGACTCAAGATTATAATAATTAGAAATTGTGTTTTGTTATGCATTGCAGTGAAATATATTTGTAGCTTTTTAATAAAGAAAGAACTTGGCATAGGTATGTGGACAGCATACTTGGCATCATACTCAAGAAATACACAGAATTACTTAATGCCAGATAGATCATTCAAATTTATTTTGAAAGGTAAAAAGTTTGTTGCCATGTTTAAAAATCATTATCATACAAAAATAGTGTAAAGCCTGAAACTTACAAAATATTATCTCATGTTGATACTATATGAAATACAATAATTTTAATGCAAAACCTCCTCAATTTGTCTTTTTCATATCTTAATACAGTCAAATACCATTTCAACAAATCTCATTTTAAAATTTCAGTTCAATGAAAATTATTAGTTTTTAAAATAATTGTTAATTATTTCAGTTGTACAAATGTCAATAAAGTTAAACTCTCAGTATAGCAAAAAGTAAGTAAATAAACACATGATCTAGAACAAAGTTTTAAAATGTTCTGTTGAGTTGCTGAACAACTACAATATTGTTGCCTACTTCAAAGAATGGTATGTTTATCCCTCAGGATACAATGACTTTCTCAGCTTTTGCCACAAAACTTTAATGGTAATTTTAACTTACGTAAGACAAAAATTTCAATGATCAGAAAGAGTCTAGTTAAGAAATGTCAACTGACAAGAGTTGTAAAATACAAAAGAAAGCACTTTTCTGTAAAAGAAAAGTTAAAATCTTGGAAAAAATTAGAGTAAAAAAATCTGATATAGCAAAGAAATACTCAATCAGTGTGTCCACACTTTCAACATTAAGGACCAAAAACAAATTAGGGAGAATGGCAAATCAGATTCTGTCAGGTCACATGCACCCCCTCCCAAAAAAAAAAAAAAAAAAAAAAAAAAAAAAAAAAAAATGGCTGATAATGAATAAATTGCTCTTCATGAATTGTTTGTGTCTGTGCTTGAGAAGAAAGTTGAAAGGAATGGATCAATGCTGTAAGTTCAAGCTAGGTCTTTTGCATTAACATTCAACCCTGACCCATTTCAAAGACTAGAAGTTAGGATATAGAGAATGAAGGCTATGGATAGGTTATGAATGGAAGCAAAAGCTAAGAGAAGGTGAAGCCCAAGTGGGCTGTAATGCTTAGAAGAATATCTTTATTTATTATTCCTCCCATTATACGGGAGTTAATAAACCTAGAAGCTTACAAATGAATTGGACATGGTATAGTTTATTACATCAGACCTGCCGTGGTCAAGGGTCTGCCATCATATTTTTTTGGTCGAAAAAATGAAATGTGTTATGTTTAACGCCCGCTTTTACTACATACGGCACCACAGGCGATGACACTGGTGATACTTTTTGGTCGAGAAAACCCAGCCAACCATACCAGCTTGTGCCGGCATCGGGCAACAACTTGCCCGTGGAGAGGGAGGTGCTGCTGCAGTTGATCATTGGGGCGAAGTGCCAGTGGTGGCTGAGGTGATATTGGGTCTGTTAGCCCTCAGGAGCCACGAGGAGACGATCGACGTCGGCAGGAAGGTCCTGCGGCTCAATGGAGAAGAGGTGATGCTCCCACAGCCCGAAGAGTGCCTTGGAATCTGTAAAGTCATCCTGAGAGAAGAAATGGTTGTCCCCGTGAGTAGCGAGGTGGTAGTGACGGTGCGACTGGAAGGCCAGCGGACGAAGAAAATGATGCTGGACCAGAAAATGCTTGTGCACGGACTCTGTGTAGCCATAACAATTGTTGCCGTGCAAAAATGAGGTGACGGTGAGGCTGCTCAACCTGACAGACACCGATAATGACAATCAGGCCGGGACGGAGTTGGGAACATGCGAGCCCGTGGTCAGTGTAACACCAATGGACAAGGCACAGGAGCCAGTGCCGACGCAACACCTGGGGCCCCGGCTGGAAGGCTTATTGGAGAGGGCAGCCGACCACTTGACCGCAGAACACTCGGGAAGGTTCGACAACTGCTCAGACGATACCAGCGCGTCTTTAGCCAGGGTAACAGCGACTACGGTCACACGGACCGGTTGCCCACCATATCGACAACGGAGATGCCCGGCCTATTCGGCAACCACAATGACGCATTCCGCTAGTAAAGCAAGCGGCAGTACGAGACATGCTGGAGGGCATGAGATCCAGGGGAGTGATTGAAGAGTCTGACAGCCCTTGTTGTTCCCCTGTAGTCTTGGTGATGAAAAACGGCGAGCTGCGCTTCTGCGTGGACTACATGAAGCTGAACGCCGCCACCAGGAAGGACTGCTTCCCCTTATTTCACGACACTCCAGACACGCTTGCTGGTGCGCAGTGGTTCTTGACCCTGGACCTGAAGTCGGGTTACTGGCAGGTAGCTCTGGACCCGAGAGAAAAGGAGAAGACCGCACTCTCGACAGACCAATGTCACGTGTGCGCGGCGAGTCGTGGGCCCCAAACAAGGAGCCGGGCTCGCATGCAGCAGTAAAACGTCGGGACGCCATTCGAACAGATCGTCGACATAACTGGACCATTCCCAGTGTTCGACCGAGGCAATAAATACCCGATGGTGGTCGTGGACTACTTCACCAAGTGGCCGAAGGTATATGCCGTCCCGAACCAGGAGGCGAAGACAATTACACACTGCCTCGTGGAGCAACTGTTCTGCCGTTAGAGCTCCGCAGTGATCAAGGCACCAATTTTGAGTCTAGCCTGATGAAGGAGGCACTGGAAAGACTTGGGGTGAACAAGACCCGCACAACAACTCTACATCCGCAGTCCGACGGCATGGTCGAGAGGTACATCAAGACCCTAGAAGAACATCTGAGGAAGGTCGTGGCCAGCCATCAGCGAGACTGGGACGTCAAGGTGCCACTGTTCTTGCTGGCCTACCGCTCGTCAACACACGACACCACTGGGATGACGCCAGCCAGTTTAATGTTTGGCCGAGAGTTACGCCTCCCCTGTGACCTGGCTTTTGGGAGTCCCCTGGAAGCAAAACAGCCAGCTACGTAGTATTTGGAGAACCTGGTGGACCATCTTCACCATGGTCTACCGCATCCAGAAGGTGCCCCAAGGAAAGATGTTGGTTGTACACCTGGATCGCCTCGCACGCTACGATGGTGCTGTTCGGGACGACCAGCCTTGAGGAGGGAGCAGTGTCGCGAAACCATTGTGCGACTGGCGGCCGACGCACACAAAGGGGCAGAGAGTGCACGCCGGAGATAAGGGACATAATGCAACGCGGAGATAAAAGGCTTGCAGAAACAGAGAAAGATAGATAACTGGAAAATTCTAGTGACGTCTTGATTGATAGAGATCATTCCACAACCGTCTGGAATCATTAATGGTCGTATAAAAGGAAGCTACGGTTAGTTGAGGAGTCAGTCAAATTGGAAGTTGAGAATCGTCCGTTTTTGAAAGTGAACTCTTTTGTTTGTGGTCAACTACCTTGAGCTTTGTATTTGTGTGTGTTACGTAATTCTACTACTGTAAGGGTTGACCAAAGTGTGTTTCTACGGAAATAAAGAGCATATTGGAATTTCTGCAGCTGGACTTTTAATTCTATGAGCCCACAAAGTCACAATATGAATAAGATCAAAGCTAAAGCTATAACAAAGATATGAGGAACTTTTTTTCAAAACTTGATAGTGCACAAATTTTGAGAAAATGAGTTACATATGGATCTGTATGTTTTCAATGCCACCAATCAGTCTGTGAAATCAGATTTTGCATAACTTGATACTTGTCATGTGTATAGCCCGATGAATCATGAGCGTTTTTTCATAACTCAATAGAGTGCATGCACAGCAATTTTACAAACTCGATACAGCAAGTCTAAAAAGATTTGCCACCTGTCAAGACCCGTCACTGACCTGATAATTTCCAATATTGCGCTTGTCCAACCTTGCTTTCCTGGACGTAAATGCTATACAAAAACCATATCATTATTATTATGAAGTAGAACGTTAGAAACAATTATGTATCTATCATTTGAAAGTAATGAGTCTGCATTTCAAAAATAAACATAACTCAAAATATCCTTACTGCATGTTTCGGAAAACAGTTTGTCCCCATCAACAATTTGTCAGATAACTGCTGATGATGGGGACAAACTGTTCTCTGAAACATGTCCAAGTATGGATATTTTGAGTGATGTTTGTGTTTGAAATGCAGGCTCATTACTATCAAACCATATCATTACTTCAAAGCCTTCCAGCAGCTAAATAATATAGAGAATGATTCATTTGGTATTATTGCCGCACTTTTCTGATTCAAAGGGAAGGGAATGACAATACTATTCAAGAGGTGGTTTATATCAACAACAAACTCTGTTGTCACATACTCTTTCAGAACCTTTTATCAACATTGCTCTCAAAGCAGCATTACAAAGATCTAACAAACGTGTTCCACACTCAGGATAGTGTGGCATAGTGCGGCATTACTGCAGCATAGGCCATTGTTAAAAACTATTGTTTGTCACATGGTAAAAAATGTTGTTTTCTGAATCACTAGTGATGCTAGTTTTATGTACATAGATTAAACCAGTCTCTTGCAAGCACAAGCTAAGTCATGGACGAAAGTACAAGGTTTGATGGTCCAGTGACTGAATCTGATGGTGCAGGAAAATGTCTTGTTCAAACATAAAGAGGGAGAGTAAGGAATGCAGATTAGGAGACACATGAACAAATTCATTATTTCCATAATAAAGTAAAACATCTAAATAAAGTGGACCAGGACAAATTCCTGCTTAAATACATGACAAACTTATTAATTCTCCAAAACGAAGGAAAGTGAAGGAGGAATATTCTAAAACAAAACAATCTGAGTATTAAATATAACATTGGAAAGAAAAACTGAAATGTTTTACCAACCTGTGCTACAAGTTTTCAGGGAACAGCAGGCATGTCTAAGGATAGACTGTCCCTCCTTGCAAGAAAATTTTATTCTACTGGGAATTCACCTAAAGAAAATCGAGGAAGGGATAGAACTGGTGCAAAGGACAAGAAGCTTATCATTGCAGTGAAAAATTATATTAAGAGTACAGGTGCAGAGATATGGTAGACGAAAATCTTCAAGGAACTACCTACCACCGGAACTAAATATTAAAAAATGTGGAAAATGTTTTGCGAAAAAAGACAAAAGGAAAACCTATCCACATGCTCTTTATCCAAATACAAGTTTATTTTTAATCTCTCATTCAAGGCACCACACACTGATGAATGCTCCACATGCAAGTTGGGACTAATTTCCATAAAGCAAGAAACAGATTTAGAAAAGGTATCAAAATAAGCATACACATTATTACTTATTAATTTAATCACTCTGTATTCTTAAATTTCTATATTTATTAATTCAATAATTGTGTAACTTTTTATAAATTTCTATTATTTCATTAATGTAAAAATGTTGATTTAGCCATTTATTACATTTGTATACTGTACATAAAAATAAATTATGAAGAAATGTAAATAAAATCAAAACAGTAATAAAAACAATAAAATTAGTAGTAAATTAAGGTTCAGTCAAATTTGCTTGTTTCATAGTCCATGTGCTCTATCAAGTTTTGCAAAAAAATAAAAACATTTTTTAACTGGCCAATACTATGAGAAATATGGTTATTCTCTAGGAGTTTTGTCCCATGATAATGTTTAGTATTGCCAAAAATAAAGTTTGTGTAATGAAAGGTTATGTATTAGAATAAAAAATGTTATTTCTGTAAAGACATCTTTTTGTCTTCTATTGAGTTTTGAAAAAAGCTCCCCATACCTTCTAGGCAGATAAACACCTACAGACAAAATGAGCTTGTAAATATATACAAATAACAGTGTAACATCAGACATAACATGCATAGACATGCACAAAAGTACTGCTCAGCTACTACTAGCCATGAATGACATAAAAAACTACCCCAACTATCTCTGTAATGAAACTATTCAAATTAGAACTCGCACTCATCATTCTGTGATCTGGCATTAATATGGGCTAACTAAATGAAGCATAAAAAAGTGAAATAGAAAAGAGAAAACTTAAGAGCGAAAGCATGAGATTAAGGATTCAAAAAAGAGGAAACTTGGCGGAAATCTAGAAGGATTTCTAGGCTGGTTGAAATCTAAAACAAAATATGGTGACAAGACTTAGTAAATACAGATTCATCATAGGATAAGAGTTATCCTGCACTTAAGACGGCTGTCAAATGCTATGGTAAGCAATGGCGTATCCTAGGATGCTGCTAATAACTGCGGTGCTCTGAAATAGGCAGCGACAGCGAATTTTACCAATCCATATTATTCTCTTCCTAGTTAATCACTGTTCCAGTTTTATTATTGTCATAATTTTTGCTGTTATCACCGTTTCCTCCCGCATAACATCGCCAGTTTGGTCACGCAGCGTTGGCAGTTTCAGTGTATGTATGTTTTTACTGCTGACAACGCTCCGGCCACCGAGGCCACGCCCGCCATTCTCATAGCAGACGACGACCAAGTACAGGATAAACATAATCTAGCAGCTCTGCAGGGAGGCAGAGTGTGGAAAGCATCATAACCAATAGTGCAATAAAGATGGTATAA
Source organism: Mantis religiosa (assembly GCA_030765055.1). Taxonomy (NCBI): domain Eukaryota; kingdom Metazoa; phylum Arthropoda; class Insecta; order Mantodea; family Mantidae; genus Mantis; species Mantis religiosa. The sequence continues at coordinate 138,071,789 of CM060947.1, read as the reverse complement.
ACATCCACAGTAAGTTATAACTGAGACTTATAACTAAAATATACGCACACTGTTCGCTACCCCAATCTGTATTACACCTGTATGTAAAAGTAATACTAATGAAAATATTTGTCCATCACATTATGGCTATTATGAATCAAACAGTACACCTTCTTACCACCGTAATCATTCTTCGACAAACAAGATGTCCAAAAGGACGACTTGAATGCTGAATGCAAATTCCAAAACTGCAAGTGTTTCGCCAACAACACACGATACATTCTGTGTAGAACTCATGCCAGCACAATAAACGAAGCTCTCCTGAAGATCAATTACAATCTAAAACCGTAGACATATAAAACTTCAGGAACTTAGAGCACTTTCGTAGCACTTCTACATTCCGCTTCATTATAACCTAAACAACAACTAACCCTGTGAACTAAACCCACGAGTTTCGTAACACACGCTTGTTGATCGTGTCTTGTCTTTTGTCTTATCAGAATGGCCAATACCTGCAAGCAAAATTTGACAGTATCATCAACGAAACTAATATTGAAAATAAATTGGTTACGAGGAGGTTACTCCATGGACTCCGGACTCATTTGAGCATCATTTCACCCATTTCATTCATTGTCCGATATGACTTAACGCTGGAGGACGTAAATTACAAGCAAAAAAAAAAAAGAGGTGGTTAAGAGCAACCGGACGCGCCGAAACTGGGAGATCCGTGGTTCAATTCCCGGCTATATCACGGAATTAGTCAGTCTAATGGTCTGACTACTTATCCGAAAATAAGATTTCCTACTCTTATATAGACATGTTTTTTAGAACAACCTCCACAACTAGCTTAAAAGGCATAAAGAAAATAAAACATATTTTGTTCCGTACTTACAACGTACCTAATTGAACTTGCGGAACTGAGTTTTGTCAAAATAATTCGTTTGCAAAACAATTTTTTGTTCGACGTTTATTTGTTGGAATAGGTTACTGAAATATGAATGTGCACTTCTGCAAACTGCAGGAGACCTAAATAAGCAATGGCAAGAATACAGAACTGCTTTCATGTAGTATGAACAATAGCGATTTTATTGTGCGCATTTGCTTTGGTAATAATCTCAGTAAAATATTAAGACGTCATCTTAGACAACAAATTAACCTGGAGATATCAGATAAAGGAACCCATAAAATGACTCATATACAAAATCCACAAGTGAAAACATTTACTGAAAGGTCTCTTGCAGAGTTACACACTAACAAACTGATCTATTCCATTACAAAATTTACGCATTTTCCAACGTGAGTCACGGATGATGAAATTTGCTCAAAAGTGCCCGGTCCATAGACCTTAAGAGTTAACCGACGTTCATTTTTCGAACTTCGGACTTTTGAAATGGATGTATGTTGTAAGGGCGCTAAAATGTAATATAATTAACCCTCTTTAAAATCAATAATGTTAAAAGATGGATATAAATATTACTATAAAATATAAGTATAAAATATAAATACAAATATAAAATATAAGCAACCGGGGAAAACTCCAGAGGTAAATTAAAAACAGCAAATAAAAAGGCCAAAAGGTGTAAAAGCCTGATGTATACACTGAATCCAAAAATATACTCTCGACCAAAATTTAAAAAACGTTTGATCGCTCTGTTATTGTCCTCCAAGGTCCCTGCTAAACTGTCAGAGGCTTCCGAAGATGTGCTATGGAAAAATACCGAGAGAGCTTTATCACAATGCGCACACTCTGGAGCCTGATCTCCCTTGCACAGGTAATTCTGCAAAATTAAACTGGTCAATGGGCAACCGAGGCAAACCTTTTCATCCCGTTGAGACGAATGACAGAAGTTATGCGGTTAATCAGAAGTTCCTTCGCTGATCGAACGTTATTTCCACGGAGAACGGACCTTTTCTCATGCCAGCATGAGTGTACCGCTCTCCACATAAGTCTAAACTCTTCCCAGGTGACAAAAGGTACGTCAACACTGGGCTCTGTGACAGCCGCCTTTGTTTCAAAATCCGGAATTTTATTGCCCGACAAGCCATCGGGACTAGGAATCCATGTAGATACCATGCTAATGCCCTAATGCCTGAGACGTGTAAAACGTATAGGGTATCACGTATGCGCTGTACAATAGCACACTTGAGCACTTCAGAGCCTTGACCGCTGTACAACTAACGGAATCACTAAAAGTAGATATTCTCTCAACCTTTGTCCACGCACTATAAAATACCATGGTATATTGCGTGCAGCTCAGCACTATAAAAGGAAGTGCTACTGTATAAACCGATTTATGTGTTCAGTTCCACAGACATAAGCATACCCAACAACATTTAAGCTTTATGATCCATCGGTATATATACTAAAAACGGTCTTTATGAGCTGATAAAAATTCTAAAATACAAAATAAAATAAAAAAACAAACGAGCATACTAGACGTGGCATCGCAGATTTCCAGTATATCGTAATGACAAGATCTATGTGGGATGCTGAACGCAACCAAGGGGGATACGATATTTTGCCTCTAGGAAACATGCTAGGCGTTCTAATACATGCCTTCCAATAAGCTCTCGGAGGCGAAAACCCGCCATCTCTGGACTAAGAGAGGCGTTTCTATAAAGCACGTCTATTAAGGTGTTGAAGAAATGAGTAAACTTTGGATGCGTAAATATGCAATTAAATCAACAGCCATAGTTTTCTAATATCAAGCTGGTACTGCAAAGAAGGTTCTGTAAATTCGACTAAGAGGTTCACAACTGGGCTAGTTGGTTATGTGACTAACCTTTTCAACACAGATGGGTGTGCTGAGGAGAAAGCGATAGCATCACAGTCTAATTTAGATCGGAATAGAGAGTGATACCATCGCAGCAACCTCTCTGATCTGGTCCGACGATTTGGCACTTAGTATTCAAAGATACCTACGTTCAGAGCACTTAGCGTGATTACCAGCTAAACGTTCTATTACATATCAACCCCAGGAATCTAGTCTCATCTGTAAAAGGTATAAATCTGGACCCAATCGCAGTGAGGGTGGTAATCGACATCACGGTACCGGAAGTTAACGCAGACTATTTCTATTAGGTCTCGGGAATAGGCCTCATCGTATAATTCTTCGCTGTCGTCGTTTCGCAAGTCACGTGGCCTGCTTCTCCTCGGGCTATTTGTAAATAAATCAGCTGTGCGTATTAATTGATTCTCTCTTCGCTCCGCCGACCATTTCTACTGTTGGTGGGATAGCCAATGGCGTCATTGGTTAAAATCATTTGCCAGACAGAACTCAGAGATCCTCTGTTGTCACTGTTCAAGTTATCTTTATGCTTTAAAATTGCCACATTCTCACGTATAATTCTGTGTGAGTAGTTGTCACAAGTAGCTAAAAGTTTTATTCCATCGAAATCGAAATGATGACAGGTATTGACAGCATACTCCGTTAAGGTGGATTTTTTCCGGCTGATTAAGTCTAAAACTTCGAATGTGTTTTTTACTTCTGGTGGCCACGGATCTCCCCGTTTGTCCAATTTAGGATTTACCCGGTCCACACTTGAAAATCTAATGAAAATAATGGACACCGGCTGTGGAAGCCTTCGCAAACATTTAAATTAAATTCTTCGGCTGAGAAGCGACACCTGTTTTTAGAACACCAATCTTGAAGATTGTCTAAACATTACTGTAGGGGGCGCTCTGTAAAAACACGGTGTAAGTGCAATAGACAGAAAAGTCCTTAACGAATAAGGATGACCAAACTTCTGGAGGTACACATTCCAAGATTAATAGCAATGGTAAACTAGCAACGGTGTAACATTTAGTACCGATCTCTGACACACTCCATCATCTTCAACAACAAAAATTCGAAATAACCGTGATGAACCTCACTCGGAAAACGCGATCTTTGATACAATCTGAAGAACAAAATGGTAGGCGTCCAAGTATATTTCACCCTCACAGGGAGCGTAGCAACTCGAATCATAAACCTTCTCACCATAAAAAATCCCCAAAATTAACAATACCATTATGAAACCGCTAATTAATCTTGTTGAACGGCGTAATCGAAAACCACACAGGATGTTGAACTGAGGATTGTGTTTCCAGCCATTACACCAATTGTCAATCATGCATTCCATCACCTTGCAAACGCAAACGGTGAGGGAAATAGGTTGGTAGATGGACGGCAGGTGAATGTCGCAGCTTTCAAAACAGTAATGATGGCGGCCTCTCACTACCTTCAGGGTAAAGTGGTATCTACTAAAACACGACTATAGACCTCAAGAAAGATAGCCTTGCCTTCTGGTGAGAGCTGTTGTACCATTTACAAGTGGATACTGTCTCATCTTGGGTCTGATAGTCACGAAGGTGAACTCTGCCACGGTGTAAACGCTGTTATACTCTGCATGGTATATAGAACGAAAGGAGTAACCTTAAGATTGCACTATGCACCTGAGCCTTTATCGAGAGAACTCAGAAGCTTGGTTATCTAAACCAGAAGCTTGAGCGGAAGTACTGCCAGAAGTGTTAACCAGATCAAACTGATCAGCAACTGCAGCAGTTTTAAGAGTAGCGATCGGCATGTGGTTCGAGTTTCCGGCCATGCAGCATAACATATCCCACACGACAGAGGAAGATATATGTCGATTAAAAATCATTCAAATATTTTCCATGAAGTCTTTTTCCTGTCCTTCACTAATTGTCTACACATAGCACGCATTGTTCTGTATTCAATGAGATTGTACGTGCAAGGGGTCCCTGGAAGACCCTTAGTACACCCCTACGAGCACGAATACCATTCCAGCAGTCATTCGTCCACTATGAAACTGGAAATCCACGGAGTGGATAGTTGAACGGGGGCTAGAGTGATTGCACTTTAAATAACCTGATCTGTCAGATGTTCCACTAATTCATTTACAGATTCGTGCTCGTTATAGTTGATATTTTATATTTTAAATTAAGGAATAAGTATATTTAAGGGCATAATACAGCTCGTAGGGGTGTAATAAGGGCCTTCCAGGGACCCCTTGTACTGTACAATCTCATTTAATACAGAATATGCGTGCTATGTGTAGACAATTAGTGAAGGACAGGAAAAAGACATCCTGGAAAATATTTGAATCATTTTTAATCGACATATATCTTCCTCTGTCGTATGGGATATGTTATGCTGCATGGCCGGAAACTCGAACCACATGCCGATCGCCACTCTTAAAACTGCAACAACTGCAGCACTTTCAATATTGTCTCTATTATTATTCCCCTCCTTTTTGTATTACCTAGCTCTAGTAATGCCACCTCTCTTGGTGCCGATTTTGGCAGCCCTAGTAGCTCTTTGTAAAACAATCCATACATCTGGTCTAATTGTGTTCCTGTCTCTGATGTGCCCCATACCTCCACTGCATACATTGTTCTGGCTTCAACGATCGCTTCATACATTCTTTCTAACCATCTAACTGACATTTCCAGTTTATGTTTACATATTCTTACCCCTGACATTGCCGCCCTGCCATTAGCTATCACTTTTCTGGCTTGTGCAGCCCATCCTCCACTGCTACACATCCTTACACCTAAATAGTCATACTCCTTTACCACTTCTACCTTTTTATCTCCTATGAAACATTCCTCCCCTTTCCTTAGTATCGATCCTCTTTTAAATACCAATATTTTTTTCTGTTTATTCTTAGTCCCCTGTCATCACAAAACCTATGGATTAACTGAATTGATTTTTGTAAGCCTATTACGGAAATTGCTCCTATCGTTAACTCCTCTACGTACAATAAACGAGGGATCTCTTTGTTCATTATGATTGCTTTCCTTAACCCTCTCTATTATGACCTCTATAAATAAATTGAATAGCATAGGACTCAATTTGCACCCCTGTCTTAAGCCTAACTTCTGTTCGGCTTCTTCTGAAAATATATTCAACCCACATCTTATTCTGCATTTCACCCCAATATAAATTTTATCAATTTCGTTTATAAACTTCCCGTTCGTCCCTTTTCTTCTTAATTTCCACTTTAAAGGCCCCCTGTTTATCTATCCAACGCTTCCTCAAAATCCACAAAATACCTATACAATCTGCCCCTTTTCCTGCTCAAGTATTTATCAATTAACGTCCTGATTATAAATACATTATTTATAGTTTGCCTTTTATTCCAGCTTGAAATTCTGATATTTTATTTTCTGTTTCCACCCAATCCATTAGTCTGTCCGCTAGTATACCCATATACATTTCCCCAATTATCTCCCTGTAATTCTCTGGCCTATTCACACTCCCCTTTCCTTTAAATATTGGTACAATCATACTTGTTTTCCAGCAGTCAGGTAATTTCCTATTATCTTTCATCATATGAAATAAATTAGTTAAATTCTTCAATCCACTTGGTGTTTCCCCATATCTCTTCCAAAACTCCCCTGTGATTCCATCCATGCCCATTGCTTTACCGCCCTTTATGCTTCTTATTTGTTGAAAACCTTCCGTTTGAGTAATTTTTCTGTCTAATATCTCATCATCTATCCTCATGTTGCCCAACTGTATATTATCTCTACTTATCCACTCCCTATCTGCAACTAGGACTCTAAAGTACTTCAGCCATTCCTGTGATGTTATCTCATTTTTCACCCCCTTCTGTTTATTCATTTCACTCATCATACCCTATATTTTATTAATATCCTTTTGTTGTATAGCATCCTTCATTTTCTTTCGAATACTATCTGCCACTAGTTCTTCTTTTGTTCTAATAATTTCTTGTACGCCTCTCGATTTATTACCATAATCATCCTATCTCTACCCTCCCACGTTCTTGTCCAGCAAGCCAGATTTTTAAACACTTCCCTTCTTGCTCTACCGCAGTCCTCATCAAACCAGCCATTACTTAGTCCTTTCATTTTCCCTTTTATTTTCATTTTTATTCCTGCCGTTGTAACTATTAATTTCATTAGCTCTAAGCCTCTTTCTATATTTTTCTCATTCAATGCACTCTCTATGCCTATTCTTATTATCTTTGATATTTCTGAGTTTATTTTAGTTAGGAATTCCTCCTTCATATCTTCCCTCCATCTAAAGGCACTCATTACTTTAAGCTCACCCTCATTCTTTCTGTCGCTTCCTTTTTCTATCAATCCTATTTCTATCCTTAACGAGAAGTGGCCACTACTCAGTATTTCGTTTGTTGCTTTGAAACTATTAATTCTGTCAATGAGCTCCTCACTGCGCAGGGTATAGTCAACCACACTTTGACCGTTGTTATCTGCAAATGTATATTCACCATCCTCTTCCCCTTTTACTGCCCCATTACATATAAACAAATTACTAATTTCACAGAAATGGAGCAATATTACCCCCTCTTTGTCGAGTACCTTGTCCTTGCTACTCCTTACCCAGTCATGTTCTTTCTCTCTACCTATTTCACCACCATGCCTTATTAATTTAATTTTCTCTTCGCCTATTCTAGCATTGAAATCCCCATTAACAAAAACACTGTGCCCTGAAATTTGTGCCTTAGCTCCTCCATATCGTCCTCTAGTTTATTAAATGTTCTATTGTCAAAAAAGCTTGATGTTGTGGGAGGGTTATAAACTATTCCTATTCCTAGACTATGTTCTATTTTTGGCCTTTCTTGATTATTAACCAGGTTACATTCCTATCATCCTTTACAATTGACTCTATTCTCTTACTATTGAGTAACTCTGACCTAATGAATGCTTCAACTCCTCCTGATGCTCTCCCTCTCTCTTTTCTTTTAGTGGCCCCAGTGCCTGTATAACTAAAACCTCTTAAGTGCATTAACTCATTGTTTCCCAGCCACGTTTCTGTAATTCCAACTATGTCTTGCCCAGCTGTTATGTTCTGCAACTCTCCATTAATCATCTTACTTTTCAAAACCTCAGCATTTCAGAACATCAGCTTTAACATTTTTTTGCTATTTATTTCCTGAAAAAAGGAAAGTTTGCCTGATATAGCCACTAATTTCTGTTGCCGTGTTACTCGCGTTGTCACCGCATCTCTCCCTCCACTTCTTGGTTGAACACTACTGTGATCCACTCTCCCCAACACCAACTCCCCTCTTTCCACCATTTCGTTTAACTCGCTTGCACTCGACAACCTTAACGATTCACTTTGCTCCACTACCCGCACACTTGCTTCATTCATCGGTACGTTTCCTCTCTCTTCTGAGCCGTGGCTCAGTGGTTAGACCGCTTGGCTCTCACCAAGGCGGCCCGGGTTCGATCCCAGGCGACCGCAAAGTGAGATTTGTGGTGGACAACACGGCGCTGGGGCGGATTTTCTCCGGGATCTCCGGTTTCCCCCGCCATCTCACTCCACCGGTGCTCCATATTTATCTCATGTATCATCAGTGCCGTATGTAATAAAAGCGGGCGTTAAACACTACACATTTCATTTCATTTCTCTCTTCTGAGCTATCGTTCAGTGACCACGCTACGCTGACTTCCCGTTCGTATGTCTGTTGTCCTTCCCCGCCATCTCTGGCCTCTCCCTCTCCAATGATTAACGTCCTTTTCTCCCCTTCTGACGTCTGCTCGGTTGAAATCCTATCTAGCGCGCTCACTTCGGGGTGTTGACCTGCCCATATGTTTCCATTTTGCAGATTCCCGTCAGCCCGGGCCACCTTCATTCTTCTAATCAATTCTTTCTTCAATTCTTGGTCCTTTTTTGTATAGTCTTGTTCAATAAAAATATTCGATCCTTTCAGTTGACTCGTTTTCTGTAGTATTTTTCATTTCATCTTCGTCGTAGCCAATTTCACTACAAACGGCCTTGGTCCTCTTCCCATTCTTCCAATCCTGTATGTGTCCACGATCTCCAGTTAATGCAATTCCCAGCTTTTCTTTGAAGAGCTCCTCTATCTGCTCCCAGGTGCTGCCGTCTCGATTTACTTTCATGTCAAATATTACCACCATTATGGCTAAAAACGCGGAACACATTCGCTGTGCTAAGAGATTAATAAGATATGAAAAGTGGTTAGCAGAATGTAAATCAGATATGATATTCCACTGTAAGGAAACTTCAAGTTGGTATTAAGAAATTATTGGACCAATGTGCAGGTAGGTGTTAAAGGAGTCTGAAATAAACAGTGTTCCTGTCCTTGAAATTTGCAATATGTTTGACTCTCACACAAGACCTATATCAGCCCCGGAATGCATAATGGGTAGTTAGGTCTCCCAAAAACAGAAAATGTGCTATTAAGTGTGAAACCAGCTTTTCTAATTTAGCAAGCCAAGGGTTCATATAGCGGTATATATATATATATATATATATATATATATATATATATATATATATATATATATATATATATATATTGCAAATACTAAACTGGATTGATGTAAGTTTAATGCTTACGTGACTGACTGGATTTCATATTGTAAGTATATATATATCCCGAATATATCACCTCTGAGGAGCATCATAGTGATCCCGTGTGCAGGAATACACTCGTTAGCTGCAATGTCACAACTTAGTGGAGTTTACCTCCTGACTATAAGACAGTTCTAGCAACGTAGCTTAGTCTCTTGTAGAGACTAGCACCGGAGGTGATAGGCTTATGCTTATTGAGTAAAAACTCAAGCTCTGGTCGATGCGCTCTAATTCCACCTATGTTCCATTGCAGAATGGCCATGGTAAACATGGAAGAGTCAACCTAATCTATATTAAGTAATCCTTACTGAAGGATCTTCGAGGAAATGCTGATGAACTTTTCTTTCCCTTTGTAGTTTTGGAAGTTTTACTTCTTCCTTTAAGGAAAACCGTTTTGTCATAGAGGGTCTTGAACTTAATAGTTCAAGTGAACCATAGAAGTCTGTGAACTATAAAAGATCACAGACTTTACAATTTTACTGTTTGAGTTCGATGGCTTTGCCGGTGATTTTATTGCTGTGCTGTTCTGAGAGATCTGCTTGGTAGGTGATGTCGCAGACGTTCGAGATGCTTTCGCAGGCCTTGCGACACATTTATCTGCGAACATGTTGCCTGAAATGTAGTCCATTTATATTTCTGGTCGTGCTAAGCCTTCTCATCTTGGTACTGGATTAGCTACAACTGAGTTATACTCACCGTAACACAATCCAGAGGATTGACGGAAACATAAGAGCTTTGTGGCTTCCGGGAGGCAACTCTATCACCGCATCTCTTAAAGCGCTCTCTGCTATGTAAAATGGGGAAATTTCCATAACTTGATGGATGCTGCAACACAAATTGGATATGATGTATATGCACCTTCGTGCAAGTCGTTCCTAAGTTAATGTAGGTAGCAACTCCGTTGTAGAACTGACTTGTATGCCCAAAGTGCCGACTGTTGTAACATCTGAGTGAGCTAGGAAGATATGTCCTAAATTCGATCGCGTCATTCTCTTCCCTAATCCTTTGTGGGAGGTCGGAAAGAGGGTACGAGTTGGTTAAGGCTCACCTCGCTGTCCATGTTGCACGCGATAAACTGTTGCTACGTCTTGTTTTTATAGATTCTCTTGAATTTCTTCATTGGACATACCGTTCATCTTGCGTTCCACCATGCCGTAGAAGGAATTAAAGGTCCTATGCACAACAACAGGTAGCGTGGCTCCCGAACAAGTTAGCTATAGCCCACCTTGGTAACGTAAATGTTAGCGTGTCTGCCTCATATTCAAGAGGTCCCAAGTTCCAATCTCGACCAGGATGAGTTACCCAGATAAGGTTTTCTCCGGGGTTTTCCCTTATCCTGAAAGATGGGTGTCGGTAACTCTAACCTCTATGGACCCTGGGCTTATTTGAGCATCACTTCACCGATTTCATTCATCGTCCTGCATGTCTTACGTTGGACGTTAATATAAAAAAAGGAGCGGCGCAGAAACGCAAAATACTCCAATGGCTAAAATGGCAATGCACAATAAGGAGTGTTGCTAAAATAACACCTCACGAGGAGGTAAGTGATGGAGAGGGATTTGACCTCCTAAAGATTGTGGCCCTGAATCCCAGCTGTCATCACTTCATCGCAAAAAAATAATAAAATAAACTGACGTAAAATGCGCTAAAATCTTCAGAAGAGACACAATATCTAATACACCAGGGAGCAAAAATCACTGACTCTGCAGCGACATTGGCAGTTTCATAGCCGGATATGTCTGTCCATGCAGCCACACAAATTACACGAAAATGTCAGAGTTAGCGAGAAAGTGACGGTCATGCTTAATGTGCTGTACGGGTGGATGTAAAACGATCTAAGGTTCTGAAGGGTGCTCAAGTAAATCAAAGAAACAGCCTAATGCTGCCTGCTGGATGATAAATATAAAAGGGGCATGGTAAATACGAAAAACTTAGCTGTGAGAATCTATACCTGCTGTAAAAGATGAACTTTAAAGCACTGACAATCATGAACAAGGAACATCATACTCCCCGTGGTTCCAAATCACCAGTGTATGGAAAAATTGCTGTGCGCAGACTGCGCGTAAGCTCTACAAAGTCCAAATCAACAGATGAAGCGGCGTAGGTCAACTTTGGCAAGGACAGCAGGATGAGTACGACAGAAATGTTCGATTGGAACATCTTCTTGCCCGCGGGGTAATGTTGATGGCAACGTGACATCCACAAGTGACATCCAGAAGAGTGAGAAACAAAACACCAGAGGGGAGTAAAGCTAGGGACCTCATTTAGTGTTGGTAGTCCAAGGAATCGTTAAACAACGAACTAAAAGTATGATATCCCTATAGACTGGCAAGTCTCAGCAGCTTCGGCACTCAGACAGATAACGGGGATGATTGGAAAATTATCAAAACTCAACCTAATACCACGATTATGTATAGGAAAAAATGTGTAGTGTTTAACGCCCGCTTTTACTACATACGGCACCGCAGGCGATGTCACTGATGATACATGAGATGGAGCACCGGTGGAATGAGATGGCGGGGGAAATCGGAGATCCCGGAGAAAACCCGCCCCAGCGCCGTGTTGTCCACCACAATTCTCACTTTGCGGTCACCTGGGATCGAACCTGGGCCGCCTTGGTGAGAGCCAAGCGGACTAACCACTGAGCCACGGCGCGGCCTATTATGTATAGGTTGAGACGATTTTCAAACAGATGGTCAAGCCGAGGAATACACAATACAACGGTAGTCATGCTTCGATTGGACCAGAGCAATAAAGTCATAACAGAATATTCCGATCTGTGATTTAGGAACTGCCACCTAAAATGCATTTTTCACACATCGGTGAAGAATCGTTCAAGACCATTCTAAGAAACATGTTCATCGTTAACTACAGTAGGTGGTGAAACCGTCTACAAAGAATGAACATGAAACATCAGGATCGATCGCAGTGGAAAATGTTACTTTGAGACCGAGCCCTGCGCTACTCCATTCTCTTGAGTAAAACTAAGAATTTGAAATCCCCGTGACCGCGAAATATCCTATCCTTATTAAATTACCGAATAAAAATGCACATACAAAAAAGTTTGCGCCATTTATGAAAGTTACAAGAATACCATACCTGCAGCAGGTTTCACAGTTCTCCATTAGACAAAGACAGCAGCAATTGCTCGACTTTTATTTTAAAAAGCGTCCATTATGTGAGTTATAACGAGGCCTAAGTGCTCAAACGTTGAACAGAAGCGACGAAAACCACACTGAATCTTATACACCAGATGGTATTAAGCCACCTCGTCAAACGTCCGTTGAACATACGTTCTATCACCTTGCAGATGCAACTGGTAAAAGAGATCGGACGGTAACTGGAAGGTAGACGGCGATACTCAACTAGTTTTAAGTAAGCCGGCCCTTGTAGCCATGGTCGCTAAAGCGTATGTCTCTAGTGTTCCGCCGCGTAGAGGGTCGCGGGTTCGAGTCCCGCCTTGGGCATGGGTGTTTATGTGTATATTAGTGAAACTAGGAAGAGAGATAAGAAAATGAACGGAAATAATGAAAAATCGGTTAAATAAGAAAAAAAGAATATTATATATCTAGATATATATTTTAATAAAAAAAAAGATAAGCACCAAACCACAGAACAAATCGCGGAACGCCAGATACGATTATGTATCTGTAAGAGGAAGAGTTCAAGCCCAGTTGTGGCTTTAAGATGCGAAAATAATGCGATGCAGAAGCGGAAGCTGTGGAGGAAGACAAGCTCCAAGATGGAGAAAAGGACGTTGTAACACTCGTGGTTAAAACTGAAAGGGTACTCCATTCGATTGAATTCGATTCTTTACCGGTAGAAAATCCGGGTGGTTATATTCATATTTGGAAACACAGCAAAAGCGGTGCCCAGTTTTTCTGCAAAAGCTCTAGGACAAACGAGGTTGTAATTGTGGATCCTAATCCTGGTACGGTAAACGGTGAAAGCTTGCCGGCCACATGATGGAGCTTGTCCCAAACGATTGACGATGATGCAAAAAGATTAAATGACTCCACAACATGGCAGTAAGCTCCACTCGTGTATGATTAGGCAAGCTCCGGCGCATTTCGGTTGGAACAAATTGACTAGTGTAAGGTGGTGGCGAAAACTCCAAACGCAGCCCACCACTCGATATTTGACACTCCATCATAAATGAGATAAACGCCTTAGTTGGAAGATGATTCAGGTATGGCACGTTGTGCATAATCTAATCAATATCATAAACGACCGATCGTCAAAGTCAGCTAAACTAGAATACAGAGCCGTTCTACTCGGTTAATTCGCTAGTTGGGTACACGTGAAGAAGTGTATATTAGAGTATGACGGCCGCTTTCACTACATGCGGCACCGTAGACGGTGACACTGATGGTGACACTGATGACGCATGAAATGAAGATGGACTACTGGTGGAATAAGATAGAGGGAAACCGGAGATCCTGGAGAAAACCTGCCTCAGAGCCATGTTTTCCACCACAAATCTCACTTTGCGGTCGCCTGGGATCGAACGAGGTCCGCCTTGATAAGAGTCGAGTGGCCTAACCATTCATCCACGGCGCGTTCCAACTTGATAAGGGGACGTAATTACAAAGTAAATTCATTAGGAAAGGAAAGTAATCGCTGGAGGTATCAGAGACGACGGTCCACTGCGGATGATGTGAAACTTATGGTGAACAAACATATAGATACAGGAGAGGCTGAGTGCCTGGAGAATCCGAAATAGAAATAGGTTCACCAGTTTTAAGACAGAAAGTAGGTGCAGCATGAACAATTCCACGAAATGGGTGCCCCATGCACAAGCCCAACGTGAGCTCCAAATAGGATAGGGCGTTAAAAAAGAAGGAAAAAAACAGCTAGAGGCGTGTTAGAAGAGTTTGAGATAGGACACTTAAGGTACCAGAGCACATATTTTGGAAATAAATTTGAGTCAGTAAGCCACTGAGCTCAATGCACTGCTAATAAACGTATGTGTGTGGCTCAGTGGGAACGTAAGACATCCTCATGCCAGCGACACTACCCATCAGGTTCAAGCATCCGTCCGATATGACTTAATGTTGGAGGACGCAAACTAGTAGATTTTGAACAGGAGCATACATATGGCAATACTATGAATTGAGACAAATACGCTTTTGTGCTTACGAACTGAGAGAATTCGTCGTTAGCTCTGCAAAAGAAATAACTAACATTCGAGATAAATTACGGTCCGTTCCTCCTGATATTAACGTTTGAACCCAAATATTCTGAAATATTTTGGGAAGCATTAGCGAAGCTTGATATAGCTCACCTATACATTTAGAAAATGGTAGGTTATGCCTTGGAGTGCCATAGAAGATGCCTGGGAATCACTAGCACATAACACAAATTATTTTAAAACATGGCATGGTGGATTCCAAGTCTAGCTATGAAGGCTAATGTTGCCTGTTACACGGATAGCTTTGCTGTAACTTCGTTGACTATTGTGCTGGTTCAATTTCATCTGTAAAAGAACTTGTTTTTAGGTTAGGAATTCGCCTGACCTGGTTAATTCCTAAGGAGACCATGAACCCAGGTACCGTTAGAAATCTAACTGTAAATATTTTGAACCCTGCAAGGAAGCGTCTTTCAGGAGCATTTCTTCCTTAGACTCAGCCGGTGAGCTTAGTAACTAACGCACCGGTATACTCGGGCGTGCCTGGTATTCCGCAAATAATATAAATAGCAAAGTGCTTATATTAATTAAATAACCATCCATAAAATTCAATTTACTTATTGTTAGGATTTTCACGCCCTAAGAGCAAAGTGCACAGACTAAGGCTAGCCGAGGCAATGCCATTTCTTACCAGCCGCACACCAACCCACACCGCAGCTGCACCGTAGCCTAAGTTATCTTTTACCAGAGGTACGATAAAGGGTCATATCAGGTCATCGTCAGTTGGAACTGTTATAATATTAAGAATTTTATCTCGCGGCCATTGGTGTTATTTACATCCTAGAAAGGACGGACAGCGAGTAAATGTGGCAACAGCGTACCCAGTCAAGCACGTACAACAGAAACGTCAATCATGAGGTAATTTCTCACTAGGAATATTCCTTGCATCGCTCATTTTTTGTTGTAAATAAATTAAACATGTTTCATGATCTGTAATTTTTCCCAAAATTATACATGCGGAAAACAATATGACGCTTTCCAGTAACACCTGGGGCAATATACCTGACTTAGTTGCATAAATAATTTACAACACTTGACAATAAAGTTCGGTGAATGAGGTCGGAACGGTCCAGCGGGCAACACCGGCGTCACACAGCGGTGCACTTGCGAAGCAGCCGGTGTTGACATCCTACTCTCACCGTGGTTTAGTCGAGCAGTGTGTTTGTGTGTGTTCAGTATGACTTGTGACAAAGTGCTTGTGTAGTGCGTTAGGTCTGCTCTGTTAATAGAGCAACTGAACAACTAAAGGCTCGAATTAAAGTGTTGTTTTACACTTGGCAAGACACTGAAAGAAATGCATGCGATGTGGTACGGTTTATGAGGATCAAGCACTGTCCATGAAATGTGCGGCGAGCGTTCGTCCGTTTTCGAGGAGGCTCGGGAAGTGTTTCTGGCAATCCCCATAGAGGAAGATCGGTGACTGCCCTCAACGACGAAAACATTGAGAAAGTGAGGATATCAATCACGAACGATCCTCGATTAACTGAGCGAATGATAGTGGATGAACTGCAGATTTACCGTGAATTCGTGCGACATATCCTTCCTTACTCAGAGGTTAGGTCAGATGAAAACGTGCTGTCGTCTATGCCACACCACTTGAGGGACCAGCAGAAGCAGCCACGTTTAGAGACGCCACAGGAGTTTGTCGAAACAGTGGATGCGACACCCGATTTTTTGAACCGTCACGAACAATGATGACAGCTATGTTTATCATGATTTCGTTTATTGCTCTAGCTCCTGACCCACTTTGCTTTGTTATTGAAACATGGCCCTCCTTTAATTCCTTGAGCCATTGAAGTGCCGTGGATTGTAGCAGAACAGCAACGCCACATGCCTCCTACAACATTATTTAAGCTTCCATACAGTATTTCTGCAAACAAAAGCAAACCTTCAATGCAACGTATTGTTCTTCGTGGAGCATCCCCACGAGCTGCAGGAGGCTGGCGAACTGACCTACTTCGTTCGTTACCTATGTACAAACGCAAGCGCAAGCGAGCCTACGCTTTGTCCATCAATCAGAGCTGATTTATTGGCATAATTCAAAATTGTTTCCACTATTCTGCTATTGTTGTGCGCGGTAAAAAGATTACTCTGTCTTTATTGATTCGACCTCGTACATTAACTACTTTCAGTTTTAATAATTATATGTTTGCCATTTAAATAATATTGGACAATAGTCATATATTTATATAACAGCATGTAATTCAAATTGCTTTTCAAATCGCCTCATCATTGAATTATTTTAGAATATAAACTAAACCAATAAATTTAAATCGCATAACCAGGATCTCTCTTAATTTCTGTGACGATGGTGTTACTTCGGAATAACGGTATGTTTAATAAAACCTATCCCTTACCTGCTATGCAGCGTTATGATGGAATCCATCAGTTCCAAAAAGATGTTTCACGGAAATCACAGACGCAATTCTAACACCGTTCCTGCATCAATCGCTACTGTATTGAATTCTTAATCATGATTCACAATCATGATACTCGAAGAAAAGAGCAAATAAGTATAATCCAACATGACAGTAGTTTGTTTGGTAAAAGCTTTATATATACTGGACTTTGCCTTTATAACGGCCTACCTGAACACCTAAAGAGCATATCTGCACTTCCTAAATTTAAATGCTGTGTGAAAAAGTTACTGTTAGAACATTGTTTTTATAGTATAGGTGAATTTTTTTGAATATGTTCACTACAGATAAATTATTATATTGTACCTACATACAGTTTCTGAATTTTCATTTCTAAAATTGTGTTGTGTATGTGTTTACTGTATAATTTTTAGTTATAAATACTTGACGTGTCCTATATCATGTACTATGATCAAAAGGATGAAGACATACCGCCACCGCCACTACTACTACTACACCTTTAGAGTCTGTACTTCCTGGTTCAGGCCATACCGGCTTGTTGCGCTGTCTTCCGGTGATGACAGCGTCTCACGCTGAACCCGAGACAGTCTTCAACCTTTGTCAATATGTGAATTATTTTCATTCCAGTGTTTTCTACAGTTTTTCATAGCAAAGGAAGTTCCAGGGGAATGAAGCGCAGAGGAGGGGGGTGGGTTAGACACTTCCGATAACCTGCCTGTTAGTTTTTGACACTCAGGTCTGTTCATTCAAAAACATTTTGACACCCTCTACTTTTGTGAATACATCTCCTTGGTTTTAGTGTACTAAGTGAGCAAGGCGCATGTTTTTTTTTTTTTTTTTAATGGATCTACTCCTTGGGTAGCATGCAATGTCACATACATTCACTGTTCTTATCGCACTCTGTAATGGTGGCACACTCTTGCCAGGGACTTTCTTTATTGACCCACGTTATTTTGTGTTGGTGAACAGTAGTATTTTAATTCATTTCTGTATTTTTAAACCGGATTCTAAGGATAATATTATACTTCTATCTTCTCTTTATGTAATAATATTTTTCATTATTCTCGTATGGCCGATACACTAAACCCCCTACCAAAACTGAACCTAAACAGCCACTTCTTTGGCGTAGTTATTTTTTTACAACACGTCCTGTATTTTGTCCTTGGTATTGGTGTACTTCTATCTTGCACTCCCAGTATTTGTCTTCCCCACCTCGTTGTTACTGGGTAAACCATTTAAATGTAAACCAGCAGTGCCTAATGCTACATTTTATCACATTATAGCACGTGTTTGATTTACACTTTATGGTTTATCACCGAAAAGCTTAGGCCGCGCCGTGGCTCAGTGGTTAGACTGCTTGACTCTCACCAAGGCGGCCCGGGTTCGATCCCAGGCAACCGCAAAGTGAGATTTGTGGTGGACAACAGGGCACTGGGGCGAGTTTTCTCCGGGACCACCGGTGCTCCATCTTTATCTCATGTATCATCAGTGTCAGCCCCTGCGGTGCCGTATGTAGTAAAAGCGGGCGTTAAACACTACACACACCGGAATGCTTAAGAATTGTCAAATTCAATTTATGTTGGTAATAACTTTTGACTCGGATACCGCGAGGCTCTCTTAGTGGTTAATTGTTAGTACGATATTTACAGAAAACTGTATTTTCTTTTGTTCTTGAGTTTATCGCAGGATGCTCAGTTTTTAATTTACGTCCTGCAACGTTAAGTCATATCGGACGATAAATGGAATGGATGAAATGATGCTCAAATGAGCCCAAGGTCGGTTGCCCGACATTCATCTTTCAGAATAAGGGAAAACACTGGAAAAAACCTTATCCATGTAATCACCCTAAGGGAGATTCGAACTCGGGACCTCTTGAACGTGAGGCAGACAGGCTATCACCACGTTACCGAGGCAGGCATGCTCAGAATAGTTTTTCTGAATGCACTTATACTATTGTAGTTTCTGAATGACGTTATTTACTCCTTCGGCTTAGCGCGAGGTCCTATTAGGTAATAACCGACAATATTTAGTCTGTACAATACTCCTATTTATTCGTGTAGTAGGTGGGGTGTATATGCGCTGGTCGCGGCACTCGTTTTACCATATTAAGCAATATCATGTTGAAGTACAGTCCCGGAACGAGGACATATGTTGTTATATTGAGATAGTGACGTTCGTATTCTTGCCAAGGGTTTGCCACCTACGTTAGATTGACGTTTTATATTTTATAGAACTGACAATTCCTAAGGTATGTGATTACTCATTTGCTACTATTGCAGTGGCGGCAGCTAGAAATATTTGTTAAGGTGTTACCTTATATAATTTAATATGCAAAATCATTCCTCATATATATATATATATCACTAATCGGAATGTTCCTGTCTTCTATAGTGCTCTCAAGATTTATCTGAATTTAATATGACTTTCTTTGGTATTTTTGTTATTTTTACTTCCTAGAGATTGCTTACCTGGCTTAGTTACTTGATAACATCGGACTCACTTCATTTGTGTTCCGAATATTCGATTACCTTTTATTAATTGAAGATAATATATCCTGGATTATCTCATTGTTCGCCTACATTATGTAAGTTATCAGTTATCACATGTGTATTGTGACTGCGAGGGTTACGTAGAATCAAAAGTCTGCTTTGTAGAAATTTAGGATACTCCTTATTGCAGTAAAAAGATGTGAAATTGACAATCAGCTGTCTACTAGGTCGACTCAGTGCTCCGCCGCACGTAAACAAATGAAAAAAATAACTTTGGTACACTTCAAATGTCCACTGTCGCAATAACCATCAGACACTACTGCTTCTGACTCCTTGCCGGTATTTATACCTCCCGGTCAATGTTTCTAGAAAGCCGTAGACCTTCCGAGAAATTTCTCGGCAATAATAGACCGAGCGCTCTGGAATCTGTCTCTTTCTCTCCTGCCCACGCGCCTGGCTCCGGCTTGTCGCGGCAGCACAATGCCATCGGTGACAGTATGCACGTATTTTCTTTCTGTACTATGATCCTTTGAGTTCTCATTTCAGACTTGTTCCAACCAATTCAATCGTTTGCACTAACAGCTAACGTTGACTATTCCCGTATCAGCTGCTATGGAGATATTTGTTTAATCCTTACTCTACGACAATAGGCATCGACTATAGAATTTTCTTTCCCAAATATATTCTTTTCCTTGAAGGTAATTATGTCATTTGTTATAACATCTTATCTCTTAACTTGTAACTTTTCATTGCCAATGTTCCCATTGTTTACATCCATCTGTTTTACTTTCAGTTCTTAAGAATTAATATATTTCATAATAACGCCCCTCTTAACACCATTGATTCAGTATGCTCTTTCAATATGTCACTGTGTGCCCATAATGACCACGAGCAGGTGGCCTAATGCTGACCAGTACTCTGAGTCAACTGTGTGTGTGTGTGTGTGTGTGTGTGTGTGTGTGTGCGCGCGTGCGTGCGTGTGTGTGTGTGTGTGCAGTTTAATGCCCGTTTTTGCTACACGCGGCACTGCAGGCAGTAACACTAATGATACATGAGATGAAGATGAAACAACGGGCGAAAAGGGGGGTCTCGGAGAAAACCTGTCCCAGCTCCGTGTCCACCACAAATCTCACTGCGGTCGCCTGGGATCGAATCCAGACCACCTTGGTGAGAGCCAAGCGGTCTGACCGCTCAGCCATGGGATGCTGAATTGTATTTAGGATGATCTACGAAATAAGAAAATCTTTAGGTTTGCCTGGGAAACGTTTACGTAGCTTTTGGCGTCGGATTCGCCTTATTTGGCATTAGGGACGCCACTTTGGAAGAACCGGCATTTAACGATTGCTTATTTCGGCATTTGCAGGTCACTCTATAGGTAGTTTGCGTTCTTCTGGGGGGTCACCTTTATCTTAGAAGCCAGGTAGTCATGCTACCTACCGGTGTGATTCCTCCAGAAGCATCCGCTACCAACACCATACACTTCTCCAAGGTAAAGCCCATATATGACTATATTTAAGTATGCAATTATTATCATTTCACCCCTAAGTCTCCTGAAGACGTTGGGTGTATTTTGTACTTAACATCAATGATTACAGTTTAGTACATTGGCATATTATGGAACTCAGTGTTACCTCTAATTTGGTCAACCATCTGATCCCTTATCCTTTCATCTACGCTCCTAGTTATGAGTAGATTGTAACCTTATGGTATAATCGTCCAAGTTACAATTCTATAAACACATGTTCATATATGTTACGTCAGTATGTGTTACAATGCGAATTTCAATGTGTTCAAAGTAAAAGTACTACCAGATCGTCATAAGTTTGTATAAAACGAAATTAACATATACCTATATTTAAATTTATAATGCATAAAAGTATTCAGTGCAAAAATGAGACTCAGAATAACGGCATATGCCAATCGACAACAAATTTTGAGATAAAAGCATGACCGCGTACAGCTACCATGTGATAAGGTATCAAACGAATTGGGATATCCCAAAGTTTTCATTTTCCACCTTTAAAATTTGTCCGTAGTGAAGAGGTACACATTCTCAGTGTAAAAGTGACATATCCCAGCTATCAGTGCTTTATTCATGACCGCTTCATCTGGGATTCATGGCACTGTAATGAATGGTAGTAAATATGGTGCCATCTACAAATTTTATTGCTGAACTAAAAAAAAAGGAAGAAACGAGTGAGAAAGGCAACTGAATGGGTAATAAACAGAAGAAAATTGTAAGAAATAGTGGTAAATCATTCATTAACTAATTAACCAAATGAACAGGGAAGACTTCGTTGATACACACAATGGTTTCACTTCAAGCCTGTTTATTTTACTGTAACTCTGAAGTGTATCAAAAAGATGTATTTAGCTTTCTTTATCGTTCTCTGTTCACGGTACTTCTGCTTTAACTGCTTTAACCATGAAACTTGCCAACTGTTACCTCTTTTCCTAAAATCAAGGACCTGATGAAACAACTGAAATAAATCTATCATGACTTTATATCAGTCATCTTGATTGTATTGCTGATGATTTAAATAGAGAACATTATTGTTATAACACTAGAGGAGTAAACAACTACCATAGAGAATATAAACCAAAAACCACTAGCAACAAAGACCCATACATTGCAGGTATCATTTTGTACTATAAACTTCCTCCATATATTAAATCAGCACAAGACAATATAATTAAAAATCTCTTGAAAAAATACCTTATAGAGAAATGTTTATGCAGCCTAAGTGAATTATAACTGTCTTATATTTTTGTTGTAATTATTATACTTATTTCTTATAGATAAATCTTTGTAAAGTCCAAGGGAATTAGAATTGTATTATATTATTACTTTTATACTGCTGTTGTTATTGTATACTTACTAGTACTAGGAATATGTTAGCTAAAATAATCCTGTATGCAATAGTAGTACTAATTATGTAACACAGTAATTGTAAAGTTTAATGTAAATAGAAACTCAAACAAAGCTAAATTCTCATGTACATACTTTAGAATGTGACAATGTCTAATGCTTGTAACCCACAAGTTTACAGACAATAAAGATTGTATAATGATGATGATGATGATGATGACAAATATGAAGATTTGGAAATAGAGCTGGATTACATATTTCAAGATGTTAAATGAAGTAAAAGTTTATTTTACACCATTTTTTCTGTTCTGAACATTGTTTATTCCAATAAAGAACACTATTTAAGGGAACTATTAATCACAAAGGTTAAAAATTTGCACATAATCTTGAAATCCCTAATTTAAGAACCCAGAAAATATTAAGTCTTAATATTAACTACTTTCCATGTTTTGGAAAAAACAGAAAATGACATTTATATTATGAGCTTTGTTTGGGATATGCTGTTATTATTCTAAGCACCTCAATTATGTTTATGTAATTGCAAAGTTATTCCTTTAAGATTATGAGTCGATAGAGACACTCTGTACTTCACATTTTTTTTTTTCTTTCAGTGCACTTTGCCTTCACTTGAAGGCATTATCAAGAAATTGTTGACTGGCCAGAACCTTAGTGTTCCAGGTGATCACAGTTCTCTGAAGACGAGACATCTGGTTGTGATCCAATGAGCTAAGTAGAATATTTTCTTCTGATGGAATGCCAAAATTTATTAATGTGTTTCAAATTTCTTTATATAAATGTTTTTGCAATTGTTTAATTCTTGATTCAAGTGAACTGATTTTAGTAGTTGGGTTTTATGTTCTATGCTGTGATTATGATCCCAGAAATATGCTGCTACTGCAGATTTACCTGCTTTTTGCTTCATGTTCTTAAAGTGTTCTTTTAATCTGGTGGTAATGTTACGTTTCGTTCTTTCCAATGTATATTTCTTATTGCAGCCTGAGCAATTAATTCTATAAATGCCAGATTTCTTTTCCAGAGGAATTGGTCTATTTTTAGTTTTTTGATGATGTTTCTTATATTGAATTTGTTTACTGGTGCTAGGGTGATGTTAAATTCACTGAAATTCTTTTGAAATGTTCTAGTTGCCTGTAGGTGATATGTGAATTTCTCGTATGCTTTCTTTTTTATTCCTAAAAACTGTTAAATTGATGATCTCATTCAACTGTTTTTATCTACTGAATATTTTTATTTTTTTGTCTACCAATTTTTTACTGAAACCATTGTTGCTGATTCTATTATTTTGGAATATTCACTTATGTATTCCTTTTCATCCATTGGTACGTTAATCAGTCTGTTAGGCTATTGATGTAATTGTCTTTCCTGTAAATACCAAATTTTAACTTGCCATTATCATCATTATCTTTGATTATTTTTAGGTCCAGAAAAGGAAGCACATTGTTAGATTCTATTTCCATAATATAAGACATTTAACAACATTAAAAAAGTGCTAAAGCTTTCGTCTCTGAATACAAGTATATTCATTTTCGTCATAAAATTCAGTGCCATTTATGCCCTTCTTAATTCCGGCACTTACCTGTTTTCCAAAATAGGTGAAGGAAAGAAATAATTTTGACAATTTACTCAAATAGTTTTAGAGCATCGGTGCATGTTTTCTGTTGATTATTGCAAATACATCATCCACATGTCTGATCCAAGTGTTAAAGATATATGGGAAGGCTGTAGTATTATGAACTTTGAAGTAGTTCGTGCATAGGTTGGCCAGGAAAGGTGATAAAAGGGTTGCCTATTGCTAGTCCTTCCCTTGGAAGGGGAAGAAAGTTTGCTCAATACACATTTCTGTTAATTTAATGTATTCTTCAATGTGAGTGTTGATCATATCAATAGGTTCTAGCCATTTCCTTAGGATGGTGATTAATTTTTGCTTAGGGACACTTGGCAAAAATTATTTCATATCAGATGATAAAAGTATATCATTAGCTGAAAATATGTATCTTAGATTTTTTCTATTAAATCCAGAGAGTTGGTTACACTTCTGCTTTCAAATATGGGTAGGGAAAATGAGACCTTTTGATAACCATTTTGCTGATATGCCAGTGCATTGATGATTATTCCTCTCTTGCAGTTTCCAGGTTTGTGAATTTTAGGTAGGCCATAAATACATGCCAGATGTGGATTATGTGTAGTATAGTGTGTCTCAGTTGACTCATAGTATAATTATAATTACATTACTTCACAGTGTTAATTCCAATTCTTCAAATTATTCAGCTTTGCTGAACAAAGAAAGTTTTATAGGTTTCAACTTATATAAACTGGCAAATATGCCTTGCATGTTGAACATTCTTGCAGATTTTCCCCTTAAAGACACTCACTCAGAGTGGCTGTTGATAAGTACACTTTCACTGGCTGAATTCAATTACAGGATGCTGTTTTTCTTATATATATTTACAGAGATCTGTATTTTCTGCTGCATGTGATTTTTGGAAGCAGGAGGACTATCCAATGTGCAAAGCTCGTATTGAAACAAACAAAAACAAAACAAAAAAAAAAACCAACAAAAAAAAAACCATTCTATTTCTTGGATACTTAATTAAAATTTGCTGAAAATTTCTCCAAAGAACACCAGAAGGCTAAAAATTAATGAAGGAATGCACAGTAATCAGAATTAAGGTAAATTTCAGTAACAATAAGCTGCAAATGAAATGACTCTAGTGACTTTTTGATTATCATTTAAAAGATAGGTGAAGCCTAGTCACTAATTTATGCAGGTTGCATTTTGTACTGCTCTAATGCAATTGTATCCATCGTCTCTCAAATATAATTGGGGTGGTATTACAATATTGCGAACTATAGGCTGGTTGACAATAACCACAATGGAAACAAAAACAACATGTAAAATTTTAATTTAGAATACTCCAGGAATGAAAATGGGATTGCACACCACATCAATAGACAAGTGAAGCTGATTTGGCGCATTGAAGTGTCATTTGTTTACTATTCACACAGTTTATCTTGAGCCCTGGAATTTAACGATGTGAATGGTCTGAGTAAACTAGTTTTCAGCAGCCGAAGAAACTTAATACTCAGTTAAGAATTCTATATTAAATAAATATGATCATACATTGGATTAATATCAAACAAAGTGGCAATATGTCCTAAATTAAAAATATACGCACAGCAAAATGCAATGTGCAGATTGTTCAGCTACTTTGAATGGCAGAATTCCAGCAAATGGGCCATTCTCCAAACAAAAATCCCTCTATTTGCAACAAGGGTGAAGAGTTACTAATTTTACTGCCTCTAATAAACATATCAATCAGTTCAAGAATCATAATATTGTGAATAATTAAATGAGTGGAGAAAGTAAATGTGTTATTGTGATAACTGCGAATCAATGGAAACAAAATCTGGCAGCTGTTATATACAACCAGGGAAATGACACATCACACACTGTAAATCTACACATCAGATATTGTATACTGTAACTGTAAAGGCTTCTACCCACAGGCATAGTAAGGTTGTGATACAGTATGTATGTTTACAGCTAAATAAACATACCATGGTACATACATATTCTGATAGTATTCAAATGGCATGGTCAAAGTGCAGTTGCAATATAAGCATCAGACACACATTCAGCAGATAGATTCTGCTGATGACACATATGTCAGAAAAGATGTGGATTTAGTGAAAGATGCTGCACTGTATGATTGTCGTCATTCCTAGGGAAAAGATAGTATCCCAAAACTGACATTGTAATCCCTATTCAGGTTTTGTATAGATTAAGTAGCGAAGAAGTTGTGCACTTACTCATAATTTCCACCTTATACTTTTCGTACTTGCCCATACAGATAGTTATGCTCTTATGTCTTTTAATTTCCATTATGTTCATATCTAGTTATGTAATGTGTTTCGCTATTTCAGGGACTTCTTTGCACACAGATGCACCTTTTTTGTTATATTACACTGTTTAATAAATAGTGCATGGATGAGTAATAAATACATAGTGTATAAAATATTTGATAACTCCACTGAAGAAATGTTCTAACATTTTAAAATGTATTTAGAAAATAAATAACAGTGAGTAAAATAGAACTTCAATAATAATTTCAATACTATTTTAATGTTTTTTCTCCCTCCCCTAAATCCTTTCTATAAGAATATTATTGTTAAATTACAGTTCAAAATTTGATTTTGAAGATATATATCCAGAATAGATACTACTGTTAAACAAAATATTTTAGATAAATGCCACCGGTGTGCTGGAATTTCATCCTGCAGTTCTTTTAATGGTAGTAAATCTATTGACTTGATGCTGTTGCTCTTAAGCACAATTACAACACCATCAATCTGGGATGGATTTGAACCCACAACCTTGGAATCATTAGACCAGCACTAACCAACTAAGCCAGTCAGATTGATATCTGAAGACATCTGTTTATAAAATTAACAAACAGAATTGTTTCAAAATAAAAAAGATGTGCTGAAAAGTTTTTATAATTTAAAACATATGACATTTGAAAATAGGTACAGTTTCATATGTTACAACTTTGAAAAATCAGAAATCATGGTTTTCACCATGGCATTCATGTGAAAAAAGGCATGTCACAATTAATGAGAAGCTTACTGGTATCCAAGAATAGAATAAGACACTTCTTTATATTCCAACTTTTGCATTCCTAGTTTCAGGAACATTATATTGGGTTCATATTGACACATTGGTGAATGCAAAACTATTGTGGAGGGGAAGAGTCGAACCAGGCAACCAAGTCACCATCGCGGGTCTGTCTCTAGGAGGAGTGAGAGTAGGAGAACTCCTCTGCCTGTTGTCTATTGATTGGAAGTGCAGTAGATGGATGCTCTCAAGAACAGCCGCAATCTGACATCACAAAGCTAGAAGTGAGTTGTATTATTACTACGTAAAAGAACTTTTGAGACTGCAATTCGAGATGTTTGCAGTTCCAGAAGCATCTTCCACTTATTGATATATTTTAGTTGCAAGCTTGAGAAGAAAAACAGAGAGAGAGAGAGAGAAATTAGAAAACAGGAATAGTAAATAAATTAAATTTATTGGGAGTCGATTAATGACACTAAACAACACTTACTTTTAAATTTTCCCGGAACTAGTTTCAGAGGCCTACCCTCTATCATCAGCCGGACATAAGGTAAATAAACTTTAAACTTTGAACATTGTGACATTTATTCTAAAGATCAGGACAATGCTTTTGCAAGGAGAATAAAATATAACGGGCTTGACAAAACTTTATTGTAACAAATTTTAAAGTTGGTTGACTTGCATCATGTCGGTGAATTGCAAATACGTGAAGATAGTTACATATCTAGTGCATAGTCAAGATAACTGAGGCAAAATGAGTATCTAAATGTGTGTATCTAATGCTCAAGGTTTAATAATGTAGGCTTCATGGAAGATCAGCTATGTCAGGTTTATGAATGTCGAGCTTTCGGCCATTGTAGACTCCATGGCTTTCTTCAGGATCTGAATGAAATGCACTGTTCCTCTATATATATAATCAATTGGTAGGTGGGGCTTATGCTGCCCTGGCCAGTTAGCGGGTGATGATCTGTGACTGGACCAGCTGGTTTGTGCTATGTTTTCTGTCCGTTATCGTGTTTTCTCAGAGGTCCGTCTTCTGTCCGGGGTGACTAGAGTTGCTGTGTTCGCTGTCAGCCATTGTGTTTTCTTGGAGGTCTGTCTTTTGACCAGGGTGACTAGAGTTGCTGTGTTTGCTGTCTGCTATCGTGTTTTCTCTTCTCAGACGTCCGTCCTTTGCATCACCCACTCACTGGCCAGGGCAGCACAAGCCCCACCCATCAATTGATTGTATATAATTAATTGACAATGAACCAGTAAAAATGGTCAAGAATGCTAAATTATTAGGTGTTACACTAGACAGTACTTTAAACTTCTCTGAACATATTGATAAACTTGGCAATACCATCAGTAAAAATTTATTCATTCTGAAATAAATATCTAACAAAATATATACCTACGTCCACAGCTAAAATTATCTATTATTCTTTAATCTACTCGTACCTCTCATATGGGATCGAGTGAGTGAGTGTGTGGTGTTTAAGGGCCCGTCGACAACAAGGTCATTTGGGCCCGTATGGGATCGAAGTATGGGGTAACACAACTAAGGTAAATTTTAACAAAATCTTTGTATTGCAGAAAAAAGCCGTCAGACACCTTGGGAATCTAAAACATAACAAATCTTGCTGTCCAGTATTTATAAAATTGAAACTTCTAACCCTTCCTAGCTTATACATATACCACACAATAATGCACCTTCGGAAATTTAACCTACACCTTGAAACCAACTCTGACAGACACAATCACAACACTAGACATAAAGACGACTTAGGATTCCTACCCATAGACTGCACTTTTATGAGAAGACACCTAGTTTTATGGGCATAAAATTTTATTACATACTACCAGTCACTATCAAGAATTGTAAAGATAATAATTTTAAATCAATGCTGAAATGTTTCCTAATTGACAAAGCCTATTATAGTGTGGATGAGTTTATTAATACTAATTAGAACTTTATTTTTATAAAGATTATTGTTATTACTATTAGTGTGTATGGATTTATTAAAGCAAGTTAGTATTCTATTTATATCACACACCCTGTATAGCTGTGTTCTTAAATTGACTAAGGCTATAATAGTGTGGATTAATTTATTAATAGTCTAGTTAGTACCTCGTTTGTATCATACAATCTGTATAAATTCATATGACACGGTTCTTTTGTGTATTTGACACTATACTGAACTGAAAATAAATAAATATAGCGAGTAGAGTTCAGTCATTTCATTCAGATCCTGAAGAAGGTCATGGACTCTACAATGGCCAAAAGCTCGACATTCATAAACCTGTCATGACTGATCACCCGCGAAGCCTTGATTAATAATGCTCGTCGTGAAAGCTTCAAGTCTTACGTTTATTCTCCTTCTAGTTTCCCAATATTTAGCGGTAGGATTTTAAGAGACACATAAAGAGCTTCAATTTCCAAGATGTTCTGTATCCATTTCTTCTTCCTTGGAACACAAGAAGCAGTCTGGAGATGTAACTATTCCAATTTTTCAAAGATGTTCATGCAATCATATCCTGTAAAAAGTTGGAATGCAGCTGAAAAGGGTTTCATTGGTAAATTAACTATTGATTGATCTTTCAAAATTTTTCTTCACTTTGACTGTTGATTTTGAAGTTAGTATAAGTGAACATCTAAATTTTTATGAATGCTTACAATTAAGAGATTATGCACATGCTACATACAATATTTTACATAATTGTAGCATTATAATTCTCTAGAACAGCTGCACAGTGTTGTACCTGACTATGTCCTTTGTGCTTATCGCTGACTGCCGCTATCATAAAAAGGTGTGAATGAAACCATACAATATTTTAAAAACTACTTTTAAAGGCTTTACTTACCAGTTTTATGAAAGGTGATGCTGAAACTGGCTGTTGTCCATACATATGGAAACAGTTCATCACTTGCTGTAGTTCACATTATGAAATGCTGGCAATATATTGATATATAATGCTGACAGATATTTTGTTTTAATTTTTTGGGTATGTGGGTTTCAATGCTATACTTTCTTTTAAGTTACTCCAAAAATATTTTTCACTGACGAGGTTTTATTCCATTTTCATGAATATGTATATACACAAAATAGTCATTATTGGAGTTGTGAGAAACCTTATGTTATTCATGACAAAAAAATTGGTGTATGGTGTATGTAGTGGAGAAAGAGTTATAGGGCCAATTATTTTCCAGTCAAAAGTTGATGACCATACATACATAAAGACAATTTGGGCCCCTCTTTTTTAGAGAATTAGCAGACAGGGAGAATGATTTTACCTTTTTTCAATAAGGCTCTGCAAAGTTCATAAAGCCAATATTTTGATGAGAACAATTGAAAGTGTGCTTCAGGACAGAATTATTAGTGGAGATGTTCCTTGGTCCTCCATCCAACCACCTGGATTTCTTTCTTTGGGGTAAACTTAAAACAAAGTGTACACGACAAACCCACACACTCTGGAAGAATTAAAACAAAGTATCTGCCATGCAACTGCCAGCATTTCACGTGAACAATGGCAAGTGATGCACTGTTTCATAAAGAGGCACCAAAAAATATACGAGTAACATTGGTGGGAAGTTTTAG
Source organism: Mantis religiosa (assembly GCA_030765055.1). Taxonomy (NCBI): domain Eukaryota; kingdom Metazoa; phylum Arthropoda; class Insecta; order Mantodea; family Mantidae; genus Mantis; species Mantis religiosa. Next base: position 138,041,310 of record CM060947.1, on the reverse strand, counting down.
TATCTATTTTCATAAAGCTGGTAAGTAAAGCCTTTAAATGTAGTTTTAAAAATATTGTATGGTTTCATCTGCATCCTTCTATGCTAGCAACAGTCAGTGAGGATGTGAAAAGACAAAACACTGCACAGCCAGTTAGGAAGTTTATGACTCACATTAGGAATCAATATTGAAAAACACAGCCGTTAGTGCTACAAACAAAAAGTACCTTGTACTTCTCACTTAGGTTGTAGTGACTAGTGGTAAAAATTACAATTTTAATTGTAAGTTTGCTTATTCTTTTCAGTTGAACACTTTGACTCTGGTGTGCATACATGAATCATGTTTTTCATTTTCACCAAGTTTCAAGTTCTTTTGAAAGTATTTTGATTTTCTTAAGAAATGTTAGTGGGATAAAAAAAATAAGAAAGATGGAAGGAAACAAAATAAGAAATAAAGAAAGAAGGAATAATAGAAAGAAAGATATCAGAAAGAAAGAAAGACAGAGAAAGCAAGAAAAGAGCAAGAAAGAGACATATAAATAGAAAGAAAGAAAAAAAACAGTAAAAAAGAAAAGAGAAAGAGGCAAAGAGAGAAAGAGAGAGATAGAAAGAAAGCAAGAAAGAAAGAAAGAAAGTAAGAAAGAAAGAAAGCAAGAAAGAAAGAAAAAGAAAGAAGGAAGAGATGAAGGAAGAAAAGATATTGATTACAATTATTTTGTGATTCTCACGTGTGAAAGTTCATAGGCTTGTCATAGAACTTGTTCTTTTACTAAGTTGTAAAAAAACTGTTATGAAGAAAATATCATAAAATGCTACTTAACTTTTTCAATACAAATACCAGAATTATACCATATGTGCATAATTTATAGCCTTAAAATAAGGCTGTTTTAATGCTTCAATTGCATTATTATAACTGAGTGACTCATCCATACATAAAATCTACATTATACATTACTGATATGTCAACAGGTATTCACATTTCTCTTTCTGGTGCACTGGAAACTATACTCATTTTGGTTTCTGTTACTGATCTTTGCATAAGTGCAAGGGATTACATAGCACATTTATTCCAACTATGTGCTGATGAAAAATTTATACCCACTCTTAACTACAACTTCACATTTAACAATATTAATTTTTATTGTACTTATCTTTAATAGTTTTCCATTAACATACTTTAATACTTAACAATTTGAAAATATGGGGGAAGGTGGAAATAAGCTTACATTCAATCAAAGAGCTGACTCTACCAATTTATTAGTACCTTGATATAAAAAGCTCTAATTTGCAAATTCATACTTAGTCCAGAGAAAAGGCAATAATTAGCTTAGTGTATTGCTGTACCTTAGATATAAAACTTAATATTTTCTTTAAAATTGCATTTAATGGATTTACTTCCTTATCCTCTTCGACTTCATTTGTTTTGAATGTACGAGGGCTGTTCAATAAAGAATGATCATAATTTTTTGCACTAAAATTCAAATTTATTATATTCTGTTAGCTTAATGTGAAACAAACAGGCCGTAGTAGTTTCATTGTTGGTACTCCAGGTTCCTGCCTGTGAGAACCAGGCAAGTTCAGACATGTTCAGTATCGCCTGCTGTTGCAATGGAGGCAACACATGAGGAACAATATGCAGCTTTGAAATTCTGCTTTCGTCTCAACAAATCTTCAGTTGAGGCCTGTACAATGTTACAGGAGGCCCATGGAGAGTCTGTTCTTTCTTACAGCACAGCTCGAAGGTGGTTTAAATGTTTAAAGAGGGGAGACAATCAATTTCAAAGGAAGGTGGACCCGGTGCTCCAGTTACTGCTCTTACGGAAGAAAACAACAACACTGCTACTGCAATTGTAAGAGAGGATCGACAAATTACCTTAAGATCATTTTCTGAAATACTGAATATTTCATTGGGTGCCACCCACACGTTGGTGACAGAAACATTACACACGTGTTTGTGCGCGATTGCTTCCAAGATTGTTGATTTCCAAAAAAATGGACATTCGCATGCAGGTCTGCATGTAGTTTAAGTGATGTTAGAGGAAGATCCAGAGTTTCTTTCAAATGTAATCACTGCTGATGAAACTTGGCTACATCATTTTGATTCTGAGAGCAAACAGCAAAGCTCAGTGTGGAAATCTCCTTCATCACCAATCCTCAAAAAAGCAAAAGTGGTTGCTTCTGCTGGGAAAGTTATGGTCAACTCATTCTTTGATATTCATGGAATGGTTTATCAGCATGTTGTACCTGCACACACATCAGTAACTGGACAATACTACAGGGATGTCCTGAAAACATTGCAAATCCACATTAGGCGTAAAAGACCACATTTCCGTGAAGCAGGCTGGATGCTGCACCATGATAATGCGCGGCTGCACATTGCCAATGTTGTTGCTGAATATCTTGCAAAAATCAACATGAAGTGCATCCTTCACCCTCCCTATAGTCCGGATTTAGCCCCATGTGACTTTTTTTTATACCCTAACTTGAAGAAATGCCTTAATGGGAGGCATTATCCATCATAAGAAGCAGTGGTGAAGGCTGCAGAGGCAATTTTGAAGGATCTCTCAAAAAATGGTTTCCAGCATGTCTTTGAAGACTGGTAGAAACGCTGGGACAAGTGCATCGCATTCAGGGGAGACCATTTTGAGAAGGACCATCAAAATTATGAGGATGAGTAAAGGTACGTTGTCAAAAAAGAAAGAAAGTAAAAAAAAAAAAAAATGTGATCATTCTTTATTGAACAGCCCTCGTAGTATAAATGATTACAAATGAATAATAATAATAATAATAATAATAATAATAATAATAATAATAATAATAATAATAATAATAATAATACTAATAATAATTATTTAAATGCAGATATTCAGAATTTAAAAGGCATTGTAAAGCAGATATAAAAATGTGCAAGTACATGAATGGAAAAAAAAAAAAAAAAAAAAAAGAATTATGGAACAAATTTTTTTAATTGCTCAAGATGTTCATGATAAAGTCTGTAATTACAGTACACTTATTAATTCCTTCACATCAATTCATCATATTCTTCACAATAAATCCAAAGTTATGAAAAAAAAAAAGAAGAAGAAGAAAACTTTGAAAACTCTTCTAAATTGTGCAACATTTTTATTTCAAAAACTATGTTCTGCTGTGATTCACAAACATTCTATTTCTGATAAACACTCATCACATTTCCCTTTTTGAGCTGTTAAAATTTAAAAAATGATAAATTATGCTACACAACTATTGGACCCATTATCATATGATCAAATAGAAAATGATACATACATCAAGAATGCTTAAAATTTAAAAGTACTGCAAAGTGCATCCCATTCACTCTCTGGTAAGGCTGTAGTGGGCTGAAATCACTATCAGCATACTGCAATGCAGCATGTAATTCGCACCATGCTTAATGAACAAGTAGATAATACTCTTAAGTTCTGAAGTTTAAGACATTAGAATTTGTTTTTACTTTCCTTTAGATAGAATTAATTACAAGTGTGCAAATTAAGTTAGGATTTGAGACATCTCAATAATAAGAGTACACTTTTCAACATAGTTCCTAAAATAATATATCTCCTGTTCTCTTGAACTTACATGTTATTTGACTGGTCCTGAGGTCAAACTTGGTTCCTGAGCAACCTGGTTCAATACTAGTGCTGTATTTACAGTACAAATATATTGGTTAGCAATAATTATTGTTGGATTTCTTTGGATGGCAGTAGAGAATTCAGTTTTACACGTTATAAGCACAAAGATTGATATGGTACAAGATCCAGATGACAACGCTATTGAAAGGTGCCAGCAGAGGCACAATATGGGGCTAAAGCTGATCCATGATACATCTCACATGGAGGTGTATTCTGGATGAGTAATGGACCAATCGGAATAATGTAAGGGTGGCAAAATTGTATGTTAACTAGCAGCTAGGACAGCACAGGTAAATAATGATAAATGAAGAGAGGAAGAGAATGTGAAAGACGAGTGTGAAAACAGAGGAGGAAAAGGGGATCACAGAAGGCAGATCATGAGGAAACCATAGTAGGCCAGAGATATAAAATAGAAGAATCTAAGGATAAATGATTAAAATAAAGTGAATAAGAATTGAGTAGTTAAATGAGTTGATAATCTGCTTTTGGTAGTTAATGTAAATAAATTTACGCTACCCTATAGGAAGGACACATCTAACTAGAAATGCCAGTTTAATTACATAGAACATAATAATATAATGAAATTTAGGGAAAAGGATAACGTTGGAGGATATAAAAATTTTCTTCCCTTGCAAGTCCTTTTGCATGCTCAAACAGAATTAACAATCGGTTCCAAATGAAGCCCTCTATAATGCTTACTTAGTAAGCGCATGCCATGGGGTACAACTTTGTATGATACCCATATGTATGGAAAAACTTAAAACATTAAGTTAATTAAGACATTATTACGACATTGTCAGAACTTGGGAAACTGTCTTATAAACAGGAGATCCCTTTCTTCGAGAATATCTTAAACGCAACAGCATAAGCTCAAGAGATATGACCTTCGCAACATAATTTATGGTAATTTTGTATTAGTAAGACCATATTTCAGGATTATGAACAAGATATATGTAGATAAAACATTCAAAATGCAGCAGTAGTTTATCTACATTTGCTACAATGTGGAAGCATTTACTAACACTTCAGTAATCATTCCTGTGATTAGCTGATGTGAAAGTATGACCAAAAATGCAGCCTGATCACAAGTTGTTAAATAATAAAACACTAGACACATAGAAATAAATTTCTAAATAGGTCCAATGATGACAGTCTACAAAAATGTGAAACCACAACTTTCCATGGTCTGGCAAAAGCACATGGTACACCTCCCACACCATGCTATATAACAACCTACACATCCCTACATTAAAAGAAGAAATTACATCCACACTCTTAGTTATCAGCAGCGCTTATATAACCATCCAAATGCTCTTGCCATCGATTTACTAGAGAACAGCACCACAATTGACCATATACAGCACTAACATTTTGTAGTTACCATTCTGCTTTAGTTATGTTTAGTGTAACATATTACTTGTAACCGATTTATTAAATGTCCTGCTAAGAAAAACTTGTTAATTTGCAGTTAATTTAATTTAAAAACATAAATAAAAAAATAATAGACTGTGAAGAAAAGCTCAAGCTTTTTGTAAAACAAAGCAAATAACTTTTAACTGAGAAAGTATATATATATATATATATATATATATATATATATATATACACACACGTGTGTGTGGCTTAACCCTGGTTAACATTTAAGAAATAACTTATTCAAAGAATCTAGTGTCTGATTTAGAAAAACTTTGAAGTTTAATTTTATTTCATAGAGGCAAAATCTGAAGACTAGCATATGTACAACTCATGTCAGTGAATTACTTCTTTGCATACAAAGGATCAACTTCTTTGAGGTATGTATATAGTAGATAATAGTTTCCTAAAATCACCTTGTATACCTTCTGTCTACTATAACCTTTCTAAGGTTCTAAAATTAAATGCATGTATACTTGCTATAGAGAGCTACATTTTGGGATCATTTGGATATTTATTGTGAATTTTATTTTAACCATTAGACCTAACGTTCTGTTTATGTAAATAGTTGCTAGAAATCACTACAATTACATAAGCATGTTTCTGAGCTTCTGCTTTTATTTTGTTGGTTCCAGGAAGTCAATAGTTCAGAAAATACCTAACAAATCCAAAAACAAGTCTACACACAGAGGATAATAATATACAATGGAATGTCCACAGATGTAATTATATTAACAAAATATGGATAAACAACTTGATGTTGAGCCTGTATATGAGCTGACTTCATACTACTTAACCATACTCATCAAAATTAACTATTGGTTTTTAATCAGAATCTCAGCTGGAGAATTTCTTCAGAAGTTTTCTCTGAATGAACTGTTTTATCAATATGAAATTATGAAGAATTCTTAGAACAATGATGATTCCAATATTTTTCAGCTTTTCAAATTTGTTGGAATGAACCTTGCATTACACATGAACTCAAGAGGCAATATAAAGACAAAAGTTAAATAATGAAACAGGACTGCGACCCAAGACAAAGCTTTATCAAGAGAGATTAGGAATGTGAAATTTCCTAAGAAGCGTTTTCAACAATGCCTATGTACACACAATAATATATGAATGAAAATTTAGGCTTTGTGCTCCTTCTTCAAGTGCAATAAATTAACTGAATGCAGGAGGTTATAATTCCTTCATCATGAGTACGAGACCTCCACACCGAGTTGAATGCACTATACAGGAAACATTAATGGTTCTTTTTTTAACTATAGCTGAATCTTATGGGCCAAAAATTGCAGTAGCATACAACTGATATTATGTACAGAAATGCCTGCAACCAAAAATGATTAACCTCTTCTTGCAACAAAATTGTTGCATGGGTGTCTTTTCTGAACTTTGTATTATACTTTGTACAAAATGACGGAAAATTAGCTGCAGTTGCAGTTAAAAGTGCATGAAGATATATTAAAACAACTCATGTCAAAAGAATACAAGACAAGATTAATTATCATGCTCACATAAAACCCTTAATTTAGCTCTCAATTTTAAATAAACTTTCATTTAGTTCATTCAAAATGGAAAATTATCTTTGTTAACTTTTTAAAAATGAATTAGAAGTAGAAACCACAAACATCAAAGTTAATCATAGTAAGTGATGTTTGTATTTCTACATCCAATTCATTTTAAAAGTTTATAATAATTTAAAGCACATCACTGAACTTGTCTTGTACTCATAAAAAAGCTGTTGTTTCCATATACAAACATACAATACTAAGTACAACTGCATTTCAACCTTTTAGACTAGATATCATGATTCAAGTGTAAAAAAAATCAAGTCACTGCATACCACAACAATAGGATCCATTTAACTTATGAGACTGGCACTGTCAAGATTTTCTATTAAACAGTCTCTCAAAAAAGAAGATTCCACAATGGTGACTGCTGAATGTCTTGCCCACTACTATTCCCGATGTACCAGAACATAGAGTCCCAAACATGCTAGAACTGCATACTGAAAGAAAAAATACCAGAAACATTACAATCAACATCTGTGATAAGCAATAAATTGTAGAATCTTAAAACTATTTTAAATACACTGAACAAGGCATGGTATGGCTCCCACATGTTATACAGCACAGGAATTGAATAAGGTATGCATGAAGATTAAAGGGGAAGAAGGTTGACATTAACAAAGAACAAAATACTTTTGTAAAACTTTTTTTATTTATGGTCAATTGAAGCTTGGCTGCAAGATTGTAAGGAGTGATATTTCGTTTTATTTATTTAGTGCCAAGCATTACATAATGGCCTCTGCTGAGGTTGGTCCTAGCCATTTGTCCAGCAGATGTCAATAACTACATTTCTTACACTTACAAATCAAAATATTATTATTATTTTTTTTTAAGTGTGATATTACACACTTAAAGTGTTGCCAGTAATAGGGATTACTGTCCTATCAAGTAAATAGATCTTTCAAAGTATAAACTTGAAAGAAGCGTAGGGACAGTGAAATGTGTCAATATTTTCTCGATTCAAATAGATCTTTGTTTATGGCTTCATTCTGTCACCTTCATAACAATTTATTTGTAATTAGAAGAATAACATTACTGGAATACACAGAATGCAATAATACTATTACCAGTAGGTATTACTATCTTAAGAATTAAACAGATCTTTATCTTATGGCTTCACTGCTCACTGTATTAAAACAACTCACTTTCATGACAACTTATTTGGAATTACAAGAATACTCCCAATGGTGAGAATCATAGAATGCAACAATAATGGTTATGAATGTGCTTATGCAATATGTACATATGTTGACAGCTAAATAAGAAACACAGTTGTACCACACTTCTCTTATATTTTCTTTCATACCATAACATGGAGAAAATGGTGCAGAGTGTGTGCTTTTGTTCTGTCAATCTAATCAAATTCATAGCTACATTCCTTTAAAAACTGCAATAATATGAGTTGAACTCATTCTGCTACCTCAAAGGTGGCATTGGCTGTGGTGGTGAGGCTTTCATTTTCGCAAACACTTAGTCATTAGTATTCTAATACTGCAACAGGGAGAAAGAGAAAGAGAGAGAGAGATCAGGTACTCTTGCATTCTAAAACATAAAAATACTGGCTAAAATGCTGTCAGCACCTGAAAAATGTATAGCTAAAAGGCAAGTAAAGTATCACTTATGAGACATACATGGAGTGAAAAGTGTAAATAGTGCTAAACTAAAAAGATCTACAAAGCTCAAACTAAGTGAATTACAAACAATAACACAAACTGCTGTGACAAATAAACATAATAATGCAAATGACACACCTAACTGAACTAAACACAATGTATTAAAACATTTTGCATCATCAACAGCTCACTAGAAACAGCATGAATAGAGAGAGGGTAACACGATAAAACAGCAGTACCTAACATGCAACCTAAAATAACTTTTTTGTGATGAAAAGTGCACAAGAAGTTACAGGTAATAGCTAGTATTCAAGGGAACAAACTTTCAGAGGTTAAACCACTCTATTACTCCAGCATAATAGGAGAGGACCAAATCCCCATTAAAATCATCACAGACAATGTATGGGCTGAAACCCCTGAGAGATAAAGCTGCAACCTTGGCAACATCAGTCTTATTCTTGGTTAACCAACATGTCCAGATATGCACACAGACATGCCATTACCAGTAACAGCAAGCAACTGATCCCAATCCTGGATACATTACATGAAGATGGTAGCTATAGGCTATGGAATGCATTCAATTAACTGCTGCAGCTATTGTTGTTAAATATGTAAAAGATCTTGGTAATTACTACAACGTTCAACTTAAAATCAAATGGCCGCACCATGGCTGAGTGGTTAGACTGCTCGACTCTCACCAAGGCGGCCTGGGTTCAATCTCCCAGGTGAGTGCAAAGCGAGATTTGTGATCGACAACACAGTGGTGGGGCAGGTTTTCTCCGGAACCTCCGGTTTCCCCCGCCGGTACTCCATCTTCATCTCATGTATAATCAGTGTCACCGTCTGCGGTGCCGCATGTAGTAAAAGTGGGTGTTAAACACTACACTTTTCAAAAATCAAGGATACCGATCTGGAAATGTTGACATTAGCACGTCATCCCTGATTGCAGAAAAAAAGGTACAGAAAAAAAGGTAAACAATCTTCATGTTCTGCCTCCTCCCATGACCGATCTCAAAGCGTACTACAGAGGAGCTGCCCTTCAATCTTCACTGCCTGTATGGATAAATCTTTCACCATGCACACCCTAGCTTTAGGCCCCTACCAAGGAATAACCACTGTGGCTCTCCTCTTTAGGTTACAGTGCGTATAAAACACAGACACAGATTCAGGGGACTTGTGGTTGATTACACCAGGGTCCCATCAGTGGTTATTTGTCTGGGCCCTGATACTAACCCAAAAGCAAATGGCAACTGGGAATTAACACAAGCCGGGTCCTCAAGGAGCTATGTGGGTGTACACAAGAGTGTGGATGGACTTCACACCTAGGGGCAGTACAAAGGGTCTGCTACACCTTTGTAGTAAGACTTACGTAGAACACACATAGTGGAAGCTGCAATGAAACAGTGGGAAAGAACCATGGAGATAGAGCAGATCCTGCTGGTGAAACAGGAGGTAATAAACCTAGGACCTTGCAAACTAAAGATAGTAATAAAATCTAGAAGAGGACGGTGATGAGTAAAGACAAGACAGTATTTAGATATGGCAAGTTATGAGGCTAAAGGGGTGAAATGGGGGTTAGTGGCTTGGAAACCCTGAATCGCCAAACCCTGCAACTACCGCAGTATGCACCTAAGGCTTGTCAAGCTGAAGAAAATACACAATACAATCATAAATGAGTTGCAATCAGATCAGAGCACAACACAGTCTTATACAGGTTTTAAGTGGCATATCCTAAGAAAGTAATCGGTCATTCTTGTAAGACTAATAGAATGTCCACATATTGCTTTTATACTGCAGATACTGAACAAATCAGCTAATAATCTGTTGTCAAAAATCAACACTAAAAGAAAATGCTGATGTGTTTCATTTTTAAGACCTCCTGTAACTACTATCCCTTATTTTCATACAGCTTCTAAAAGCTACTCCTTGAAAGTTTATGTTTCTAACTACTTCAGTTAATTGAGATGAAATCTGGTTGACAACACCTGCTGAATGGCTTTAAGATGATCAGTGTGTAGGTCAATTTTTCTACATTCTCCTATATAAGTGAAGCTACAAACTTTTGCCATCATGTCCTTTTGCTATTCTTAATAACTTTAACTTGGCATACATTTTCTTGTATTCGATTAGCTTATCCAATGTAGGGTAATGTTGGAAAACTGAAAGCATGCCTGCCATTCATTCATCCATCAGGCTGAAATATTCAGTCATGTCCACTATAATAATTAAACATGATCAACTGAAAGTAAAGGCTCTATATGAGAGGATATGTCTCATCTAGGTAAATGTGCAGTACACATATTTTGTTAAGAGACCAATCAATGTGTAGAAAATGGTCTCTATAATGTAAATCAGGGATGACAGCAGTTTGTTCACTACAGTTAGCACTTTCCTAAATCAAGGTGTGAAAAAGCACTGAAGGAGTTGGAAAACAATGTACAGCAGTATTCAGGAATACTAGTTTATATTTGTTCAAGCAATTTGCCCCTGGCACAGCCCAGGATTTAGATTCAAAAGGTTATCAACATTCCTCATCATTGAATGTCAGCCTGTAAGCAAACAGATTCCAGGAATATATCATCTCTTATAAGCATCATATAAGTGTTCCCATGCACAAGAATACACTCCTCCAGGTGAGATCAAACATCATAGTGGAGTGTACCACCTGATTTGAAAGCAGTGTTGCAGATGCAAGAGCCTCTTAGAATTTTATCAACTAAAGCTTATTTTTATAGAGAACAATTCTGGTTGGTATGCTCTAATTCCATACATATTCCATTTTAGGATGCCCATGGAAGTGAATGACGGTGGAATGAATGACAGGGAAAACCAAAAAGCTCAGATGTGCTTTGAACAGCATAAATCCCACATGCAGTCCCGTGATTGAACCCAGGCCACCTGGTAAAAGGCAAGGGATCTCACCATATGGTGTGGCCCTTACACCTCAAACATAACTTTACACTTTAAAAAAGGAATAAATTAAAATACTTAGAACACTACAAAATATAGAAATACATGATAAAATATTATGCAAAAGCCTCTTGAACAAGGAACCTTATTCACCAGACTTAGCCCCAAGTGATTTCTTCCTATTCGTGAACTTGAAAATTTGGCTTGGTGGTAAGAAATTTTCATCAAATGAAGAAGTGATAGTTACTGTCAAGTATTTTGCAGACCTTGATGGAACCTATTTTTCCGAGGGGATGAAAAACCTGGAACATTGCTGGACCAAATGTATGGCCATCAATGGAGATGTCGAGAAATAAGGTGAGATGTTCTTGAAGGGAGAAGAGAAAAAAAACTTGGTTTTTAACCAGACTTATCAAATGTCCTATGTAAACCAGTATACTGTGACTTTGTGGGCTCGTGAAATGAAAAGTCCAATTTCACCACTCAAAAATGTTCTTTATTTCCACCTTATTCCAATTACAGTTTAATGTACACAATTACAATTTAATTTACCATTCAACCTTGCCAGTTCGTCTTTACACGTCCGCTCAACTCAACTACACGTCCGCCCGGCTCACGGTCACTCACTCAACTCACTACACGTCCGCACACCGCGACGTCCTCCACTCAACTAACCGTCGCCTCGCTTGTATCGATCGCCCCGAAACCTCTCGATTCTTCCATTACGGAGGGGGAAATCATTCTGGAGCCTTCGTGCACCTTCGCGCGATAGGAGGAGGTGCCACCCCTTGCGTCCCCCCCCCCCCGCCACCACCGCCAGTCCGCATTATCGATCGGCAACGCGAGGTCGCCGTCTGCGTCACACTGCTCCCTCCTCAAGGCTGGTCGTCCCGAACAACACCATCGTAACGGGCTAGACGGTCCAGGTGCACCACCAGCATCTGCTCGGAGTCTCAGCCAGTAGTAGCGCTGCCGAAGTTTGTCAATCGTTCGGTTCGCTCCCAGGTGTCTTCCTGAAGTACCAGCGTGCACTTCTTCCAAGACTTCCGGTACCTTACTCCGGGGAAGTACCAACTGTTCCCTCTGCGTCTTCCCATCGGGTGGTTCCCATACCCAGAACAGCACGCCCTCTCTGGCCTTCAACGAGTCCCATTGGGCCCAGTACGACTTGTAGGTGGCACTCCTTGGTGCGATGTCCTCCCAGGTTGGTCTCATCCCTGCCTCCACTTCCCTCAAGAGTGGCCCCAAATCTGCGTCCGCCAGCTGCTCCCTCCTCAGGCCTGCGCTATCCCAGCCTTCAGCAGGCACTGCCACAACTACTCGAACTGCTGCGGCACGCTCCTTCTCTACCACTCTTGTGCACTGGCCGCACTCTTCTGGACAGGGTCTTCGGGACATGGCGTCAGCGTTACCGTGGCTCTTCCCTCTTCGATGTTCCAAGGTGAAGTCGTACTCCTGCAGCCTCTGGACCCAACGTGCTGTCTGGCCTTCCAGGTTCTTAAAGCTCAATAGCCAGGTTAGGGCGGAATGGTCAGTCCTCAGGTGGAATGGCTGACCGTACAGGTACTTGTGGAAGTGCCAGTAACTCCCATCGGGTGACGCAGTAGTTCTTCTCTGCCTTGGATAGCGTCTTGCTGTAGTAGGCTATCACCCGCTCATGGCCGTCCTGGATCTGCGATAGGACACCTCCAATGCAATGGTTGCTAGCGTCGGTGTCCACAATGAAGGCGCCACCTGGTTGTGGGAGACCCAAAATTGGAGCACTGTACAGGGTTTCCTTCAGGTGCTGGAAAGCGTCTTCGGCGTCCTCCGTCCACACATAAGGTCGGTGTTCCTCTGTCAGACGGGTGAGGGGTTTGGCGATGTTGTCGGCCTTTTCCTCTAAATCATTAAGGCGGTCGTCTACTTGACCCATCCGCTTGCCCAGATTCGTGACGTCATCCCTCACGCCGGCCAACCATTCCTCAAACTTGGCGGCGAGAGCCTCGTTCGCCACCTTCACTTCCGTGGTCAGACTGTCGTTCGCCGCTCTCATTTCTGTGGTTAATTCGGCCTTCATTTCTTCCATCTTCTCGGTGATGTTGTTGTTAGCGGTCCTCATTTGTTTCAGCTCAGCTAAAATCTTTTCTAATGCTGCCTCCATTGTGTTATGTCACACTCCTGACACCAGTTGTGACTTTGTGGGCTCGTGAAATGAGAAGTCCAATTTAACCACTCAAAAATGTTCTTTATTTCCACCTTATTCCAATTACAGTTTAATGTACACAATTACAATTTAATTTACACCATTCAACCTTGCCAGTTCGTCTTTACACGTCCGCTCAACTCAACTACACGTCCGCCCGGCTCACGGTCACTCACTCAACTCACTACACGTCCGCACACCGCGACATCCTCCACTCAACTAACCGTCGCCTCGCTTGTATCGATGGCCCCGAAACCTCTCGATTCTTCCATTACGGAGGGGGAAATCATTCTGGAGCCTTCGTGCACCTTTGCGCGGTAGGAGGAGGTGCCACCCCTTGCGTCCCCCCCGCCACCACCGCCAGTCCGCATTATCGATCGGCAACGCGAGTTCGCCGTCTGCGTCACAATACATATGGAGAATTGCTGAACAACACTCTACAGAGTTTCTGGATGGTATGCCATTAAATCGACTGTAAAGAATGTGGTTTCAACAAGATGGCACATAATGTTCTGACGCTTCACCAGAAATTAGAGAGATATTAGTGTGCAATGGACTGAATGAGCTGAGCCTCAGGCATGGACTCCAAGGTCACCAGACATCACACCCCTTGAATTTTTTTCTGTCTTAAAAACCTTCTGCTTTCTCATATGCCCACAAAGCCCACAACTTTAGATTAGTTAAAACAAAGGATCACAGAGGATACTAGATATAATGTTCTGAAATTATACCTTTAAAATTTAAAACCCATGACGGATTCAATGAAAATTTTGCTAATAAGAAGCAATATATAAAAACATTCTTAATACTTCAAGAAAAGAAGAGATACATTTTTGCAAATATAATATTCATAAAACTGTGTTTACAAAATAAAATAACACCCTGATTTGTCCGGAAGATTGTCAAAGCAATGGAAATCCACAACAAAGAACTGCTGAGAAAAGAATTTTACAACTAGAAATTAACAAACATTACAAACAGTTGGAAGAAATAGAATTAAAACTTTATAAACTACATTCAGTTTTAACGAAAATGCTGGGAAATGCGATGTGGGATAACTTCAAACAAAACCATTTGGCAATCCTAAGTAAGGAAATGAAGGCAAAAACCGTAAAACTAAAATACAAACTGAACAATTTGTGAAACATTTCTTCACACCGAAATCATACTGGAAAATAGTTAAAGAATAAGAGAAGCAACAGAAATAGCAACAGAAATAAATAGCATAAACGCAAAAATGAGTATGCAAATCTTTGAAAACATTGTAAACCTATCCAATCAAAACTTCTCCACAAAAGAATTGGTTCTTCTAAACAAAGGAATAAAAACTTGCATCTGTTTCTCAACCAAAATTGAAGACTACATTGCAGATATCAACATTTCAACACAGGATCTACCAGTATCCAAAACAAAATTCAATTAAAAGCCAATGTGAGAATATTTTGGAGGAAATAAAAACCAGATCCTTTCAAAAGAGCAAACAAAATATCCATTCTTTGAAGCAGAAAACTGTAATATACACCAAGGCAGACAAAGGTAACAAGATAGTCATAATGGATAAATCTGATTATATTGAAAAAATGGAACAAATGCTGACAGTGATAATGAAACCATTAACAAAAATCCTCTAACAAATTGCATACAATCATTTGAAAAAGCCACAGCAAAATCAAGCATAATACCAAACAAATATACAGTTAAACCGGATAACCCAACCTTACCTAAACTTTATGACTTAGCCAAAATACACAAACCATCCACAACAGAGACCTATAGTTAGCAGTATAAATTCACCAACATACAAACTTGCAAAGTCACTAATAAATTCAATGCATTTCTAAAATTCAATAGCCTAAGCATCAAAAACACCTATGTACTTATAGTACACATTACGGATACTGAACTAAAAGAAGAGAACACACTAGTCTCATTTGATGTTAAATCACTGTTTCCCAGCATACCAGTAAAACAACTCCCACCATTGACAGAAAAATGGCTCAAATCACTTGGAATATCATCACCTGCAATTTCAGAATACATCAAACTAGCCAAATTATGTATAAAATAAAATTTCTTCCTGTTCTAAACAAAATATTTCCACCAAATTTCAGGTTTAGCAATGGGCAACCCCCTATCACCCTTCCTGACCAATCTGTACATGAGTGCATTAGAAATAAAGATCACCAAAGGTTTCCCTTGGATGTTCAAACTCTGGCAGCGATATGCAGATATCTTTGCAATAGTACCCCCCCCCCCCCCCCAAAAAAAACATTAGCGGTGCACTAAAACTTTTAAATATTCAAGAAAAAGGCATTAAGTTCACTGTAGAAGTAGAAAAAGCAAGTATTTACCATTTTTGGATCTAAAAATAATAAAAAATAAAAACAGAATAAACTTTGGCATTTACAGAAAACCACACAGACAACTACATAAAAGCTAATGGCTACAACCCAAGATCCCACAAACAGGCAATCTTCAATTGTTTAACAAACAGACTGGTCAATATCCCTCTCACAGCAGAAGACTACAAAACAAAATATAACAAAATTATCGAAATAGCACAAAAAATGACTTTCCCAAATCATTACTAGACAAAAAAATGAACTTAGCAAAAAAGAAGCTACTAAAGGAAACCATAACCTTCTCAGCTACAGAAACTAAAATGATCTTAAAAAAATTCACTTAGCATCCATGGGACTTTGATAAATTCAAAAAATTCTTCAAAAAACAAAACATTCAACTAGCACAAGTCAACCATTACTCCTTAAAAAACCTAATATGCTCAAACATCAAAGATGCCATTCCATATAACAAAAATTCTGGTATATATCAAATTGAATGCTGTGACTGTAGTCAAATTTATATTGGAAAAACCAAAAGAAATTTAGAAACAAGAGTAAAGGAACACTAGGAACATAAAATACAAACAATTAGAAAAATCAGCAGTTGCCACGCATTTTAGGGAAGAAAATCACAATATAAACATAGAACTAAAACTACTAAAACATACATCAGGAAAACAAGATCTGTCCACATGGGAACAAATCTTCATTTCAAAAAATAGGGACAAGATATTCAATTTCGACATCCCAGAGAAAGATTTGTTCAGCAAGTTTCTCAAACCACCACCAGAGGAGACCTATGACAAAATATCGCCAGCTACACCACTGAGAACCAGTCGATGTCTGGTTGAAAATGGAGGCAAATGCCCTCTGAAACATTTTCCAGGAAAATTTAAAAGTGCTGTTTCGTGTCATCAATCGACTCACTTTAAATTTAAGTAAATAGATATTTAGTGTGCAATGGACTTAATTAGCTACTCAGGCATGGACTCCAAGATCACCAGACATTACAACTCTCGAGTTTTTTCTGTGGGCCTATGAGAAAGCAGAAGGTTTTTAAGACAAAGCCCATAACTTTAGACTAGTTGAAACAATGGATCACCTATACTACTCAGAAAATTTCATCTGCAACACATTTAAGAGTGACAGATTATTGTCATGATAGAGTGAGACACCATTTTCAAGTAAATGGACAGCATTTTGAACATCTCTGACAGTGAACATACATACTGTAACAGAAATTTAAATTAACATTAGCAAATAATAATTTGTTTTACCTATGTTTCTCGTAAAACAATCATATAAAATAAAAATAATGATAAATAAGTAAATTACGTCAAAATAATATAAGAATACATTATTCAATTCACTAAAGTTTGTACTTCAATATATTTAGATAGGTAGTTCTTTTCTCTATTTGACAACTGGCTTTTGTATCATGCGGATTAATCAAATATAGCTGTTAGATTAAGCATATTGAAACTGAAGTGGTAGCATCTCTTCAGTTTGTCATCAATATATTTTACAAGCATCTTCAAGCAGCTCAGCAAGAAGTAAAACTCTCTCCAAACCCTGAAAGAGCAATTAACCCAGGGACTAATTAGCATGGTAAAAGAAAAGACTGAGGTTGAATCTGAGAACAGGTAGCTTCACTCACAACTAGAAATCAACGACATGGGCTATGCATATGTTGATAGCAAACAAAGACTGCATTTCTCAGAAAGTTTCCTTGGACACAACCAGAACAAACTTCAAGCTAAAATATGATAGTGGTCCAGATTTCAAAAATACAATTAAATTTGAATTGCATAAAATTGAAGAGAACAATAGCAACCATGGCTGTAGGGAATGTGAAGTGGTAGGAAGAATAAATACTGTAAATACCAATAAAGTAGTAGCACTAGGAGACTCAGGATCTAAGTTCTCCAGAGTATAGACAACAAAGGAATAAAACTATGTGCTTCCCAGGAATAAATATAAATAAACTTAAGGTGCAAAATCTAAATTTAGTTAAGGAAGCCAGCGCAAGTAGTCTGCTACGTATGGGAAACAACAAAATTAAGGGGGGTACATATGCAGAGGAGATTATGGCCAAAATCATGGATCTTGTCATCAGTATAAGATTTGCTGTGTCCAGTGTTCAAGTGATAATAACCAGTGTGCTTCAGAGATGAGACATAACTGACAAAAGTGTGAAAAATGGCAGTGTTTATCTGTGGACAGGAATTTTTGGTTACAGGTTTTGGCAAAGATGGGTCCATCTAAAGTGATGGACTCCTACAAAATTTGCTTAATTACTGAGTAGCATAATGACATCATCAAACAGGGAAAACTAGTACGGAAAAAGGGGATGCGGCCCTTTCTCAAAAAGAAAGCTTTCTAGCTCCCCATAATCATCCAAATCAATCATAACTCAAAACACTAATAGGGGCAATCTCAACTAGTGCACATAACACAGTCTTTGAAGAACAACTTACAGAAGTTAGAAGTGATTGGTTGAAGTGAAAAACTTGAGGTCATGTATAAATGAACACTGGTATAAAATTGAGTTAGTATTGTATATTATAATTAATTTTGCTATTAGACAGTGTATTCAGCATTGATGGAGCATATATATTTGTGAGGTAAAATGTTGGCTTTGACCCTTTTAATATCAACAGAATTTAATAAAAAATCTTGTGAAGCTGGAAGAATTCTATGTCATTGTATCATCAGTTTATTACTCGCCAAATGGAAATTTATTGTGATTCTTGAGAAGATAAAGATATTTATTTTTAGTAAAAGCAAGAGTAGAAAAATATTTGGAACAGATCTAAATATCGAGCTTTAATATCCTCACTGTCTCCTCACACAAGAGGCAGCTTGTAACTTCATACCAAATTTATCTAAGCCAATTAGTGGAACAGAAGCCAAAAATAGAGTATGTTTCAAAAAGCATTTAAAATATTTTGAGAATGTCCTAAAGTACAAAAAAGGCATGCTTAAAGAAATATAACAATATGGAGTCTGCAAGTGGGTGAGAATGAATTAACCTTACATTACAATTACACCAGATATGGAAATATCATTCATTGAAAAACTTATACAATGGAACCTATGTACTTACTCAAAAATTTGTAAAAACCATTTGAAAGTAGATAAATTAAGATAGGAAAAATTAAGGCATTTCATAATATTGCATTGTTAAGGACATTTAAGTTTGCTATTTTAACACCTCAGATACATTAAGATAATTGAGGTGCCTAGAAGATATAAACGTAAAAGACATCTGTGGCAGAATGATTGGCTAGCTGTAAAATATATAATGCCCTGCACGCATGATTACAAAGAAATTGTTTTGGTTATCTGTAAATGTTCAATCAAACCCATTTATAAACATATATACAATATATGTCTTAATCATTACGAAGTAAAAACATAATGAAAAAAGTGTCTTCACATACAAATAAATAACAAGTTAAGAGGAAGTAAATTAATACTTAAAATTTCTACTGCAATACCTGATAACAAGTAAAGCATTTACATGACACTGTGAAATGCAACACTGTCAAACAAATTATCAGACATGTAAGGCATTCAGTGGCTTAGACGAGTCTCAAATATAATGGTGAAATGGTGCAAGAATGAATTGGCAGAGGTACTTACAAACCAGTCCTTCAGAGAGATTTTCCATAACAAATTGAAACATGGATAATTAGACCAATTTATAAACAAAATGTGGTAATCAGAAATGATTCATTACCAACCCATTGCACTGTACTCCAGTTTTTAAAAAATTATAGAAGGCCCTTTTTAAAGCAGCTTCAGAATTATTGTAACTAATTCAATATTCTATCAGAATACCAATTTGGGTTGAAAAAAGAAATTTACTATAAAAGCAATTAATAAAAGAAATTACATAAGAAATGCAATACATAGAAAGAAAAATGTAATAGCTATTCTTCTGTATCTGTCCAAATTGTGTAAATACTGATATATTAATAGCAAAATTAGAAAACTATGGGATCAGGGATATTCCATTATTATTGAAATTCTGTTATTCTTGATAACATCCTACTTGTGCAACACAATGTGTAGAAATCATACATAACAAAGAGAAATCTATAAAATTAAATGACCTTTCAGACCTATAAAACATAGCATTCTGCAGTGATCAAAATTATGGCTCTATTTATTTCACCTTTATATCAATTACTTAAAATAAAAGATGGAAGAGACCTAGCTATAGGATATCAGATAACATATCATTTACCGTAACTGGTAATACAGTAGAGACACAAAATAAAGCAAATAAATTATTAAAAAGAATAAGTGAACAACTTGCATTGTTAAATATGTCACTACACATAAATAAAACAGAATGGATGCATTAGCTTCATTAATAAAACATTGACACATACACATATAATAGGGAAACATATTAAATAGATGATATAAACAAATTACTTGGGATAAGTTATTAATAGTAACTTAAACTGGTATACTTAAAAAGACAAACAGTAGCTTACATATTCTAAAGTAAAAAAAAGAAGCCCTAGCTGACAGTACTATATGGATATATTATGTCTTTATGCATTCTGACATGAGATATGGAGCAACATTTTGGGGAGCTGAAGGAAAGAAACACATTTTAAAGCTATTTTGGCTACAAAAACAAGCAATTAAAATAATTCAAAATTTAGAAAAATGGAAACCTATAAAAACTCATTTAAAACTCTACTGACTTTATTGCATATATACAGAAATATGGCAAAGACCTTAAAAATTTAAAAAATATGACGCCTCCTATTTTTTTTTTTTTTTTTTTTTACATTCTTATGGTCTTTGCTGCATATATTATATGAATGTATGTATACTATACACAATAAAAACCATACAAATGTAAAAAATATGGATACAAAAACAAGCCACAATTACATCAGAAACAGAGTACAGGATTCACTAACAAATGCATGTAGAAAATATATACAATCTTGAAATCATTTACCTTCACAAATACAAGATTCAAACGATGAAGGAAAAACAAATTAAATCTGTAAAATCTTTTCTTATCCAAAGTGCTTCTATTTGCTGGAGGAGTATAAAAGTATTAACAGTCATTTACCTCTCCTGGACTTTTAGCTGTATATATTTTGGTTATTACAAACTTTAAAGTCTAAATCTAAACATTTATTTTTCAACACTTTTGTTAGAAGCACATTTATACTAAAAAAATTTAATTCTCATTTGATTCAGTACCTAATAAGCCTTTAGTAGTGAAATAACAGATGAACCACTAAACAAAAAGATTAATAAATAATCCAAAAGAATTATAAATAAAAGGAAAAAGGAAAAAATTATAAACAAAAAGAATATTATTCATATGCCAAGACTGATATACAATTTAGTATGTCATTATTAGGATATGGATTTTATGTAATTACATATTCTGTTCCTGTATATGCATCATAAGAAAAGCTACAATGTCAATGAATTACACTGGCAGAACCCTTATTCCACAGTTTTAAATATCATATTTTTAATATTTTGAGCTGAAATACATATTTGGTACCATAATATATAATTTTAATATTATTGCAGATTTATTATACATTTTCATTCATTATCGTTACATAGTAAGAAAGGGAAGAAATACTGTACATTTTGTTATTATGGTTCTCATCCATTGTCATCAATCCTATAGATTATTGTTGCCTCACTGTGATGCTTGTCCAACAGCTCGCTTTGCTTCTTCACTGCATTAAATACACAATAAGCAAATTACTGCACTGACAGCGGTACATTAAAAATGTTCAAAGCTAAAGTGACGTGATCGATATGGACAAGTTTTAAACGTGTGAGAAAAAGAAAGGAAAATCTTCAGAACTTCTTAGAGTCAGTTGCATGTAAGGTAATGATGGAACCAGTTGTGTTTTCATTATCATCATGGATTTCTGTTAACAGTGCTTTAATCACTCTGCCAAACTTGTGATAAATGTATAGCATGTACAATTCAATTTCAAACTGAAGAGCGTTTATGAAGCAATCTACAAATTAGGAATAAACAATATAGTTCTTCAAAGAAACAGGTACTACTTACACAGTTACAGGGGCAGTCTACCTCATCTAATAGTGAGTTTTACAAAGTACTGTGCATGGCATTATTGCAGGAACTACCCTGGAACAAACTTCAGTACCTGAATTTAAACAATTCTTACAAAAATACGGAAACCTCAATGTTCACAACAAGTCCACTTTCAGGTAGAATTACTTGAATTCTTGTTATGTTGACATATTAGAAAAAATCAGGGCTGACATAGGATCACCTATATGGATGGATCTCTCTTGATGAGACTACAGATGCTGTGGGCCATTTCATTGCTAATCTAACTGTGGCAGGTTGGACTCTGAAGCTGCATCAAAACCCTATATAATTTATTGTAAACCTTTACAAGCAACAAATAGATCAACAATCGCTAGGTTTATAAATAATGGACTTAAGATACTATGACTAGATGGCGTAAAAGAAGAGAGGGTACTACTGTTGTACACAGATCAGCTCCATACATGTTTAAAGCAGGGAAATTGCTTACTGTATTTTATCCAAACTTATGTAGTGCTTGTTGCTTGTGTGGCTCATTCATTGCAATGAATGGCAGAAAGAGGTAATTTCCCAGAAGTAAATACAGTAATATTAACAAGGTTGTTCTTGAAATGTCCCTAACTTGTGCAACACTACAAGCATATACATTACATGTATACAACTGTATACATTAAGTTTAGTCAACATTTAAATATTGGAACAATGAGAAAATTCCAGTTGTTACTTTTGGAGGACTATTTTTGCATATGAAAGGTACATTATGTACAGTGAGTGAGTAAGTGAGTGATTGAGTGGGAGAGTGAGCAAGCGAATGCATGAAGTTTAAGGACCTGTTGATAGGTATTTGGACTCGATGTCAAGCTCAAAATATGTGCAAAAATGAAAAAGAGTAAAATTATAAAAATGGCCAAGAATCTTAAAAATTTAAAACACCTAAAATTAAAAGACAAGTTAAACTTGTGTATTAAAACAGCACTGTCTTACCCACAGCTACCAAGTCATCACCTAAAAGTGAGCCAGGCCAAAAGACTGGCGCTCAGGAGTGTATTGTGGACAATCAAGGAACAAATGTGATATAAAGAGGTGTACAGTACATGGAGCACAGACAGAGGCCGGGTCACTTTTGAAACAAATATACACATTGCAATTCCTTTCTTGGAAGTGTTGAAAACAGTGTTGTTATGATACATTAAATTTAAAGGGAGTCGATTAATGACACTAAACAACACTTACTTTTAAATTTTTCCGGAACATGTTTCAGAGACTTTGCCTCTATCCTCAACCGGCCATTGACTGGTTCTCATTGGTGTAGTTGACGATATTTTGTCATAGGTCTCCTCTGGTGGCGGTTCAAGGAACTTGCTGAACAAATCTTTCTGGGGGATGTCGAAATTGAATACTTTGTTCCTATTTTTTGAAATGAAGATTTGTTCCCATGTGGATAGTTCTTGTTTTCCTGATGTATGTTTTAGTAGTTTTGGTTCTGGATTTATGTTGTGGTTTTTTCCCCAAAAAATCAGCAGTTACCACACATTTTTGGGGAAAAAAAACCACAACATAAATCCAGAACCAAAACTACTAAAACATACATCAGAAAAACAAGAACTATCCACATGGGAACAAATCTTCAATTCAAAAAATAGGAACAAAGTATTCAATTTAGACATCCCCCAGAAAGATTTGTTCAGCAAATTCCTTGAACCGCCACCAGAGGAGACCTATGACAAAATATAGTCAACTACACCAATGAGAACCAGTCGATGGCCGGTTGAGGATAGAGGCAATGTCTCTGAAACATGTTCCAGACAAATTTAAAAGTAAGTGTTGTTTAGTGTCATTAATCGACTCCCTTTAAATTTAAATATACACATAATTTTATGGAAGCTAAACAGACCAGTTCTCTGAGATACAATAGAAAAGGAATTTCTAATGTGCCAGCTTCTCAACTGAATAATCTTTTAAAATGTGTGTTTGGAGAAATTTAGTAACACTGACATTCCAAATTAATTGAAAAGACTATCTGTAGCCAGTTTTTAACACTGTCACCTTTATTTTTAGTTTTTGAGGGGCCAGTTTTGGATGGAAATGGAAAATGGAAGCAATAGCTTCCGAAATTAGTCCCTCAAAAAATATAAATGTAAATGACAGACTGTTAAAAGACCGACTAGTTTTCTCAATGTTTCATAAGTTTGGCAGGCAAGACAAGAACACAGAACTTGGGGTTTAAGAGATGAAAATTAACTTTTTGATGAAGCAAAGGTTTATAATGAGATTGCATCAGTTCCTAAGGGAACATCTAGGATTCCTCCAACTTCATCTTCACTTCTGCCTGTGTCTTCTCCAATTCCGAGTTCACCTCATTATTTCACCTCCCGTTTTATCCCTTTTGGATTTCATTTCTGCCATCACAGAGTTCACTTTCATTATTTCGCCTTCCATTTTTCTCCATTTCGAATTTCATTTCAGTTTTCATTTCCTTTGCCTTGGCCAGTTATTTTTCAAACACTGCCTCCATCATAACTTTTGGATGTCACTTCTCATAACAGTATGACAAACCACACCAGTAATGCTAAACGTACTTTATTTTTTAAGAAATTAGCAAAGCTTACAGTTAATTGGTTGTTCACATTCAAACAATCATGACGAGTCTGTTGAGTTTATCACAGTACTAATGTTTGCTTAAGTCACTGTTGCCACTCTCAAGACAACATAACTGTCACTAAACACTAAATCGAGGTACTGCACTGCACTATCCACTGAAGTCTTTGTAACTTAGTGACTCTCATTGTCTGATTGACTTGAGTGCTCTCTTACATATGGCAAACAATAAGAATTGCTGCAAAAACAGAAGCTTTTTCAGCTTGATTGTTCTCAGAAGAAAGGAATAATAGCAAGCAGCACATAAAGGTCACAGTATTTTCAGGCTTTTGTTAAGTACCAGTAAAAGGAGTGACAATTTTTCTCCTTTCCTTTATGCTAGCAACCAGATCTCAGCCATGGTGACAATATCATAATTAAACACATTACAATGGAATATGTAATAACTTTGTAACATGTAATACGTGAATAAACAAATTATATTTATGTTATTGTTATTATACCTATGCACCTTTATCTTACCTTGAATTTAGGGTATTCATTCATGTAGATAGTGACCATTCCTACATATGGAAGAAATCCCCTTGCTCTGCCTACAACATCTTTTTTGGTTAGCCAAAGCTGACCTGGAGCATACAATCCCCGATCATCGACACTGTTGTTGTCTCCTTTGGTAAGAAATTTCACAGTACCATTTGTTCTGCATAAAAAAAAAAATACCACATATGTTTATCCCACAAAGAATTTAGATGTAAAAAAGTTCACAAAATAATAAACATATACTATTACAAAAATAATACAAAATCTTATTTTATGTTGTCTTACCTGGCCTTTGAAAACCTATCATCAAAATATTGGGAAGCAAGAAGGAGAATGATTTCGTTATTAGCTCCTGAGCATGAGATACACACACATGTTGAAACTTGTTAAATAAATCTCAAGAAAACTAGCTATAATTAAAGTGGTACACTCTCAACCTTTACCTCTCTGTCAAAATTCCATCACAGAGCTTCAAAAACTTACCATTTTATATTTAAATTTTTAATTTTATTGTCTACTCTTGATTATTGGCTCCAGAATTCTTGTACATTTTACAATCTCTAAACTACCCAATCATCTAATGCTTAATTGGTATCACTACCAGTATCCCTGGCGAAATATGAATTCAAATGAACATTATTTCTACAAGGAGTTAACATTAAAATCTGGCTTTCTGGACCACAAACTTTAAAATTAAATGTCCTTGATAAACAAATGACTACCTTTTCAGCAGTACAAGTAAATTTTATGATTCAAATGATACTTGTATCAACAACTTCACAACACTGCAACTGTATACTGCTACTGGCAGAGCATGCCCCCACCCCTTTTAATTTATTTAATATATAGCTACATGCCCCGTTACCTTGGTAACATTACATGTAAATTTATAGATTGACACGTCATAGATGGTCAATATCTTGAAATTCTTTGAACAGTATTACCAGCTGTAGTCTTAATTTTCATTAGATACAGCTAATATTTCTTTATTCCCCAAATAATACCCTTAAATTGATTAATACTTTTTTCTTTTTTTAGAACAATTACAATAAGTTTTTGTTCTTTTTTACAATCATTGTACCAGTATATCTTATTAACTAAGTATCCTACTAGTTATAACTAAGCATGCCCTCCTTATGACTTTCCACTGACCAGCTCAGGCACCACCTACTATTAAATCTGCCTCTCCTATAATTTGCTTTATACTTGTCACCTATATTCATTCATTAGTATTCTTGTGGATTTTATGTACTTATCTGAACTTATTTTTAGTTTATCCTTTCACGCTTACCCCTTCATTGATATATAAAATATGAATGCATGAAGTAAATATGTCCAGAGCCAAACAGGTATGGCACATTCGTTTACCCATTTGTTTCACATCCCCTCCCTGGCAGTAAAACAGAAATAAATGCCAAACGAAGCTCCTATACTTTCTCTGCTAACACTTTCGCACAAAGCCTGCAGCCACAAAATCTTGCACACATTTGATAAGACTACAACATATATTTACAAAATCAATTTTACTTACTTCTCATGAAGTTTAAGTACACGATGCACAATAGGTATATCTCTACCTTCCACTTTAAATACAACAATCTCTCCAACTCTTACAGGTTCTTCTTTGTAGTTTGTAAGAAAAAGCAGATCCCCTCTATGGAATGCTGGTTCCATACTACCACTGTAACAAAGCATTGTAATTACATTATTTGAACATAAGTATTATTGGATGCCTTTTAATCTTAGTAAAGCATTCATTGTGCAATTAATTTTAATAAGATTGTAGACTATTGAAGTAGTAACATAACAAATATTTTGTTTGTTAACAATATTGTCAAATGCCAGTATGCAGGAGTTCTTTCGTATGTCTGAAAATCTAATGAAATGGGAATGCCACTTTTAAACCCATAAAACTAATCTGCCTGGGAAAGATTTGAACTGCAACCCCAGGATCAGCAGGACTGTGCCTAACCAACTCAGCCACTCAGATGAATGGAGATCGACGAAGATGACTCCTGAGTGCTTTCAGGAGGATTTCTTGTAAGTAGATCTTTGAGGACATGTTCATAGATTGTTTTCCAAGAGCACAATTTCTGGTTTCCTTTAGGAACTTGCTTACTTTATAGTTAAGTCTTGAACTTCACTTGTGAGACATTGTAAATAACTAGTTTGCCAATATTACTTGTTGAGGTCAAGAGTTTTGATAACTCAACTGAAGTGTTTGTTTCAGTGTTTGTTTCAGTCTGCTTCAACAACTACTAAGTGTCAATGTCAAAAACTTTGGAAATGATCTAACTACACTTGTTGTCCAATTTATATCAGTGGTCTGGGTTGCAATTTCCCCACTCAGTACTGGTTTAGCAGCAGCTTAACTATAGTTTATCAAATTTCAATTGGCATAAATGCAAAAATTTTGAGACTTTTCAGAAGGACACCTCCCTATTCC
The DNA here is from genome assembly GCA_030765055.1 of Mantis religiosa. Lineage (NCBI taxonomy): Eukaryota > Metazoa > Arthropoda > Insecta > Mantodea > Mantidae > Mantis > Mantis religiosa. Next base: position 138,013,985 of record CM060947.1, on the reverse strand, counting down.
AGATCCCCTGGATTACTCTGTCCTCTAGAAAATGGAGCATTCTCAGAACCTTGAAGTTCAATGGCTACAGTTAATGCAACTTGGCAATAATGTACCTACATCATTGTGCATGACACCTCCACACAAAATGTATTATTCAAATTGCAGAAATCATTTGTATGACCAATGTGCTGATGCTTTTAACATTTGAGCGGTTCTCATTTTATAGGGACCCAATCGAGAGAGTGGCTTAGGACCTTGGGAGTGCCAATAGTAATAGGCATGCATTGCTTAAAGAAATGTGTAAAGCTTTGTAAATGAGTAGGACTGTTGAATTAACTGATATTAAATTTTAGATGAGTCGTATTTTTTACACATCTGCTTCACTTTCGTACCTATTTTGAGGACATGTTTCGCAAATCATCGTTTGCATCTACGGCTCTTATGCGACTGAAGCTTGATCCAACGGTGTGGGTATAACTGATATTAATTCACATTTACATTTTTACAGCTAGTATTTTGCTGCTGTTGGCAAAATTTTGTTTATGAACTTTTTCTTGTTCTTCTTACCTACTAGTAGAGATGTAGTTACTTTCTTTTCTTGCAAAATAAATTGGTCTTAACATAATTTTGAGTCAAACTAATACTCAATGGTCCACTTACTGCTAGTATTTACCTAGAACGCGTTTCGTTAGGATCTTCCTAACATCATCAGCTGTTGTCGATTAATGGACGTTGGTTTGGTGAACTCATTGGAGACAACAGGTGCGTCTCTGTCGGTATCTTGATGAACTTAAAATTTGGGTTTTCTTCAAAGGTAGTGAGTGTCGAAATTAATTTTCTTTCATATTTCTTTATGAAGATTTTTTCCATGTAGTTAATGCAGCTGGACCTTGGACACTTTTTAATAAGTGGATTTCTCATTCTATATCATGATTCTCCTTCCAAAAATGGTACGCTACTGCCGATTTATCTATTTCTTTGTTCCCGATGTTCCTAAAATGCTCTTTAAGACTAATGTTCAAGTTCCTTTTTGTTTTTCCAATGTAAAAGTTGTCACAGCCTTTGCAGTTTATCCGGTACACACCTGATCTTTTGTCTGTGGGTATCTCCTTTGTATTATGTGATTTCAAAACGTGTTGTACATTAAATTTATTCTGTTGGGCCAAAGTAATATTGTGCTCTTTGAAGACTTTTTGGAAAAGGTGTGTAGCTCTGGGATGATATGTAAATTTTCTGTATGAAGTTTCATTGCTGATTGGGGAAAGAGTATTTACTTATTTGCATCTTTGTTGTCTTTTGAATTTATCAATTTTCTTGTTGACCACTTCAGCACTGAATCCATTGTATTTTTCAATGTGAATGATATTATTGTACTCTTTGATATATTCCAACTTGTTTAAAGGTACATTAACAAGCCTGTAAGTTAAATTGTTGATAACAGCATGCTTGTATTGTCTTGGGTTATATCCATCTGCTTTTATGAAACTTTCGGTGTGTTTCCTTCCTATGTATGCCAAATTCAAGTTTATTATGTTTTCTGGTAAGTTTCAAATCTAAGAAAGGGATTTCATTGTTTGTCTCTTTTTCTATGGAAAATTTTATTGCAGGATTTTGTAAATTAAGTAGTTTTGATGCATCATCCACTTGTTTCTCATTTACTATTGCCCAAATGTCATACACACATCTATACCAATGTCTGTGATATGGGTTTCCAAAAAGCTCATGAAGAGATCCGCCAAAAATGGGGACAATGGGTTGCCCATAGATAGACATAATTTTGTTTGAAATTTTTTTTATTGAATGTAAAAAGGCCTGTTCAATGCAAATTGACATATCATCCCAGAGCTACACACCTTTTCCAAAAAGTCTTCAAAGAGCACAATATTACTTTGGCCCCACAGAACAAATTTAATGTACAACACGTTTTGAAATCACATAATACAAAGGAGATACCCACAGACAAAAGATCAGGTGTGTACCGGATAAACTGCAAAGGCTGTGACAACTTTTACATTGGAAAAACAAAAAGGAACTTGAACATTAGTCTTAAAGAGCATTTTAGGAACATCGGGAACAAAGAAATAGATAAATCGGCAGTAGCGTACCATTTTTGGAAGGAGAATCATGATATAGCATGAGAAATCCATTTATTAAAAAGTGTCCAAGGTCCAGCTGCATTAACTACGTGGGAAAAAATCTTCATAAAGAAATATTAAAAAAAATTGTTTAATTTCGACACTACCTTAGAAGAAAATCCAAACTTCAAGTTCATCAAGATACCGACAGAGAAGCACCTGTTGTCTCCAATGAGTTCACCAAACCAACGTCCATTACTCGACAACAGCTGATGATGTTAGGAAGATCCTAAAGAAACGCGATCTAGGTAAATACTAGCAATAAGTGGAGCATTGAGTATTAGTTTGACTCAAAATTATATTAATTTTGTGCTTCATTGTATCATAGTTCTTACACATTGAAATTGGTTTTACTTGCACTTTAACGTTATGCCTCCTTGCTAAGACTATAATGTGCCTAACCACAAGTGAAAACACATAATCATCATTATATCATCAAACTTCATTCTACAATTTAGAATCAATTTGCTAAACCATAGTATAAGCATGATGGAATAAGCTTGGCAAAAGGCAGGCTATCATTGACATACCATTCATTACCTAAGCAAATGTAATTAGTGGGGGTTTTGATACTGGACTGTGTGAATGCGAAAATGATTTGGAATGTGATAACGTAGTTTAGTGAGATGTGTACATTGTTCTCTTCCATTCTGTTTTAACCATTTCATTGAAATTCTGCACCTGCACTGTGAGGACTAATATACTACACAACTGACAGTACTTATACATGTGTCTTGCACTATTAGGAGTACTTTAAGGATAGAATTTTTGTCATGTAGGTTAAAAATGTAATGAATTACGGATGTCACTGAATTATATATAAATACCTCTTCTATGGTATTGATATATTTTTACTTTGATTCTCTCCATTAAAATGTCACCTGAGGTAGAGTGCAATGCTTTGCATGGAAATGACACACACCACTGTTCATGATCGATTGTTATTTTAAACATGTTTTCATGCAATTCCAAGGGTTCAAGGTCGAAGGTGTCCCTTTATGTGGAATAAAGGGAAAATTCCAATAATGGAATGCTCCATAGGAGATACACGTATGAGGTTGTGGACTGTGTCGGATTGGTTTGGTTACTGCCGTAGAGTATGCATGATATCCAATGACACTAAGTATTCTGCAAGGGGGAAAATTGGTGGTACCGGCCATGTTGTTTAAATCAACGAGTGCCAGATAAGACGACACAAGTATCATTGTGGGTGCATAGTAGAGGACAACTGCATCCTGGGAATGATCGACATGGAAACGAATGAGGTGTGGATGACGATATGCCCCAACAACAGAAGGGATGCAAATAAGCTCTACAATCTAATTGCAGAGCACGTATAATTAACCAGCACCATGAAAACTGCATCCTGGGAATGATTGACAAGGAAACGAATGAGGTGTGGATGACGATATGCCCCAACAACAGAAGGGATGCAAATAAGCTCTACAATCTAATTGCAGAGCACGTAGAATTCACCAGCACCATTCACACCGATGCCTGGCGAGGCTACTATGGGTTGATGGCTGGAGGGTTTGCTGCCCACCTTGCAGTGAATCACTCAATGCACTTTGTCGATCCAGTGACAAATGTGCACACAAATAGCATAGTCATGCTGGCGAGGACTACAACATTGCCTAACATGGGGCGGCATTCGTAAGGACAGTGAATACTCACATTCCCAAGTATTTGTGGCACAATGACTGCAAGAACCAGTCAGCAGACCCGTTTCAAGAATTAATTGAAGACATTAGGCAGGTCTGCCCTGTACTGTAACAATTGCACATGTTTAGGTTAGTTGGTTAGATAGTTATGTTTAGTGTAATTAGCTAGTTAGTGCAAATTAGGGACTAATGTGTGTGTTTAGTATAATTAGCTAGGTAAAGCATTTTAGGTACTATTACTTTGTAGTTAGTTCGCTAGATAGTGTAATTTAGGGACAAATAAGACTGTTGGCAGAACTATGTTCAGTGGAGAAACAAGGATAGTTTGGCTGTACCGAATTCTTCAATATAGCTAAATATGCAGTAAGTAAATAAACAATTAAGTTATGACTTCAGTAACATTAAAAGATATAAAAACATCAAAAAGTTTGAAGGAATTAGAAAAAACTGCAGCATCACATATTAGAAAGAAGAGCCCAGCCTATGTAATTGCACTGTACACAATATAGCTACAAATTAGTCGGTGGTAAAGATGGTAGTGAACTTCTGTTGTCTTAGATTAGATTAGATTGATTTGCGTTCAGTAAGTTCACTTGAAGCCAGAAAAGGCTGTGAACATTGAACATGTCCGGAGGTATAAAGTTTAATAGCATATATATGTACAAAAGTTAACATAAGACACATATTATAGTACACAGGCAATATGAACAACAATATGGAAAACAAAGCAGGGATAATTATATATGATACAAAATGAAACACTTTTTAAACTAGCTTTCACTTGGCTTATGCCAGTACGTCTCAACCTTTTTACAATGGATACCATTCTTGTTATTTATTAAATACATATACATTAAAAATAAACTTTCAACTTGCATCAAATATTTATAAGTAATGATTTGTCATTGGAATAGTTAGATACTACTTATAGAGCTACAAAAGCATTATCAGGATAATTTGTCATTTAGATAATCTTGTACAGAATAAAAAGATTTTGAGCAAAGGTACTCTCTAACAGCTTTTTTAAAAGCACCGAACATTAGGAAGCGCGCCAAATATTTTGATAGTTTCATAATACACACCTTTCTGAAAGCAAGAAAGTTTAGCACCGGGATAATGGATATTATACTTTTGTCTAGTGTTTATTTTGTGAATTACATTATTTGTTGCAAATAACGCACGATTGCATACAAAGAATTTTAGGATCGAGAATATATACATGCAAGGAAGCATTAATATCTTCAATCTTGTAAAAAGATCTTTACAGGAGCATCTGGTGTGGGTGTTAGTAATGATTCTTATAACCCTCTTTTGCATAAGAAATATTTTTTTACCTTCTACTGAGTTGCCCCAAAATAATATTCCATATTCCATAATAGAGTTAAAGTATGCATAATATACCAATTTAAGTGTGTCAATAGAACTCACATTAACCAGTTCTTGGATAGCATAACAGGCAGAGCTGAGTTTAGGTAAGATATAATTTATGTGAGCTTTCCAATCTAAATATCTGTCTACTTGAAGGCCCAGACATTTTAAGCTGTCAATTTCTTCTAATAACATATCATTAATCCCGATTTCTATTTCAGTATGTGATGTACGACAGGTTATAAATTTGACCACTTTTGTTTTGTCTAGATTCACAGATAATTTGTTTGCTTTAAACCAGCATGACATACAGTTCAAAACATAATTCATTTTAATTATACACTCGTTTAAATTTGTACTGGTCACCAGGACACTAGTGTCATCAGCAAAAAGAACTGTACTTGCAATGTCCTTTATATAAAGTGAGAGGTCATTTATATAGATAAGAAATAATAAAGGCCCTAACATGGAACCTTGGGGTACTCCATGAGTTACTACTTTACAGTTCGAAGTTTGTTTTTCATAACCAATATCACTGACAGCTACTTCAACACTCTGTTTTCTTTCATTTAGATATGATACAAACCATTTTAAATGTTCATTTTTTAGCCCATAGAATTCCAATTTTGCTATAAGAATGTCATGATTAACACAATCAAAAGCAATATAAAAATTATTTGTGGTTGGTTTATTGACTCTCGTCACTTACTTTTTCATATATTTATGAGAGACTAGTTTCAAAGGCCCTGGCCTCCATTTTCAATCTCTTTCCAACTGGCATCTGTTGTTGTCTGCTCTCTCTGTTGGTGGAACTATGAACTTTTTTGTCAAATTATCCACTGGAATGAAAAAGTAAGTGACGAGTGTCAATAAACCAACCACAAATAATTTTTATATTAATTTTGACGTCACTGTTACTAAATTCCTCCAAACACACAATAATCAAAAGCCTTTGCTAGATCACAAAAAATGCCACCTACATGTCTTTTATCATTTAAGGCAGTCAACACTTCATGTGTAAGCTTGTAAGTTGCATTATTAGTTGATATTCCCTTTCTGAATCCAAACTGATCACTGACAAGTATGTTGTTACATTCAAGGTGTTTATACAGTCTGGTGAACATTACTTTTTCAAGAACTTTTGGAGATATTGGTCTATAATTTGAAACATTGTGTTCACCTTTTTTGAAAAGAGGTTTAACAACTGAGTATTTCATTCTGTCGGGGAAAATACCAGTCTTTAGAGACTCATTACATAAATAACTAAGGGGAATGCTAATTTGTGAGGAGCAAGATTTTAGGATTTTTGTAGTTATTTCATCATAACCGGAAGAATTCTTCATTTTTAAAGAGTCAATAATTTTATTTATTTCGGAAGGTGTAGTTAAACTGACTTTAAATGTAGGTACAGAGTTTGTGAAACTTGATCTTAGATATTCTAGTGCTGCATCTTTACTTCCATAATTAATATTTAATTTTTTTGTTACATCCAAAAAGAATTTGTTAAACAATTCTGCAACTTCAAGAGGTTTGGCAATTTCATGATTGTCAACATTGTATTTAGTATACAGCTTGCAAGCAGCATGATTTTGCACCCGCTTTAACATTAGAAGTTCATTTGGCAATGTTTTGGCTTAACTCTGGAAATAAAGCATCAATTTCTCAATGTTTGCTACAGCTTGTGCATGGATCATAACCACAGCTGGTTCATCAACACTGTCTGAATCTGAATACTCTTTAATTTTATTTTCAGTAATACTTCATGATGTAATAATGTCTTCCTATGTAATCGGTTTATAACCTCCATCATTGCAACCAATTGTCAATAGCTTCTTCATCAACATTGGAACAGCCATCAATATTTTTAAAAATGTCCATAAAATCTTCTTCCACACTTATTTTTTCTTCAATCTTGTTTTCTGGTAAGTCACACACATCAGGCGCAACTTTTTCCATTACTTTGTCAAAGTTTCCCTTCCAACCTGGTCCCAAGCAGGTGGGGCGAGTACTATGAATTCACTTGCTGGCAAGAGAATTTGAGTAAAGTACCTACTGAGCATAGCAATTTATCATCTGTAAAACAAACATTCATTTACTAGACTAAACTTTTTTTGCCTCCAAAACTGGAGTGGGTTATTTGGATGTCTCAGTTAACAAGGTTTTAATGTATTGTATTTCACCAAAAATTTGATGTCGAGGTTTCACTACATACCATTTTGAGTCTCACTGAAACCTTAAAGGAGTAATTTTTTTTCTTTGTGTCTGTCTATAGTTAACTCAAAAACAGAAAGTCAAACTTCATATCAAACTGCATATTTCAAGGATAAGACATTCATTAAATCCCCGCATAACAAATAGCCTTTCCTAGATACAGTATAACCCTGGCTTGTAGGCTGTGGTCTACTGGACTTCTTTGGGAAAGTATGATTGAAAGGTTAATCAATCAGTAGTAGTAGAATTGAATATTTCTCAGCTCCGAGACTACGACCCTGGGAAAAAGAACTCATTGCTCCAGAATTACTGATGCGCCTACAGATCCAGAGTTGCAGGGGAAACTTCTAGATTTCTTCAAGATCGTCACCAAAGGTGAGAAATTCATAGCATCCACCATCGTCCCATTAAACTGCTTCACCTTGAGAGACATGTTCCTAGCATTGCTTTTTAGGAAAAGGTACAAAGGAAGCCCTTAGAGGTAAAATTGGTTTCATATTTAAATACTGATGTCTTCACTTCAGTATGGAAAAATTCAATTGGTTTATATCATCAAAAGATATGAGGATTAAAGAATAATTATAAGAGCTACGTATGCATATTAAAGATTCAAACTATGACATCTCAATAATGTGCATAACAGAACACCACACAACAAAAGCACAGCAAAATTTAAAAAAAGGAGTGAATAATGTGGAGAACAAATTATTCCAGTTTTTGCAGAACTAAATTAAAATGTGGATGAGTTAAAAGCATAATGAATGAAAATACAGTTCAGTAAAAACAGAATTTGGCAGCAATTCATATATTATTTTATCATATATAGACCTCCAACAGAAAACTCCCAAGGATTTATCAACAGATTAGAAAGAACTATGTCAAACATTTACACTGAAAATGCTAATATAATCGTTTGTAGAGAAATATTGTAGAAAATATTTCGTTTGAAATATTGCCAGCTACACCAAGGAGAACCAGTCGATGTCCGCCTGAGAATAGAAGGAAGGCCTCTGAAACTAGTTCCGGGAAAATTTAAAAGTAAGTGTTGTTTAGTGTCATTAATCGACTCCCAATAAATTTAATTAATACAACAACACTGTTTTCAACACTTTCATGAAAGGATTTAGAAAGATTTGTTCAGCAAGTTCCTCAAACTGCCACCAGAGGAGACTGATGACAAAATATTGCCAGCTACACCAAGGAGAACCAGTCGATGTCCGGCTGAGGATAGAGGGAAGGCCTCTGAAACTAGTTCCGGGAGAATGTAAAAGTGTTGTTTAGTGTCATTAATCGACTCCCAATAAATTTAGTTTGTAGAGATTTTAATGTAAACACATTTAATGACTGTGTTATTGACACCACCTAACCTCTCTCATCACTTAACTTGGAATATGTAGCGTAATTGGAGGAATTTAGTAATAGTGACATCAAAATTAATTGAAAAAACAGACTACAAATATTGCAAGTAAGTGTTGTTTAGTGTCATTAATCGACTCTCTTTAAAGTTAATTAAGACTACAAATAGTTTCTTAAATTGAAACATGTAGTTCATTTTCCAACCAGAATTCATTGGAACACTGCAACGATTACAAATAACATTTTTGCATACCATGAAAAAATTCCAAACTATACAGTAAATCATATTGTAAATGGCATGTCAGATACAATGTTCAAGTATTATTAGTGTCTACCTTAATAAGCAAACAAACCAATAATAGGAATATAGGAAAATATTCCTAATAATAGGAAAAGGAAAATTATAATCAGTAATGAGTAGGACTAGGATTTTAATGCCCTAAAAAATACTTAAAAATGTACTTCAAAAAATGCAATAATGACCTAAAAATCTCAACAAAACTGTCTTATAACATGTAAAAATTGCCCTTTAAATTGCAAATGTTTATATTTTTTGGAAGATAAACTCAAAAAAATTATATATAATAATATAGATTATCAAAGAAGTTTATTTTTAACATTTATACAGGTACACAACTTCTTAAGGTTTTCTATTTTACTAGCAATTATGATAACTGCTCATTTCATGAATTCTGAAATACACTGCACAATAAATATCATGTGCAGATTTACAAGCAAAATGACTGCCAATTATCTGCTAACAAATAATGTCAACTAAAACTGCACGTATATGCTAACTTCTGAATTAGTAACAGCCTTGGAAGAAAAAAAAAAAAAAAAAAAGAAAGAAAAAAAACACTACTGTTAGGAATATTTTGATTTAGCTAAGGCAATTGACAGTATAGACCACAACCTCTTGCTGCAAATGTTTTTCAAGTAGATACCAATAAATTGGTTCAGATCTTAAACATAATCCAGAAAGCCAGCATAAATGGTTATGACTTCTATATTACATTGGACAAACTTCTATGTCTTCTTGTAGAATGCACGACGATGTAGCTTAGGAGGCTGTTGCCAACCCTGCAGCTTTGAAATCTGCAGACTGTGAAGTATTGGCAACACATTTATATACTTATTGTCATTTTATTATTATTATTCACTTAAAGGTGTACATTAAATGCTTGAAACTGCATAAATTACTTGAATGCTTTCAAATAATTATATAGGAGATACAAAATGTACAGAATTTTGACCATAACTTTTAAATGGCTCAATAAAATTAAATGCCTATTTTTTATTAGGTATGATAAATAAAATTTCAAATCTTCTTATTCTTATTATTTCATGCTCGTTCACATAATCATATCACTACTCCCCCCTCTTTTTACACAATTATTTCATACTTGTTCATGCATGTTTATGTTTAAAGTCATTTTTACATAGCCAGAGCCAACATGAAAAATTGAATGCCATGGCCGGGATTTGAAGCACAGATCTCCTGGTTTCCGTCCAGTCGCTCTAACCCATTGAGCTACTATGGCCAACGTGCCGTCCTGGCATTAAATTCTGCATTTGACTCATATATTTCCCTGGTAGACCATTAGGGGCTCTTGCATCTAAGATACACCGTTTGTGGCGACTTACTATTATAAGTACTTGAATCCCAGGCTTCATCATTTCACTCTTATTATTTTAGTTAATTGATGGAAATTAATCATTTCTTCACACTAGCCTTATGTAGGCTAAGGTTTTTGATAGAGCCAACATGAAAAATTCAATGCCATGGCCAGGATTTGAACCACGGATCTCCTGGTTTCCGTCCAGTCAATCTTACCCATGGCATTGAATTTTTTATGTTGACTCTGTCTAACTTATCTTAGTTTTATTAACAGTATTTTCTGATGTTTTGTTATATTTTTAGGCAAAATGTACAAAAAATATAAAGCTGTTCAACAAAGGGAATAAATATAAACGACAGGAGAAAAGAACATGTAAAGCATAATAACAACATAATAAGCCATTAATGGAACATTTCAACAAAGAAAAATTTTACAAAACAATAAAGTGATCAAATATAAGCATTAAAAATGTAAAATTGGGAAAACATGGTTAGGTATATTAGTTTCTTAAAGATGGAATTTAGAAGAAGTTAAAACATTTAATGCTCTCCCTTTTCAAAGCAACCAGAAATGTTCAAGTGTCCTTCCATTCTGTTTATCTTATTTATAGATGATATATTAGTAAGATTCTAGGAAAGTAAATGGGTACTGTCCTATATCATTGTACAAGAGGTACCAGGTTTGCTGTCTGTAGGACCAGGAGATCCATGGTTCAAATCCAGCCATGGCATTGAATTTTTCATGTTAGCTCTATCAAAAACCTTAGCCTATATACGACTAGTGTGAAGAAATGATTAATTTCATCAATTAACTAAAATAATAAGAGTGAAATGATAAAGCCTGGGACTCAAGTACTTATAAAAGTAAGTCGCCACAAACGGTGTATCTCGGATGCGAGAGCCCCTAGTGGTCTACCGGGGAAATATATGATTCAAATGGAGAATTTTATGTCAGGACGATACATTGGCCATGGTAGCTCAATGGGTAAGAGCGACTGGATGGAAACCAGGAGATCCGTGGTTCAAATCCCGGCCATGGCATTGAATTTTTCATGTTGGCTCTATCAAAAACCTTAGCCTATATACGGCTAGTGTGAAGAAATGATTAATTTCCATCAATTAACTAAAATCATTTTTACATATATGTGTTTGGAGGAATTTAGTAACAGTGACATCAAAATTAATCTCAGAAACTATTTGTAGTTGGTTTATTAATACTCGTCACTTACTTGTTTATATTAATGAGAGACTGGTTTCAAAGGTATTTGCCTCCATTTTCAATCTCTGGCCAGTTGGAAAGAGATTGAAAATGGAGGCAAATACCTTTGAAACCAGTCTCTCATTAATATAAACAAGTAAGTGACGAGTATTAATAAACCAACTACAAATAGTTTCTGAGATTCATTTTTACATACTCACTCCCCATGTAACCTGAAGGAATTCTTTGATGTCCTGTTCGAAAAGTGAATTTTCAATACTTAGAACAGACTGTATGTGAAGGTGATGATTTACAAATGTACATACGTTATACATAGCGTAATATAAGATAAAAAAGGGGGAGCTAGGCTACTATCAGCGGTGGATGTATTACTGCAGCGATGCATTTACCTTAGATGTACAATGTGTTCAAAGTCCCTGAGCTTTTTTTGTGGTGGGGAATCGAAACAACAAATAAGCAAATAATAACTGACTCTTCACACAATCCTATCATTACTGTCTACCTTTTAAAGCAATTATTATTATTTAATGTTTGTACACACATTCCTAGTAGTACTGCCAGTTCTCTTACCCAATATTAGTATTTTCAACATGTGCATGTTTGTGCAGTTGGCTTTCATCCAGCCAGGTAGGTCCCCTAGCTGCTACAATACTGGATAACCATGATTTGGAACCAGGTGCTATTACTAAAGGTGTACCACAAAGGTTTATACTTATGTCATTGTTATTTTTAATATTCATAAGTAACTTGCATATAATCTTAGCAGAAAGTCAATAGCTGTGCTGTTTGCACGTAATACTAGTGTACTTATATGAATCTCAAAAGTCACTCACAAAGGCAATTAAGACACTCTGCTAATAAAGTATTTGATCCTCCCAACATCAAATATATGATTTGAAACAAACAACCTACCATTAAACTTAATAAAACAAACTTTATTCAATTTAAAATGGGAAATGAAATTATCAGATATAACAATCACACCATTTTAGCCACCCTTGGGTAAAGTATTGCCGCAGAGTTTAAATAGATGATGCACAAGTAAATGCAGTGGTAGCAGACAGAGCAGTGTAGCATCATTCATTTTCCCCTCATTTTATGTTTGGAAAGTACGAATGGTCTCACAAAAATATGGAAATTCAGAAACAGCAATTTTAGTGCAATGATCTAGTATGACTTTAAATGTGGCTTAGATGAACTGCAGTCATTTGAGCATTTGAGGGGCTTTTGAGGACTATTCTCCATCATGTATGTTCTGCTGGTTTGGAGAATTCAAGAGTGGCAATCACTTAAAGAGAAGAGAAGAGTGGCATTCCACAACAGTAGTGACTGAGAAAAACACCACCTTTGTGGAAACAATGATTCGAGAATATTCGTTAGCAATTACACTATCTACCAAAAGGTAATTGGGCACCCATGGTTGTAGTTCATTTAGCATGTCATTTGTTATGTGTTGCAGTAGGCAGTGAGCAGTGACCAAGAGAACCAGTTGAGAATGAGATGATGCCTAGTACAGAGCTATCAAACTTTGATAAGGCCATAATTGTGGGTTGCTACCACAATGGGCTGTCTAGCAGGGCAATAGCCACTAAGACAAACAGGCCTAAATCAATAATAGCATTCATCCTACATTAGTGGAAGGTCGATGGAGATTGTGACAACAGCGAATGTTCAGAGCGACCAAGAATTCTGACCAACAGAGATTGCAGAATCCAAAACAGTGAAATTGTAAAGAACAGGACACAACTAATGACTACCATCAGACAGGCGTTTCAAGCAGCCACAAACGTATCTATTTCAATTGGAATATTGAAAACAGAGGCCCATCATCTTGGATATTCTGGAAGAGCAGCAGCACACAAGCCATATATCATGAAGACGAATAAAGCTCAGAGACTCAAGTGATGTTTGGACTATCACAACTGGACAATGGGGCAGTGTAAATCAGTTCCATGGAGTTATGAGTCTAGAGTCACATTATTTTTGTCTCATGGACGTGTATGGGAGTGGCAGCTACCCGGGAACAGCTTTTGCCAGACTGTATAACGGAAATTAATTGTTCTTTCACACTGGCCATGTGTAGGCTAAAGTGTGGAAACGTAGAATCAGACTGAAAAATTCAATGCCATAGCCGGGATTTGTACCACGGATCTTCTGGTCTCCGTCCAGCCACTCTAACCATAGAACTATTATGGCCAATGTGCCGATATGACAAATTCTACGAGTCAGTTGGAGAATTTAATGTCATATCAGCACGTTGGCCATAATAGAACAATGGTTAGAGCGGCTGGATGGAGACCAGAAGATCTGTGGTACAAATCCCGTCTATGGCATTGAATTTTTCAGTCTGACTCTAACGCCTAACAGGAAATTTGGTGGAGTGATGGTATGGGGGTGTTTCTTGTACTGCAGTTTGGGACCACTGGTGGCAGTCACAGCACCCTAATCTCAGAGGCATACTCTACAATTCTGGATAACAAAATAATCCCTACACTGAGGCATTTATATGGAACGGACCCTTGTTACTTCTGGGGTGACAATGCTAGCTGCCATGTTTTGGCGGCTACCATGCAGTGGTATGCAGATAATAATGTTAAACGGTTGGACTGGCCTGCACAGAGTCCTAACCTCAATCCCAATGAGCACCTTTGGGACAAATTGGACCGGCAAGTGAAGTCTCGAGAGATGGGGCAAACTTTCTGTAGCCAACTGACATGCTGCACGGGGAATGGGATATCCCAGTGGAAATCTTACACAAACTAGTGGAGAGCACATCTGACAAGGTGGCTGCTGTTATAGCAGTGAAAGGTGGTCCCATGAGGTTCTGCAAGGGGGAAAAATAGCCACACAAAAATTTCTGACCAGTGTCCAATTTCTTTTTGATAGAGTAATTCGCTAAGTGTTTCAATCATCCTTCATGAACCCCTTCGTATAAAAAATATTTCTTCTACATGGGAGTTCTATAACTTATCTGAAGCACAGAAGCTTCATAGAATGGAATGGTGCCAAGAAATGCTGCAGAGATTTAACTGTGGAAAGTCTCACTGTGTTTCAGTGATGAAACATGGATATATCAATTTGAACCAGAAACAAAATGTCAGCCCTCCATTTGATTGTTCCCAGATTTTGTTTCCGGACCAACCACTCATCAAGGTAAAGTGAGCAAGGAATGCTGGAAAGAAAATGGTTAACTTTTGCATTATGACAATCCAACAGCTCACACAGTTACCCTAACAATGAAGTGTCTGCAAGGAACTGAAGTAAAGTTTAAGAAACAGCTTTGAGGTGACAAGTTGCTGCAGCATATGAATAGGAGTTATCTACAGTGCCAGAAACTGAGTGGCATGGATGCTTCCAGAAATGATTCCAGAGAATGGAATACCGCATACAGTGCCAGACAGAATACTTCGAGATTCTGAGATACACCAAACATTTCTATGAGTATTCATTATCTGCTGTCTCATATTAACTTGTGACCCCCATTCAAGGTATGCAGGCGATCTGTGTAGACCAGCAAATAGCTTAAACCTGTTCCAAAAAGGATGTTACTATTCTGCAATAAAACTTTATAACAAAAATCTATGCCACCTGAATCCTAAGGTAGGTAATCCTAATTAGGTAATCATAATCAACATCTTCATGACGGTTTAGTCATTGAAGTATTGGAGGAATCCTTTAATATCTCAGTAACAAAGTAAATTTTCAATACATAGAGCAGACTGCAATTTACATTACAATTGATCTACTGTAGTGGATGTTCTGCAGTTAGAGCTTGAAATGGTTGTTCACAAATTTTCATTTGTTTATTCATAATGGAAGATTAAAAAAATTCAAGGTATCAGTGTACGAGGGGTGGTGGATATATTACCAGTAATGTTGCATGTGCCATAAATGTATAATGCATTCAATGTTCCTGAGCTTTCCTCATGGTGGGGACCTGACAAATAAGCAAAACACCAGATTTTTATAAACTATACCAATTAATTCTGAGATTTCACACCAAAAAGTCTACGCTTACAAATTTCTGGGTATGAGAACTTGTGCATCTTTTTGAACTATCACATTATACTTGAAAATGTGAACTTAATGAGAGTATTTCTAAGACCGATTTTCTATTCATTTTGTAAAATGTAAGTCATGCTATGTCACAATATATTTCAAAGTTATTGTTCAAAATAACACCTGACAAACACTCACCTCAAAACAACCACTATTGGGCTTTCGCTACCTGTTACAACCATAAGGCCCTTCCATATCATTAAGGCTGAAGATACTATCATACCAAAGCTCAGTACCTGGTACAGGAACTGAAAACAAAATCAGGACATAAATAAACAAAGTTCTCCTGTAGCCCACGGAGTGGATCTATCACTTTTTCCACAGACACATGTTCAAATTGTCGCCCATATGTGACATATATATTAAATTAGATGTATGATTGATATACCTGGCGTTTGTTCATTCGCTTCACATCATCAAATAAGCTTTGAATCATTTTTAAGACTAAAGTAATTCTATGAGCTGTGTACTAAAGTTTTCTTTTAGTTATAACCACATTCACACAACTTTTATAAGTCCACGTCAGTAGAAACAGTATATCAACCGTGTACACATGCGGACAGGTATCTTTTTTGTTTTTGTCAGAGTAGCCAACACCTACTGAAAAAAAAAGTTACAATGATTCCGAAAATGGTCAAAGTTTTAATCGCTAAATAGACATGCCTAAGGATGTCCGGTACAATTATATTAAAGCTTTTACTGTACTACATCCCAACAATACACCGATAGAGAAGGAATAAGAATTATTGGCACATGTAGATATATATTTTAAGTTCAGCTACGCTATCTACGTTTCTCTCATTTCCAAACAGCATAGCCAACCTAAAACAAATATCTGTACTTTTAAAGAAGCCGCTTCCTTTTCATATAATCAAAGAAAGTCAATGTATAACTTATAGGAGATAAAGGAGTGCTGCATTCACATGACTTTCTATGGAAATACAATAAGCTTTAATTATTTTACGGGGAAGGAAAAATGGATTTTACCCATATCATCACTATTTGTATAGCAACCAGAGGTAACGTCAAGCTTAATTCGTGTATATAGTAAATAATAATTAGTGGAATATGGAATTAATATATGCATCTTAGCCTTACGGCTGCATCTGTCTCTCGTATCCAATCCATTGGTATGTAACTTGTCGTCATCAGTGCGCAATTGGAGGGCGGCCTGCCTTTACTGGTAAAGATGCGAGCCTGTGCCACTTGTGGGGGGGGGGGGGCTCTTCCCCCGGGTCCGCCTTGGCTGAATATCACAAGGACTTGGAGGACCGCGGAAAGACAGTGGTGTATCTTAATGGTATGTCGTTTGCTAAATGGCTGGTGGCATCAGTCCGGTGAGATAGTCATTCACATCTTCATCATCTGTGTGTTTATTGATCGGCATGGTCCTGTTAAACAGTGACAGTGGCCTTTTGTGTTTGCCAATATTGGCGTCGTACACTCCCAGGTTTGAAATGAGGGGGTTAACGTGATTCTCGCACCTTTTGTACATATTAAAAGCTAGCCGTTTAATAAATTGTTCTATGCTGAGGTTGTTGTGGAGTATATCTACTGGTGCGGTCCGTGGTACTTTGGTGGTTATCCTTAGTATTTTGTTTTGAAGTACTTGTGGCTGTTTTATGTGTGACTGCGCAGTGGCCCCAGACAGCAACTGCGTATGTAATGATTGGAGGTAATCAGTGTTTTATAATGTGTTAGACCTAATTTGGTGCTAATTTCAATGTTTCTATTTAGCAATGGGTAAAGCCGGTGAAGCTGGTAGTTGGCTTTTCGTTTGACGCTCTTCACATGTTGTGCAAATTTAAGTTTATTATCGAGTATAACTCCCAGATATTTTACGTTATCGGTCCACTGGATATTTTCTTGAAATATTTTGTGGCGTTCATTTTTATACGCCAACTGCGTAACCAGGGCGTTGGGTAATTTAGGGAGCTTTGCAGTCGTCTTGCCGCCACCTTAGGTTTCACGACTGCGTGGTTATAGCCGTGTCATCCGCGTATATTGATAATTCGTATTCGCGGTGGTGGGGGTGTCGTTTATATACACGTTGAATAATACGGCTTCCAGGATACTCCCCTGGTCAACCCCCGCTCTCTTGTTGTTGAAACGGTTTCATTGATTACTACCTAGAAGTTGCGTTCACTTAAGTAATTAGCTATGAGT
The DNA here is from genome assembly GCA_030765055.1 of Mantis religiosa. Classification (NCBI taxonomy): domain Eukaryota; kingdom Metazoa; phylum Arthropoda; class Insecta; order Mantodea; family Mantidae; genus Mantis; species Mantis religiosa. The sequence goes on along the minus strand of CM060947.1, from coordinate 137,996,210 downwards.
TTCACGATGGTATCAGGAAAATTTAATCTCCTCATCTTGTATAACAGGCCTGGGTGATACACCGTGTCAAATGCACATTGGATGTCCAAAGTTTTTAGTGATTGTTTAAATGTTTCAAAAGATACCACTGAGTGAAGGCTTTGAAATTTCGTTATTTTTTTGACCAAGCGATTAAATATAGTGAAGGTCACATTCCTACTTTGAAAATTCCTATTCCTTGAGATATACGTATTGGAAAAATCAAAGAACACAACTGCGCGTTTTACCTGGACAAACATAATTTCTTTGCCTTTTACAGTTTACTAGTTATATAAAACATATCCAGAATGAACAGGTTCTCTAAGCACATTCCCAGAAAACTCAAACTGTACAATTAATTTTTAATGAACAAATCTTTAAACATTAATTTTAATCAAAATCGTTGGAATCCTTGTAACCCTAATCTGGTTCTGCGCCGTGGCGTAGTGGGCTAAGGCTATACATGCTTTGGCTCCTGCCAACGGAAACCGTCAGGTTCGATTCCACCCATAGGGCACGGATTTTAAGTATCGGGTATAGCGCCGGTGTCTACTCAGCATCGTGAGGAAAGTGAGGAGCTTGCACTAGGTAAGCGGCACTGGTCACGAAAATCAACATTGCGACTGGGGTATGCTGAGATGCTGACCACATCTCCCCCTCGTATCGGTTGGATCATCGCCCACCTCTACCTTGCGTAAGTGGGCGTGAGGCCGGCAGTCGTGTTGGTAGGCTTTGGGCCTCTTAAAGCTGTCGCGCTATTATTGATTTTCACTGGGAGATTTCTAGATATTGCATTTAAATAGCAAGTTTGATATTTAAACTACACTTGGTTCTGAGTTACATTAAAGCCCAAAATGTATCCAAAGAAATCTCGGCGTCATACTTTTGGGTTAATTCATTACTATAATTACATAATAAAGAAATTAAACAAACATATGAGTTTCATTTGGCTTTCTCCACTTCTGTACAAATTAACTTCCATCTATCCACTTAATTGATAATCGAGACAGACATTTGTAGAAATGATTTTATTGTACATCTTTCCTTTTCAGTAAAATGTAAATAGGGGAATACAAAGGCTTAAGCGATAGGTTTAATAGGCTTAATCCTTGAACATATGGGTGAACACACATGCACTGTGTTTGTTGAAAAGTTCGTATCCGTTAATATATGTTTTATTAAATGCTCTTCACAGCTGTACATTCCTAATGCTATCTAAACGTAATCACTTTCCTTTAGTTAATGACTATCAATAACTTCTGACATTGGTGAAAGCCTAGGGTTGCCAATCATTCTGTATGAATTTTTCGTTAGGATTAATGTTGGGAGTATTCACATACAAAGTTTCAATGTTCGATTCTTAGATGTTCTCGAAATCTGAATATATATTTGAATACCTCTGCAAAGTTCTCATTTGCGTATGTTCTGAGTGCTGTTCTAGAATACTTCTCATTGGACGTTGTCGGATAGGTGCAGGTGCAGGTGCACTGAAATGGAATCTGAATCCAGATCTCGATTCAGTTGCACTTATTATGATTGGTGTCCACAGATTCACATCTTAAAGGTCAAGTATGCACCATAGAAGGGAGAAGTGAACTGCCTGAGCGTCCGTCAGTGTCCGTAGCAGTAGAGTATGTAAATAGAATATACTCTTTACAGCCAATGAATCTATCTTCATCACAAAGTTATCGGATTGTTCCCAAACAATTATTTCATATATGTGATCCCAATATTTAAATTACTAAATCATGGGAAAAAGGAATGTACATCACAAGTTATGTAACTATAACGAATGAATAACTGTTATAAATTCGAAACCAAATGTATGTTTAAGTGCTTGTTGTACTATTGATTTTCAAGTACACCATATCATATAAATGTAACATATGTATATGTAAAGTCCTCTTGATATTAGTGTGACAGTAAAAATAGTGTATTATTCTGCAATGCCTTACCTCCTGATATTAACAAAATTATTGAACGCACATAAACAAGTGGTCAATAATTTGCTTTGGTTAGTTTTAACACATTAATACGTGCTGTCGCATTATTTGATACTTTATTGCTGCGTGCTTTGATACTCCTCAAAATATGTTCAACATTTCTTGGTCTAAAATAAATGTTTTCCTAATCAGAAACACCGCAGTATAGTAACCACATACACAGCTAAGCAATTACTTATGTGTTACAATAGTGAACTTAATTAGAAGTAAACGATTCAAGATTACATATTTCAGTTGTGTATGATATACTATACTTCCTGCCTATGGAAATAATAACAAAACATGGCCAATATCAGCAGTTCTGTCCGAGCATATACCTTAGAGTCCTTAACTAAGTGGAGTATTATATTAAATGCGTTAGCTCGCTTACGGGTGGTACTAAAGTGCAATTGTTTTATTCTTTTATTTTTTTCTGTAACGACTCCATTGTTAATCAAGTCACAGTAGCAATATCTTAAATGACATTTTACTTACCACACTAAAGTAAACTAGTGGTAAACTGTAAATGCAGCTAACGTCACAGGGTTTGCTTAGTTTATGTTCTAAGAAAACATTTGGTGCAAGTTATTGTTTCTAAAGTATCATTAACACACTATTGCAATTAGCCCTGATGCGAAAAGATCTAAAGTGTGGAATTGCTTAAGGGGAGGCGTCGGTGAAATTTCGTCAAAAATGACAAAAAACATATTCCGTTTTTTTTTTTGCATTAAAGTTATGTTTAAACATTGTAGTTTCAGAATCTGCCATCAGTTAGGCCCTAGCGCCATTTAAAGAACAGCTACGTCATTATTTAAACGCCCATGTGTGGGTGGGCGTGGCCATTTATATTGCTTTTTCCAGTGTGTCGCAAAGAAATTGATGGAATTCTCACGTTTAAACTACGCGGTTTGATTCTGTAACTGTGATAATGTGCAGACGTCTTCTGGATGTTTGTGGAAGCTACTGAACCTTTCCGCTACCATTTTTATATATTATTTCCTACTTAATACTTTTGAAAGTAAACAAACATTTCCACTGACATGAAGTGTTTGTGAAATATGGTTTACATGCAAGTGAAAGCTGTGGATAGCAGCTTATATTAAATTATTGTTGTTTAGAATATGAATAAAGCCTGATTTAACATTGTTTTGCTTTCTTGTTGCAACAGTAGGTATATGATTCATACTAGGTTAGGTTAGGAGTACAGTGGCTATTTCAAAGCAAAATATAATAAAACTTTAAGATGTTCTATCCATAATAGTAAGTAATGATACTAGAATGCTATGCTTGAGGTAAATGTTAAGTGAAAACATATTATAGCCCAAGAGTTAACAGTGATTCTAGTAGGTCACCTTTTGATGTAAATAGAAGAATGGTTGAAGTATTTCTGGGCATTGGTAAAGGTCATATTTCTATGCAGAAGTTTTGTATGACCATGGGTATGAATTGCATGAACTATTCTACTTATAATTTCCATCTCATAGACAAAAATAAAGTGATTAGTTAGTACTATTATATGGGAAAGTTGCATTAAAGGAGAAGCACAGAATGCTAATAAAAGTTTCCATGGAGTAAATGTCACAAAGAAGCTTTTGTATTAAGAAAGAAATTGCAAATTGCAGTGATTTCAGCTGTTAGTGAATTTAATATGGGTTATAAAGATAGACTTAAAGTTAAGACAAAAGTTGCAGCAAGCTAAGTAAGTCTTAACTTTAAAGAGAGTTAATTTATCATAACAACAATGTTTTCAACACTTCCAAGAAAGGAATTTAAGTAAGTCTTGTTAGCAAGAAAATTAGCAGTATTAGGGATAGGTGAAAGCTAATTCAAAGTGATCAAAGTTCATTGAGCAAATATAAATCTGCCAAGCAGTAGTTAAAGGTGACTACATTAAAAGAAGAAGAGGATAGTAAACTACCTGAGTGGTCTTCATATAGTGCAGAATGGTTTTGAAACATAGAAAAAAATGCTGTTTACATTTAGAGCTTCTAACTAGATTTTACTTCACGTCCAACTTTTAGCACTTTTAATACTCCTTATAGTCCAGACACTAAAGTATTCAATGAATTCCTTAAAGTTTTGCATATATGTATATTCCTAGATAAGTTTTCGATAAAAATTGGTATCATTATGGCTTTATATGAAAAAATTAATAATGATTGGTATTGAAAAAAGAAAACTGAAAAAAATTCAAGAAAATTCTATCATATTCCTTAAATTTTCTCCTCCAGAACCATAAGACTTGGGCAAATGAGTATTTACATATATAGTTTTGTTACTATTATCTAAAGGAACCAGAATCCAAAGTTCCAATCATTTATAACAAAAATTGTAGAGAATGTAATATGTTTCCCAATGTAAAGAAATCGCAGCAAAAAATTAAATTATTATTTTTTTGGTAAAAACTATTGTAGATAGAAAAATTATAAAAAAGGGCCAAAGGTAACCAAATTAAAGAGAAAGAAGGTAATAAGATAGCTGTAGTGCCTGCATATGATGCATGGAGTTTTCAAAGTAAAGAAAGTAGTGTAGTTTCTATCTAAATCTTTAAATTCATTTTTCTTCACTTTCAAATTTTGAACATTTTTGTATCTTCAAAATGCTCCAACTTCTGCAATTCTCAACGAATTTGTATTAAACTTTGCATACATATTCCTAAATAAATGTTTAATAAAATTTGGTATTTTTGTTTATTTTAATTAAATGGGTTATTTATTATTGATTTTTAAATCTCAAAATTGCAAAAAATTAGGAAAAATTTAATATATTCACACATAAATTCTTTTGTCCAAAAATACTTGATACACACTTTAAAAGTATAGCAACTTTTATAACTGGTGTACAGAGAAACCTAAATCAAAAATTTAAAGTTTCTAAAAGAAAAACTGAATGACCTGGGACTTTTTATATAACAGCCTAATAGCTTCAGAAAAAGCACATGCCAAATTGTTCTTTATAAATAGCTGAAGCAGAGATACAGCTCCATCTGTGTTTCAAAGGTCTTGTCGTTCGTAGGGAACTTTAAGCTGTCCGAAATTTGTCCTTGTTCAGCACAAGGTAGTTCTAAAAAGCTATATGTAACAAATGCTCTGGAAAAACTTGTGAATAGTCCTGAAAAGTTTAGGAATCTAGCAATCTGTTAATATCAAGGTGGCTAGAAAACTGAAAACTACTTCGCGCTTCTGCTATGAAGCGATCACCACTTTCTTGGCATCCGGAACTCGAAAGTTTTTAAGTCTTCAGCACTTCTCTTTCTCTGAGTAATTGCCTTGCATGTAGGCAGGTAAGGAATCAATGGTATCACTGATATTCTGCACAGCCATGTTAAATGTATTGATTGCCTTTTTCACCTTAGTGGTGTTAATATGCCTGATTGGATCTGCCGATACAAAATTTCAACGTGAGGCTTTACTCTGTGATAAACATTTCAGCCAAAATAGAAAATCTTCATCCATCAAGTTAAGCCTGTGACCGCAGGCTTCTTGCATAGTTTTATCTGACCGTGAAGAGGTTTCTAATATTTTTCTTTTTTGTTCCATTTATACTCTGCCTTTAACTCCAGTGTTCATATCGGCGGCCGTTCTCCTTTGGAACATATCCAAGGTGTTAACTCGTATTCGTTGGGATTTAATCATTAGATCACGCACACATTCACACCCTCATTCATACTTCCAGACTCTGGGGAAGATGGGGAATCATCTTGGTCGGAGAAAAATCCCCACCCCAGCCGGGAATGCGGCCGAGCCGTGGCTCAGTGGTTAGACCATTTGGCTCTCGCCAAGGCGTCCCGGGTTCGATCCCAGGTGACTGCAAAGTGAGATTTGTGGTGGACAACATGGTGCTGGGGCGGGTTTTCTCGAGATCTCCGGTTTTCCACACCATCTTATTCCACCGGTGCTCCATCTTTATCTCATGTATCATCAGTGTCATCGCCTACGGTGCCGTATGTAGTAAAACCGGGCGTTAAACACTACACATTTCATTTCATTTCCAGCCGGGAATCGAACCCTTAGCACGACTACTTTCGGATAAGTAAGGCTGGTAGTTCTGCATTGTACATTTGTGGCAGGATAATGAACCTCAAGCTTAACAGAGGTCTCTGAGCAAAATTAAGCGATGATTCGTGCCCAATATAAAATGGGAATCTGAGAACCATGGCAGTGAAACAGCGTCCACAAATAAAAATTCAACGTATTTCCAAACACAGAGGAAATATTAGTGATGAAACGCATGTTGTAAAGCTATTACGTTTTCAATCTGCATTTTTCAATCAGAATGTTAGGTTATACAATAGTCATTTTTTAATTTGTATTCTTAGAACGTTCTGCTCCGGTCCTCGCCCTTCTACTGTGCTTTTATTCCCTGCATTATTCTTCAAAGTATGACAGAGCGTCAGAATGTGGCTGACTGATGTTCAGAAAATGATTGTGTGCAAATCGGACTTTAGAACGGTCTGAAATGAACGTTGGAAGCACACAAACTAAGCAGTTTCAATTTAATACTACCTTACTGAATGAGACTACAACATACAAATGTGTAATATATTTCGTTACAAGATTATACCAATGGTTTAGACTTTCTTGTTGATTTTTTTATTTTGAAAATACAATGGAATAAAGAAAGATTTATAATGTGTTACAAAATACCGAATAATTACTTTTAATTAGTTAATTTATATGAGTTCCTTAGAGCATCTCTGTCAATTTGGATATATGAAGTCCTGGAAAGCTATTTTTTGTCATTTTCTTCGGCACTTTTTTCCAGCTTGTTCTCTGCAGTTAATATTTCGCTCGAAGCAGCATTTACAGAACATTTCTCATTTTGAACCAAGGTTTCATTTAAGCCATTGTACTGATCAGAAATTAAATTCAAACATGTTGTCAGGTCACCTTTGCAGGCTTCACCATACAAACCTAGGCTGTAGTCTTCATCAGTGTTGCAGTTTACATCGCAGAGGTTCATTGGAATGTTTCCCGAATATGAAGAGAAATGGGAATCACCTTTCCACATCTTCTGGCCCGTTGATTCTGTAGAGGAAAGCTTCCATTCTGAAGCCATCTTATTTAATGGCTCTAATAGGCATGTGTTTTGTCGTATCCTCGAGAGTTCTACGTTACACAACTGTTCTATTTCTAGCAGCTTTTTCTTATAAGCGTGTGCAGCAAGCTGGCGTTTCATATTTTGATGCTTTTCAAACTGCGCCAGCGTTAGCGCTTCTTGATAGCATTTTAGTTTCCTCTCGTAATCCATTGAATCTTTATTATCTAAAGAAAAGTTAAAAACGCTGTTTGCTCTGGGTGACTCCAAAAGTTGAGTATGTACATCCATCGAAATTGTATTTTTCGATGAACTACAGTAATCCAGGTAGTCAGGGCTATAATCAAGCACTTTCATCTTTAATTCAGCTATTTGTGTATCCCACCATTCCTTTTCTTCTTTTAGCTTTTGTCGAACATTGAATACGAGATCTTGCAAATTTGTTATTCGTTGATCACACTCCTTATGGGTATCAGTTTTTAAACATTTGTCTGTGCCATTTAACTCTTCACACTCTTTCGAAAAGGGAATATTCGCTTTGTGCAAGTCATTGGACTTTGAATCATTCTCTTGCGCTTGAGTTTCTAAATGCTGAATAACTTCTGTATCTTCATCCTGCTGTTTTTGAGATGATTGTTCTTGTTCCTGGCTCTGCATTGTAAGTCCAAAACCTGTAAAACTCTTGTACCAAAGTTATTAACTGTTTGTGTAACTGTGTAACTTGTTTTCAGTCATACCAATGCAACGTTAGTTACCGAAAGAGCAGAAACATGTTGGTATCCTGTTAAGGCATGAGTACCAAGTTAATTTAGTTGAGGTTTGAAATAATTTGTCATAAAATTCTCAGCAGCTAAATGGAAAAAAGATGTTGTGCTTTGTTTATGTGTATATAAACAAAATTCGAATCGGTTTTTGTACGCACAGTGACGGAAATATAAACGTAACTTCGTTAATTGCTTTCTTTGACAGCTCTATAATTCATTGAGGTTATAACCATATATAAGTGATGAACATGTTTGGTTCAGTAGTAGCATGGATTTACTGGTATGTTAGGCCACTTGTTAAGTGGTTTCTTAGAAAGACTACGCAGTTATGCGAGCTACAGAGAATATGTTACGGTGAAAAAATTGGTGCTCCTAGGTCACTGGGTGTCGAACAGTCGCTACATTTATCTAGATCTCCAGACATTAAATCGCTTATAAAGTTCTTGGATAAAGTGAGTGATGAAAGAAAATTAACAGAAAGCAGAGAATATAATGTGTTTCAGTATGGGGTTCATGTAGTGTTGAGGGTTAAAAGAATAAACCCACAAATTCATCCTCAGTTTGGAATATCGTTTGCTAAATGTCTCGAGCATATCTGGGGTTATCGGCAGCTTATACAAGAAGTAGAAGTATTACGTACTACACACTATGATTCTTCAAATAGTGAGCATGAGCAGAAACTGCTAACTTTGTGGAATCTTCTAATGGCTCCAGTGCATTTGGAATCACGTGTGACCAAACAGTGGCAGGATATAGGATTTCAGGGAGATGATCCAAAAACCGACTTTAGAGGAATGGGTTTGCTGGGTTTGGAAAACTTGTTGTATTTTGCCCAGGAATATGCAGGACCAGCAAGTCATGTGCTGTCGCATTCTCATCATCCTCGGTATGGTTATGCATTTGCAATAGTTGGCATCAATCTCACCAGCATGGCATATCATATGCTTAAAGATGGCTCGGCTAAGACACATGTCTACAATGTTTCTCGTGGAATGCCAACAATGAAGGTCTTCCATCAGTTTTATTGTTATTTATTCTATGAGTTTGACAGATTTTGGATAGAAGCAAAACCACGGAATGTGATGGACTTCTCATTCATCAGGGAAAAATTTGAAAACAGAATCCGATTAGCTCTTTCCAACCCTGATTCTGTTTTCAGAATAAATATCTCTATTGACAATATATGAGTCTATTTTGTAAAACCTAGTTACCTGGTATCATTCCATTGTTGTAATTTAAAGTATTAGAAGCATATTTACATCATAAATATTGTGAAATGCTCTTTGATCGTTGTGGAGCTATTGGGCTGTTCCATTGTCACAGGTCGGATTTTGCAATGTTATTTTCATTTGTAGTGATGAAATTTTACATAACAATGAAAACAATCCTAAGGTATTGCATCGTACTGGAGGTTAATCTGCTGTGTTCTATTTCCTTGTGGCCAATGGTTCTAAAGCATGAGAAATATATAAGTTAATTTCAGGTTAGGTGCATATGAATTCTGAGTACAACTGCTACATTCCTCTATTCATATTAAAACATACCTTAGGCGCCTTTGCAGCTTATAGCTCTGAACATTCCGGCTATGCATTGTGGCTGAGGACCCTGAGTATATTTTGCCATATTTGTTGTAAGTTGTCACACAACTGTAAACAAAAGTACAGCAGTAGTGCTGAGCCAGTGCAGATTGACCCCATGTATGATAGAATGACCCAGTCTAAAACTGTGCTTTGCAATTTTAGTTAAAATTGTTCAATGTATGTTGTTGCTTAAGAAATATTTGTGTTTATAACAGTATTTGATAGAATTTTAGGCATGAATGAAAAAAAAAAAAACCCACGGATATAAGGTGGATACTTCAAGTAATTTTATTACAATTAACTGATGTATCTATTTTGTAAAACAGGTTCAGAATAATAGAGTTCACATGGTTCCAAGAATAATCCTATATTCTTGAAACAAATGGTAAATATGTAATTTTTTTAAAGAGAATGAATGAGAGTGTTATCACAGGGGGAGTGTAATGTGGAATTACACAATAAAACCAAAATGTTACATGTAATTGATAGGAATGTTCCACAGAGAACAGTTAATGTTGTTATTGAACTTGCAAGTAGGCCCACACTTTTATACACATGTACTTATTCAGTGTATCCCCTTGCATATACATCCACAGGTTTATTTAATTCACTGACAATTCCGTTTCTCATATGCTTTTGTAAGTGTTTGGGGAAGAATATCAAGAATGCATTTATATTTCACATATAATCCACCAGCTTGAAGCAATATCCGTAAATCACCAAAAGTTCATAACACATTATTTTCGCTGCACCATCCCCTTGTACATTTCTTTGGCAGATTGTAGCATACCTACCTGGAATAGTTTTTCTGTTGACATTGACAAATTCCTCTAACAGAAGTGATCATGATGTAATGATAAGTGCCATTAGTTCTGAAATTCTAACACAATTAAGAAATTTTTTGTGCAAACCTCTCTTGCTGTCTCTATCAAAGTGAACATCACAATACTTAAATATTATAAATACTTTGTATTTTATTACTTCTGAACTGTGATGTCAATAATCAAAGTATCATAGACATATCCCTTAAAATAGAGCTTCCACTGCAAATTTTGAATTTATTTGACATACCTTGAGCATTCATTCAACACAATTCTGTGTTTCTTAATTTTGCCATCCAAAAAGATTACTACTGTAATTAAAACTGCTGTTTTTACACAATCAAGATTGTCGGAAGCACAATCTGTTGTGACATTTGTTTTACTTGGTTCCAAATGGTACCTCCAATACCATCCATAACTTTCTTACCGTGTGATGTGGCAGACAAAGATGAAACAATCTCCATCCAAAGCAAAATCTTTAGTTAAAAAGAACAAATTTGACACTATATATTTGTTTTCAGATTGTGCTGTGCAAGCTTAAGAAAAAATCTTGGACACACTTCCTTCCCAGCAAATGAAGAATTAAGTGTAATAAAAATAAGTAATATAATAGTAGTACCGTAATAATTTCTTCTGGAATAGATATTACCACTTCAGAATTTCATATTCTGCCCACCTGCCTTATTTATGTTTAATTTTATAGCAAATTTATGCAATGCAGATACTTAACTATGTCATATTAAGAATATTGTACATATTTATATAGGAATGGCAACTTAAGGGAGTGAGCGAAAGCTGATAATTTTGCAAGAGTTTAGGTTTTCCTTTTCTTATCTGTCTTCTATCGTGAATTATTGAGGTTTAACAAAACTGGTGTTCAGGCTATTTTTGTCATGTTTCTTTTTATAAAAAACATCCCTTGACTATGATTTGCTGCTTAAGGCCTTCAGTCCCTTATGTATGCTTTGTGATCTGAAGTTGGCAGCTGTACCAATGAAGTGACATAGGCAATATGTGCATAAGGAAGGTGATAGATAGCGAATGGAGGAAAGATTTCATTTGCACTAGCTGGATAGAAATTCTTGTTGAAGTTCTTATCAATCTTCAGGCTTTGAAATTCTTCTCTTAGTTTATGCCTTTAAGCATACAAGTGTGGGTAACATTATCTGTTACAACAGTATACAACTTCACTGAAATTTTAAGAGTGAAGACTGTTACTTGCTTGTGGCTGTAGTCAATACTGTAGTCAATATTGAATTACAATTCAATACAATAATTTGAGAGGTAAATCTCAACACCTTCTAAAACTACTTTGTCATTAATTCAGCTCATATATTTATGAAGATTCCCAGTTGCATTGTTTTGGGAAAGAAATACCTCTTGAACTCGTCTAACTGAGTTTGAAGTTTATTTATGGTATTTTCAACTGAAACTTCACTAAAATCAATTTTGATTGTTCTATATCTTTCCATTATTTCCAGGCACTGTCACTAGGTTTTGCTGATTATCAAGCAATTAAGGTAAGTAAGTACCATCATACATTTTCCACAAGAAATGATCTCAAAATGTTTGTACTGCAGGAAGTGAAGCTTGAGTCTTTCTCTTTAAAGACTTCTATAAGGAAACAAATTGTCATGTCTTTTGTTGTCTTGTTTTTGTCTCTGTCATTTACTTGTAAGTAATAAAAAGACAGACTGAAGAAAGTTTATTAATTAATTTGGAGATCACTGTTACTATATTCCTCCAGACGTTAGTTAAATTGTCGTGGTAGTTATATACACATACATTGTGTAACATTTTTTTCACTGGAAAGGGTTGAAGTTGATAGGAATTTGATAAATTAATTTTGTGTGATGTATGTGCAGATATTAGTAATGGCTGCTAAGGATAACAGTCATGTAATGCTTTTGAAGCAACATTTGTTTACTGTTTCAGCATCCTTCACGAATTTGATGTTGGTGCAGTGTGCTTGACAGCTGATATCTGGAAAATGAAACGTATGTTTTCAGTTGTATCTTGGCACCAGTGGAACCGTTTTACTTGATTTTCCAGCAAGCATACTTTCTAATGTGATCAGTGTTCTCCCACCAATAGACTTCGCTCTCTGAATATCAATACTCCCACTACCAATTTTTCCATCAGTAAGGTGACATATTTGACATTTCTAATGTATTTATTTTTAAAGAACAGGCAAGGAAAGAGCATGGGAAGGGAATACATTTTAATTTAATTGCAGAAGGGACAATAGAAAGAAAGGAAAGTCTATGCATTATCATACTTAAGTGAAGCAGGAAACAGAACAGGAGAAGAGAAGTGAGTGGGGAATGCTGACAGCCAACTGAGTTAAAGAGAAGGATGATGTTAACGCATCCAGCCTTAAGACCAAACAGGGTGATCTGCCAGCAATCTTACAGGAGTGATTCTCAGGATAATGTAAATAAGTGTAGAAGTGAAGATGTAGTTTCTGATCAGTACAATTGGGTGGATGAGGCAATGGGAAGGAATACACTTGTTTGAGAGGAGCAGAGAAAATGAGCATAAGAAGGTGTTGGAATGTGGAAGGATAAAAAAGGATGGCAGACAGAAGAGGAATTTGATACTAGATTTTATATAGGAATCTATAGACTATAAAGAAATCAGAAACACTATGCAATGTGACAAGACAAAAAAGTAGAGCAAGAAGATATGGTGAAAGAGAAAATGGAACAAGTTAGTGATTATTGGTAATTGAGCTTTTATTTACGGATGCTCTTTAACTAGTGTTCTCAGTATCCCATTCTATGTCGGGCATGAAAGATTGCTTAATTTTGTTTAGAGGCCTCTTTATCAGGCTTAAGATTCTTTAACATGCTGTAAATCTATGAAACAGGACCACCGACTGTACTTGCCTTTCAAAATAAGCTTGCTAAGAATTTGTACGCCTAAAAATTGATTGTCCTCCACAAGGTTTGAACCTTAAACCTCAGGAATTAGAGAGCTAAAGTGTTACCTCTTGGCAATGGAGGATGACTTGATTAGTATTCATCATGTATTGTAATAAAGTGATTAATGGTAATGGAAGTGTTGAGAGAAAAGTAAGGAAGAGCTAAATAGTTAATTTATAAAAACATTAATGTGAAACCAGTCAGCAATAACAGTACAAGATGAGATGGTTAGTGTAATAAGGATAATTTAAAGAACTAACATAGACATCTGCAATGAAGACAGCTATAAAGAAACAGGAAGAGAATTAAAACATGTGTCAACTTTATTATAAAGGTAAAACATATTTTAAAGGGTTGCTCGAATGACACACCTATCAGCAGTAACCCAGAATGTGTGACACTTTTAGTATTCAATAAATTTCAGTTACAAGAAAAGGATTTATATTAAAAGAAACAAGTGAGGAAAGAATAGTTTATGCATGAAAGGAACATATTTTAAAAGAATGGGCTAAGAAAAGGATAGTTGCACATGAAAGGAGTACAGTTTAATTAATTTAAGTAATAGAAATGCATGGTATGGTAGGAAAGGAAATATTGTTAGAGCAGTCATGTGGCCAGAGGGCAAATAGAGGGAATATCAATGTAATTGTAGAGCAGAAGTTGAAAATGGATGAAAGTTGATGACGGCATTGCTGTTTAGTTGCGCATGTGCAGATGTTACTTATAACCTATGACATACTAAAAGGCGGAGCTCATTCCGGAATGCAGAGTAATACTTTACTTAATTCTAATAGTGAACAGATTATAAATGGGATGAAAAGTTCACTATGCTCATACCCGTATTCCTTGAGAGTTTGATGATATCATCTATGTGGGATCTGTGTACCAAAAATCTACTGCGGAGTAGAACCACAATGCCCAAAACTGAAGCCTGAAAAGTGCCACATGCGACCACTTGCAAGTAGATGCGGAATATCCCTTGTGAGCTCTGTGCCAGTACTCCTTATGAATGCATGTGTAGAACACTGCTGATGGGGTAAACAATCCCTCCCATAATGCGGTGTTATTATGCCTATATGTTCCTATATATTCTGGACTCATTTTTGGGTACTCCCAGCTGTACTGTGCACCCAATTTTTGGCACACAGCCTGGGGGGTTCAAGTACTTACGACAGTAAGTCGCTACAAACTGTGTATCTCGGATACGAGAGCCCCTAGTGGTTTACTGGGAAATATATATATGAGTCAATTGGAAAATTTAATGTCAGGATGGCACATTGGCCATGGTAGCTCAGTGGGTAAGAGCAACTGGACGGAGATCCGTGGTTCAAATCCCGGCCATGGCATTGAATTTTTCGTGTTGACTCTATCAGAAACCTTAGCCTATATATGGCTAGTGTGAACAAATGATTAATTTCCATCAATTAACTTAAATAAGCTTACGAGATCTAGCATCCCTGAAAGCTGTAAAATCACGCTTTCTGAGGACTGTCCTAGGTGTTTCAAAACACTCAAAATCAAGACTGGAGTATGAGCTCACAAAAGAACCAATTTCTTTAAAAGACTTACATATGAAGTTTACTGTGTCATTTATGGACAGCTGAAAAGCCATTTCCAAAAAAGGGAAGAAATATGGCTCAATTTTTATGCAACAGAAGTCATGATGGATGGACACCAATCAAGGCCATAGACATTTTGTGTACTTGACAGTGCATGGGTAATACTGTAAACTGTAAAAACGAGTGCTTTTAAGATCTTGACAACAGTATGTGTGTGATCTCTGTGACAAATTCTGCAACCAGCATCATGTTTACTATGTGCAAAAAGTGTGGGAAATCTAATACAATTCGGCATTACCTAGTGATAGTATCTTTGTGAGGCCCTTGTATCAATTTATCTCACGGTTGATTTCTTTACTTTGCATAATTTGTGCACACTTCTAATATATTAGTGCAAATTAATTTTTCTTACCCTTTCACTAGGAAAATATGCACACTCATTGATAAATACATTCAAATGTATAAGTTCGTAATGTTGACACAGCATGGTAGTGTGTTCTAATATATGACTTAAAGTAAGGGAGATGGTGCTTTTGAAAATTATATGCAGTTTACATATGTCAAGAATGCTGGCAACATGATTGTGATACATAAATATTTTTTTTCTTGCAAACAAATTTACATACTGTCTGATTTGCAGACTAAATAAATTAGAAGTTTGTATTTATACATGAACTCAATACATGTAGATAAACTAGTGATCGCTAGCCACAGTGTCATTGTGCTAGAGCTGCCAAATTAACATGTAGTGAGAAACAAGTATCAACACGTGGAGATATACCATCCTGCCCTTTCTGCTAGAATAGTGTTCCTCTGGTGTGCAAATGTAAATCTCAAGGGTTAATAATGCTCGTAACATCTTCCCCCATAGCAAAAGCTGACATATAATTGATTGTGGTGGTAAAAGTCTTTGTTGAAGTGACACTCTGTAGGTGTTGACTTGGGTAGGAGCTTTGGACACATCTTCTTAGTATTAAGCATGTTTGGAGAATTTTAGTAGTAGTGACAACCAAATTAATTGAAAAACTATTTGTAGTTGGTTTTTCATGTGCCATCACTTAAAATTTGGTTTTTGAGAGACTAGTTTCGGGGACTGTTGCTTCCAACTGTCATCCAACTGAAGGCCCAACTGTCATCTCTTGTTGTTTGCTCTCTTCTCTTTGCTGGTGGAGCTGTGAACTTCATCAGATTATCAACTGGTGGGATTTCAAAGTTCATTTCTGTCTTTATTTTTCTATATTAAGCTATTCTCCCATGTCAATTTGTTATGGTTTATCACACCTTTTAATAATTTTGGATTTGTGTCAAGTTTACGGTTATCATTCTAAAAGTGAAATTCTACTACTGACTTATTTTCCTGTTTCAACCGCCTGCAGTGCCGTATGTAGTAAAAGCGGGCGTTAAACACTACACATTTCATTTCATTTCATTTCATTTCATTTTCCTGTTTCATTTGATGTTTCTAAAATGCTTTCTGACTCTGGTTTTTAGGTTTCTTTTAGTGTGTCCTATGTAGCATTTTTCACAATCCTTGCAACTTATTTGGTATGTTCCAGATCTATTGATTGGTGAGATTTCATCTTTCGTAACTTGTAGTGTGTCAATTTTTAACACTTAAGAATAACATTACATTTCTTAAAACAGTTTGATATATGCATGATGCATACCAAAATTGCAAAATATACCTAACACCAAAAACATGCCTTTACATGCACTATAAAACCTCTTATACAGTAACACATGATAAAATGTACTCTTATTCCCGGATGATCTGTAAAATCAGGTAGAATATGCATTTCCATAAAAATCCAATGTCTAATGATTACCAGTACATTGATCTTACTTTTCTTTAAAATGTGTAGTGTTTAACGCCCACTTTTACTACATACAGCACCGCAGGCAGTGACACTGATGATACATGAGATGAAGATGGAGCACCGGTGGAATGAGATGGCGGGGGAAACCGGAGGTCCTGGAGAAAACCCGCCCCAGCGCCGTGTTGTCCACCACAAATCTCACTTTGCGGTCACCTGGGATCGAACTCAGGCCGCCTTGGTGAGAGCCAAGCGGTCTAACCACTGAGCCACGGCGCGGCCACTTTTCTTTAATATAGGTATATTGAGGTAGTACTAAGTGGATCAAAGGAGGTGAAAGATGGAACCACATTGCTAAAATCCCTTTCCAAATAATACAATCCTACTGAAATATTAACTTGGGCCCATTAGATTGCTGGATACTACCCATTACAGTATGGATGTGAACATATATCATGTGTAAGAGTGGGTCTTTGTGTCTTTCTAATGAAATCTCAGTATCACATTCTTGGGTCACATGTAGCACTTCCTTAAAATAAGTAATGGAAAAGAAAGTAAAAAGGGTATATCTTTTATGCTGAAAGTCATTGTGGCCTATTCACAAATCATCAGGTTTTTTTTGTTCCTCATTCTGTTCTCTGGTGTTTATGAATAGAAACTCACTTGTTACTGTGCTATGAGAATGCACACATTAGAAAGCCTTGCTTGTGTGTATATGATAAAGGCATGGATATGCCATAAATGGTAACTGCCATGCTCTATTCAGCTACAAAAGAATAGAGCTGATAAATTCTGCATGTAGAAAATTTTGGATAAATTTGATATTCAAATACTTTTAGAGGATTATCTTTTAATGTTACATAAAATGTGAATGTGATACTGAACAAAATGTGTTTAAGTTTCTGAAAGTAAGGGATAGAATTCCAACAGTGATGCAAATCTGTGTCATAGTTTTTGAAATAAAACATTAATAGATGTTCAAAAAGAAGTGCTGGATATGCAGTTAAACATTTACTAATTTCTATAGGTAAGTTTTGGTGTTCTAAACACATGAAATTTTTTTTTTTTAAACTTTTTTAAAAACTTTTTTGGGTTCAGGGAATCCTGAATATACATTTCTTGAGAACTTTCATTGTGAAATTTTTGTTATTTTATTGACCTGTTAAGTAACACTGAATTAGGATGTTTTCTTGCGCTGAACAAAACATTGTGTTCATGTGCAGAACTTCATGCAATATTATATGTGCAGTTATTTGAATTTTACAGTAATGAAGTTTATTAGACTATTATTTGCAGTAGCAAATGTTTAAACAAATGTGGCAATGCAGGAACATTGTGTAAGAACCAGTGGTTCAATAACCTCTTAAATCTTTATCTTTGTATATGAAAATGTGAAAAATATAGTTTTATGCACAAATTTTATGAATGGAAAATGTATGCAGACTTATTTATTTCTTCACTTTTGGGCAATGCTTTTTCCAATATAACATATGCCTTTGCAAAAAGAACTCAAGAATCATTTTGTGCTAGAACTGCAAAGATACTTTTACTACAGAATTGTACGTATTTATTTTCTTAATTACAAAGCATACAATGCATTTATTCTTTTACAAATATGCTACACCTATTTTCAGGCTGTGAAGTGAGCATGTAGAGGTAAGATAATTGAAGACACCATATGCTACCCTTACTAAAGACTACTGTAACATTTCTGTTTTATATTTTCATTTGGAAATTTTGTTTTTTAAAACAAACTATCGTTGCAGTCTTTTATTGTTAATTGCAATGAATAGGCCTGGATTGTTATGTAATGTTAGCCAGATGTTATTGTATGGGGTCTTAATTATGTTTGGTAACCCATTCTGTAGGCTCTCTACAGCACAAGAGAACCAAGAGTCATTGGGAAAATTGTGCCATCAGAGGTGCATTAAAATCCTTACCTTATAGTAGTGCTGGAAATGTTGACCTTCTGCTCTCAAACCTGTAGGCCGTCTCTTAAAAATGTTCTTGCTCGCTCAGCAGCATGAACCCTTGTGTACTACAGAAACTTAGTGACATGCAATATATCACAATTTCTACTGCTGGCCTTAAGTGTCTGAGTGGGAACATTTTACGAGATATGCTGCTGTGTGAGAGCAGATGGTCAACATCTCCAGCATTTACTATGAGATAAGGAATTTTGTGCATCCCTGAGGGCACAATTTTCCTGGAAACTTTTGGTTCTGTCATGCAGTGGAATGAAATCAATTGAAATTGAGCTTTTATTTATGGATGCTCTTCAGCTGCTTTGGTTGTCAGTGCCCTGCTTTATATTGGACATGAAAGACTGCTTAAATTTGCGTAGAGGTCCCTTTATCAAGTGTGAGGTTCTTTAATGTTCTGCAAATCTCTGACATGGGACCAGCAACTTTACTTCTCTTCTGAAGGAAGCCATGCTAAGAACTTTTATGTCCAAAAGAATCCATTTTCCTTCGCCAGATTTGAGGCAATGGGGAGAGCCCACATAATGGGTTATTGTTTGTAATGAGGACTATAATTATGTTATAAATATGTAACATCAATTTGAATTGTGTATATATATACACACACACAGTGTGAAATAAGCATATATAAAGCATTGTCATGCATTGGTGTTTATTTTTTATTCCATACAAAAATAAATGTGTGTGTTTTAAAAAATCAATAAAGTAACTCAGGTATTGAAATTGATATATTTTTATATATGCTTTGGTTGTAATGTTAATAAGACATAACAATTTAGTAACTGGAAAAATATAAGTGGCTATGGCAAAATTTATTAAATCTTACAAGTGCAATAAATGTACATGCTGTCACTGTTACACATACTTTTGGTTGTGCTAGGCTGATTGTGAAATAATACCATTTTTGACAGACAAGGATGGGATTGCAACATTGACCAATATGCTTGGTGAGTTCATCATGTTGGACGTAATTGCAGGCTAAATAAACTCAAACTCTTTATTCAAAGGTGAACTGACAAAGTCTGAAAGTTTCACATGGAAAATGATGATGGTTTAGTATTTTCATGGTATTGTTTATCTGATTCCACTATACTTAATGATTGGAAATCCTATCTCTATTGATCTTAACTCCATCCCACTTGTTACAGAACACTTTTGTTACTCTTTTCTTGCAGATGAAAAGTTGATGGTTGTAAGTAAATGAAGTGAGGTATAGGATAGTTTCCTCAGTGGTAACCACAATAAGTGAGGCAGTTATAAATCACTTTCACTTAATTTATAGGGTGAACATTTGTGATGGATAAAATAAAAACACAAAAAGTTAACTACTGAACTTTATTTTGAAACTTTGTATATACAACACTAAAAGATGGGAGATACCTTAGCCCATAACATGACCCACATTATGCACTTTGCATAACTCATATCAATGATGCAATTCAGCCCAAGTCTGTTGTAACATAATAAGGATGATTTGCTGAAAAGCTGAAGTAATTTTTACTCTCAGATCCTCAATGTTTCTTGGTTTCTGTGCATAGACAGTGTCTTTAATAAAGCACCACACAGAGAAGTCAGAAGGGGTTAGATCTGGGGAGTTTAGGGGCCAAGCAATGGGTCTTCCGTGACCACATTACGTACCATTGAAAGTGGCATTTAGAACATTACGAGTATCTCATGCCCAGTGAGGGGATGCACCATCTTGCTGAAATAAAATGTCCATATTGTCATCTTCAAGTTGTGGCAACAGAAACAACTGCAACATATCCATATGAGCTTCAAGGCACATTGTCTTTTCCTCAAAAAAGAATGGTCCATACACTTTACTGCGGCTCACTCTGCACCATACATTAACTTTTGGGCTTGATCTTTCAAGCTTGCACAAGATATGTGGATTTTGTCTTGTCCAAAATGCAGTTGTGTCTGTTTACTCTCCCGCTGATAGAAAAGGTAGCCCTGTGTGTAAGAGACTGTTTGTTTAAGAAACTGTCATCATTTTCAATTGTTGGCACACCATGAATGCAAAATTGAAACGAGCTTAATGATCCTCATCAAATAAGGCTTGTAGACCTTGTAACCAAAATGGATACAGTTCTAGATACTTTGGAACAATACGCTCACATGATATATATGATATATTTGTTTCTGCTGACAGTCATCTCAAACTTTTGTAGGAATTCTTGTCATAACTTCAGAGATAGTTTCTTGTCTACTGGGTTTCTCTTGCGAACTCCTGCATGTTTTTTTAAAACTGAACCTGTTTCTGCAAATGTTCAAAACTGAACCTGTTTCTGTAAATGTTTGATACCACATCAAGCCATATTTAGGTGAATTACACATGTCATATTCACATCAAAATTTCATTTAAACTCTTTTAATGCTCTCAAATTTAGTATACCAAAGAACATATTGTGCTCACTGTTTATTTATAGTAGCCATTTTAATTATCTATACACAAAATTCATTTTTAGAGCAGAATTTCTAAGCGAAATGCTTGTAAATGCTTTTTTGCTGAAATACAGAGTTTGCTTCCTTACTTTATGCTTTTCAATTAAAGTGGCTTATTTCATCCAAATCATGTAAATGTAAAACAAAACTCTCACTCCTAGCCATCACTTTTATCATTCAGATGGTTTACATCGTCTGGCTGAAACAGTTAATAATAATGATGATGATGATGATGATAAATATTTATTTGTACTTCCATATCTTACAATATCAATTACAAGTTTTACAATTCTAATCTAGGTACAAATTTGTCAGCTGCTTATATTACAGGCTGATAGTGTGTTGGCTCCCTGGCCGATAACCTCCTAGCTCTTATACAACCTTGACCTAATGTTCTGATTGTGTCTTCCATTTCTCTACCTCTTATTTCCTTTATTATCCCAGTTCTTATCCCATATTAATTTCCTCCAGTTTTCAATTTCTTTACACTCCACTACATAATGTTCTAAACTTATTTTCTTTCCACATAGAATGCACTCCGTTGGTGAACCCCTTCTCAATATGGCTCCTGTCCTTAACCAAGCTAAACCCTCCCTCTCATATCTATGACATATATCTATATGTGTTTCCCTTCCCCATTCTGTCTCTATTTTCAGGTATACATTTAGTGATTTCTTACTTATCAGATTTCCCCACGCCACTTGTCTGTCAATGTCCTCTATCCTATAATTATCCAAAAACCTTTTACATTTCTTTCACTCTCATGCCAGGTATCCCCCATCCCTATTTTAGCCAGCGTTCTCTCTAGCTCTGCCCACCAGCTGTTCTTACATGTTGAATTCTTCTGATGTTCTAGACAGAGCTTTAATGTATTATCATCATCCTTTTTTATACAGCTATACCAATATTTTAAACATCTTTCTATAATTACCCCACTCCTGCAAGGTCTTCCAAGTTCCACTCTAGCTACTCCATTTGGCATTGACTTATTCAAACCCAGTATCTCTTTACAGAACTGTTCATATGTATGTTGAACATGATTTCTTATCTCATTGGTCCCCCACAACTCCACACCATATGTCATTTTTGATGCTACTATTGCTTCATAGATTCTTTCATGCCACTTTACTGACATATCTGGTAGTTTATATTTACAGCTCCTTACCCCAGACATCGCTATCTTCCCTTTCACTCTTATCTTTCTCCCATGTGCTCCCCAGACTCCATTGTAGCACAGTCTCATCCCTAAATAGTCAAACTCCTTTACCACCTCCACTTTTTGGTCATTTAGATACCACTTTTCATCTTTTCTTAACTTATCACCCTTCTTAAACACTGCTATTTTTGACTTGCTTATATTGATTCTTATCCCCCATTCTTTACAGTAACTGCTAATTTAATTTATTGCTCTGTGTAATCCTATCACTGTTATAGATGCTATTACCAAATCATTTGCAAATAGTAACGCTGGTATACCTTATTCCTAATAATTGGGCAATGGTTGTTACTTTTTTCAACCCTCTCAATTATATCAATGAACAAGTTGAACAATATAGGACTAATATAGAATAAAAAGAAGTATTTCAGAAAGTGGAGTGCCATTGTTACTAAAATTAGGCAAGTGAGTCAACCTTGTATATACTTTTCTCGTCAACCACAGAACTGATGATAGAAAAGAGGTTCCCAGAAACTAGTCTTCATCAAAAAACTTGTAAGTGGAGAAAAGTATATACAAGGTTGACTCACTTGCCTAATTTTAGTAATATAGGACTAAGTTTACAGCCTTGTCTTAATCCCATTTTCTGCTCCACTAATTCCGTTATCCCATTCTTATCTACTCTTGTTCCAAGCTTTATACCCTCATACATTTTTTCTAGCCCTATAATAAATTTCTTGCTGACTCCTTTCTTTTGTAATTTCCATCATAGTGCTTCTCTCACTATTGTATCAAAAGCTTTTTCAAAATCTACAAAAAACATATACACCCTCCCTCTTTTCCTACTTGTGTACTTATCTACTATTGTTCTAATAATAATTAATACATTATCTATTGTCCTTCTCCCTTTCCTGAATCCTGATTGAAATTCTGATAGCTTCTTTTCTGCTTCCGCCCATCTTTGCCCATCTTTCAGACATTATTCCTGTGTAAATTTTCCCTAGTATTGCTAGTAAACTGATCCTATAATTTTGCGGTTTACTAACTTCTCCTTTGCCTTTGTAAATTGGTGCAATAATACTCACTTTCCAATTTTCTGGAAATCTATTCACTTGCCTTATTTTTTCTAGAAATTTTGTCATGACTCTTACACCTTCATTTGTTTTACCATATTCCTTCCAGAACTCTCTTGGTAGTCCATCAAAGCCCCCAGCCTTGTTCTTTTTTAACCTTTTTACTTGTAAATTCACTTTGTCTACTGTGATTTCCCCATCTAATCTATTATCTTGCGCCACCTCCCCATCCCAAATTCGTTTTTTAAAGCTAACTTTAGGTTGCTCGCCGATCAACTTTGTAAAGTGTTCAACCCACTCTGTGGGTGCTATCTTTCCATCAATATTTCTTTTCCTACTGATCTCCTTAATTGCTTCCCATACTCTCTTTGAATCTTTTTATATGCTGAAACAGTTAGGAGCTGATATAGAGATTGGATCTTCTTGTCTCTAGTGTAAAGAAAGTGTACTGTCGCCGATTGGAGTTCAAAAATTTCATGATGTCCTTCCAAATTTGTCTTTAGCTCCTCAGCCAGTTTCAACTCGATGGGGTTCTTGGTTAAAGGCTGTGTCATATTATGCAGAACATTTCAATGAAGTAAAACAGTGTTGTACACCTTAGATGTAGGAGTTGCAAGCAGCATTGTCATAGCATAGCAATGTTTTGCTAATATTGGAATCCAAGATAAGATACAGTAC
The DNA here is from genome assembly GCA_030765055.1 of Mantis religiosa. NCBI lineage: Eukaryota > Metazoa > Arthropoda > Insecta > Mantodea > Mantidae > Mantis > Mantis religiosa. The sequence continues at coordinate 137,972,377 of CM060947.1, read as the reverse complement.
ATCCATAACCATTTCTCCAAAATAACTGCTATTATAACAAGTTGGAAGCTCGAAATAATACCTTGGAACATTCACTTTGATAGATGAAATTTCAGTAACATTGTCTTCAGAGAGTCACGATATTGTTAAAACTGCCTTTGAGAAACTCAGTAAGGTATTAACAAAATCTCTGGTTATGAAACACTCTAAAAAGCTTTCTGGCACAGAAATATATATTGCAGAGGAATTCACTCAAGAAGAACTGTGGTGTTTTTCACTTGTTCCAGTAACGTCATGCGACGTTAAGAGATCCTTTTCACATATAAAAAATTATTTACTGATAAACGCAGGAGCTTCACACCAAAAAATCTCAAGCTAACTTCCCTTGTCTACTGTAACAATCTTAGGAATTCTACGAAAGAATATGTTTATGATTAAATCTTTGTTTGCTTCATTTTTTGTGCCTATATGCTTGCTTATTTTACTATTTGATTCTACTCACAAATAATCTTTTCAGATTATGCATTGTTTGTTGTCTTATATAACAATTGCCAACTTTAAAGCGTAATATAGCCAGCAAGAAATGTCACCTACAGTCATACTGACCTTTAATAACATTTAATTTTATGATCCAAATGGATCACCCAATGTATTTGCCACAACTAGCTTAGGAAGCATTTGCTCTCGTCCTCAGTTGGAGACTGACAGTTGAATTAATTTTTCAGTGAAAATTCTACCAACAAACATCTGGCTTTGCAATGGAAAACTGTTTGACACCTTCATAGCAGACTTACATAAGCTTTCTAGAGATGCATATTACCACTATTTTCCCTCTAAACTTAATTTTATTTTGTCAACATATTTGTCATGGTCTTGAAAACTGTGGAGATACACTACAGCTCTTGAACGTACAAGACAACTACTTATAAATTCACCTAAAGAAGAAAATAATTAGCTCCCATTCTTAAACTTGAGGATGACAAGGAATGGTGACAAATTGACTTTTGGCAATCACAGGAATCTTCACATACTAAATGTCCCAAGTTCAACAGATACAATCCAACGTGCCATCAGTTTTCACTGATCAGTAATTTGGCATTCAGATTGTTAACATCTCACTGGGCAAATCCAAGTTACAAAAGAATGCCAACATATATTACACACTATGACCCACATAGGATTCGACACAGTTGAATAGTGAAATGCAAGTGACATAAAAAAAATCAGAGAAACCACCACATTAAAACCAGTAAGAACATTTAATTGATGCAGAAAATGTACATTTCCCATATTGGATAGAAAATACAGAAGGCTCTTTAAGTAAATATCAATATCAGTACAGTATCAACTTGGCACTCCATAAGTATAGTGTTAAGAATCACCCAGGAAAGCTGTATCAAATACTGTAGGTACCAGTCAACAAGAAATCAGGAATATACAAAATATGTTATACAAATTGTAACAAAATTACATTAAAAGAAATTTGGAAACCTAATAAAAGAATATTTTAGAACTATTAGATATAAGTAATTGCATAATTATTGAAATTTAAGTTTGGAAACATAAACCTGAAAGTTAATTGGAAGCTCAGTTACTGTAACAGGCAAAAAGACTTGTCTAAAAGAGACTGGGAAAAATTTACATGTTCAAGAACCAAAGCCACCTATTGAACTTTGATGCCCCCCTCCCCTCCCCCAACCACACCACCTTTATGGGTTCATTTGGAAGATTTCCAACAGAAGCTACTTTTGGTAAATATAAGGAAATGAAAATAGTCAATATCCCTCTCACTTATACAGTTATCAATTGATAGCTTATCAATTGTAACCTCCAAGCTGATTTAAGAGACAGAGAGAGAGAGAGGGAGAGGGAGAGATTTTGAGTTTGACTGACATCTACAAAGTACATAGAATTTTATGTTACCTAAACGTGATAAATGAAAACAGTAAAAAGATATGGAAGTTATTTTATGTAAGAATATTAAATATGTAGTATTGAGCAACTTATAACAAAATACTTGAGTATGGGGATCCTATTGTTGCAGATTGGCAACATTTTTGCTCAAGGAGGTGTCTATAAAAGGAAAAAGTATTATGCAATTACATAAGAATCCAGGCTGTATTAATGAATGTATATGCTTGTATTCAAGTAAACGTTTTGCTTTTGTACAGCATCTAAAAGCCACAAACTGTGCACTGTTGAAGTTTTTCAGTAGCAACTGCATAGCTGTTATGTTTCTTTTATCAGTATGTTAATCTCGTTAAAGAGCATAATGTAAAATACAGGGGATCCTATCACACACACACACACACATACACACACGCACATATATATATAACACATACTAAAAAAAGAAAAAGGTGTATGTATTAGTACTTTCTGCATGGTTTTGTTACAGAAATATAACTAGATGTGATATCACAGCCAAGAGTTTGGTTTTGTACATAGAATTTTTCCCCACTCAACGATGCTTGCATTCTTGATGATCCAAGGGTTTTTCCTGGCTTAACGGAGCTTCTGCCAACCAGTTGATGAAACCATTTTTAAGGCTTGGTTACCTAATCTGGCAAAGATGGAGTTTAAGAGTAATGTGACGTGACTGCTCAAGGGAAGTCGACTGATGTAAATTATCCAGGCAATGGTCACGATTGGAATCATTCTTGTCAAGTACGAATTTCCATTATAACCCTAGCAGTTGCAAAGTATTATGTATTAATCACAGAAGTACAAATTAAAGCATGAAAGAAGCACAAAACATGTAGAAAGTATCCTAATGAATTGCTTAAGCTTTGAATAAAGAGTTTGCTAGAGCACTAAATTCTACTGAGAGAGAGGCAAAGATGTATCTGTATATCTCTGTACCAAAGCCATGTATTGTAACTTTTGTTTTGTTCTATGTAAAATGTGATGCACTTAAGGTTCAGAATTGCAGTACACCATAAGTAATGTAGAGGTTAAGAAATAATGCAAGCCCTAAATAAAAGGCCTGCATGCTAAATTTTATGGCATTGCTGATTTAAAAAAGAACAGAAAATGGTTTGTTAATAAACTGACCTTCCTCCAGAAAATATTGCTCAGTTTGTGTTCTGGATATTCCTAAGTGTGCTTTATACAGCATTCTTCTAAATGATAAAAATAAACTTGTGATTTATATTGTGTCTTGTTTGCTTCAGCGTACAATAATCAAGGCTGTTCACATCTTTAGGTGTTTTACATGCTAGTGCAGTGGGTCTTATTTATGTTTTTTATACAGTGTGTAACATTTGTTGAATCACTGCCATATATTGCTGTAAAGTTGAACATTAAGTATTTATAATCACCATTTTAATTATGTTTGTATGAAAAGCAAAATAATAAATGTTTAAGAAAAAGTACTCATGTAATCAGATTCACTGTAGTACAGGGAAACTTAAATAACTGATACCTTTTTAATTCAAATTTTTCTCTTTGCCTTCTTGAATTAGCTATATAACTAGTTATAAGTACTATCTTTTATCCAAACATAATTTAATTCATAAAAAAAAATACCTTTGAAATGATGCTAAATTAAGGAATGTGGGAGGGAGGGAAGAGACTGCTATGACAGTGGACAAACATCTAATTTTAGAGCTGAAATAGTGTGCAATTAGTGTTCTCTTTCTGCTTTCGAGTAGCAGGTGGCAAACTGCATCTCACTCATGAGACCATCTCTGAGAGGAACTTAATAGAATAGGCAACTACAATGTTAGCAAAGCTTTAGTTTGACTCAGGTTCCGATATATTTACAAAGCTTTGCATCTCTTAGAAAACATAAGCTCTTGTGGTGTAATGTTCTCTACATTATGTACTCGCAGCTAATCTATGTTAGAACGAGTCTTAACCTTGTTAGGCCTATCATTATATACTGTTGCTGCTACCATATTGTATTTTATTAGCATTACTGTAATATACTGTGATGCCCTCAGAATACTTGTTATGTATATTTTTAATCAAATTCTTGGATAATTTGAATATTCTCTTGGGCCCTTCATGTTCAGATTACACAAGTTTCACTATATTAGAAACACAGACCTATCAAGAGACGTGGGATTGAGGAGCATTTTTCAAAAGTGATAAATTCAAAAAAAGTAAATTTTTGAGAAACTGCATTTTTTAAAATATACCAAATAATAATTACAAAAGATAATTTAACATTTATAATATTTTGTAAGCATGATTATAATTAAGTATTTGACTTTTCTAAAATTTTAATTGTTTATATCAGATTAGAGGAACAAAGTTCCCATATTTGTTCAAAAGTCAATAAATGCAAAGATGAAAGTTAAAAGTTTTCTTAATATACACAATCAAAATGACTTTCTTCTCTTTATTTTTTGTCCTTAACGTTACATACAATGAAAGCTACTTTAGTGTTCACTTTGCATAGAAATACAACAGTGTATAAGGATATAACAATTTAGTATCATACTTTTCCATAAATGTTTGATAAACTGAAGTGCAAAATAGTAATACAACACAACACTGGCTACAACAATACCAATCTGGAGATCTATTGATCACTTTCTACAGTGTTCTTATAAAACTCTTCTGCTCGTTTTGGTAAGTCCTTTTCCTTTTTCCTTGCTGACCATATTCTTCTTTTCCAAGGTGAAGGCTTTCCTCACTTCCTGGTTACAATTTCTGGATTTCCGTACCTCAACCTCTACAGGACTTCCATTATAAGTGTATGATACTGACAGCAATATTTCTTCTTAGATTTCTCATAAACCATCACTCGCTGAGCAGTTAATTTGAAAGGAATCTTGGATCGTAGGGCTTTAGTGCACTGACTTGAGATCCTTTGCTTACCAATCTTTATTTAGTGTCTTTACAATGCCATGTTGTTCCAGCGCTTTATAGTATTCAGTTGGTGAAAGAATATCTTCTTTTTATCAGTAGTCTTTTTCCACTATAAAAAATTCCGTTAGGAGGCATGTAATTGTGACTTCGAATAGGGAAGCTTATTAAGTCCTCGTCTTCCATAATGGCCATCAGTGTGCACATCATTATTGCACTTTTATTTTTAGTGGTACAGGAGTCAGAAAATAAGTGAACTTTATTTGGACCATTTTCTGGCAGCAAAGCCTAACAATTTCTGAGAAAATCCAATAGAGCTGAGGCTACTTGGTTGCATTCCTTTCAGTCCTATTTCGAGCCAAGTATGTAAAAATAATGAATCATAAAGCACAATTTATACAGCCAAACCTGTCTTGAATAAAATACTTCACCTATGGAGAGCTTTGGTATTGGCTGCTTCTGTTGTATATAAACATACTTTAACCACATTTGAATTTTCCTTGTTCATTATTGCATAGGACATTTTTGCACAAAGTTTTTGCAAACTGTGGTTGGTTCTTAATTGATTTTCTTCTCTCACGATCTTGCTCCTTTTTTCATTTCAATTGACCAATTTTGCATTTGAACATGTCTCTGTATGGGGAGATTTAAATGACAAATTAAAGCAGTGAGAGAAGATATATTTGTACTTCGATAAAAAACAAGTGGGAAGGCCTGACGCTTCCCTTGTTTTACAGAAATGTATCCACATTTTTACTGTATTCAGTTCAGATGGTGAATATCCTCTTTTGGACTTTTTCCTTGAATAGTGGCTGTCTCTACACCTGTATGTTTTGATATCATTCTTTATAGCTTGTGTAACTTCCTATCTTTAGTAGTGCTACAGTCTCCCCTCGTTTTTTAGTAAGTAACGTCCCTGTTATATGAAATATATTGGCCAAATTTAAGAGTCTGTCTTTGGACATCCCTGATGTTGTTTGAAATGTTGTGGCACATACAGGTACTGTCTGACCATCGTTTCTTATGCTGTACTTTATCAAAACAGTATTCTTATTTGCTTTGTTCTTCATATTTTTGTGTTTTGGTGATGTGACTGCCATGTATTTTAGTAATAATATATTCTAATCAATGTTGCTTGGTGAAAAATTGTGATATCATAAGTGAGATCAGCTGCTGTGCATTCTTTTCTTCCTAAAGGCTTTTGGGTTCACTGGTATGTCTGGAAACCTATGTGATGAGGCAATAACTGACATATTCTTCTTCTTGTTGTACTTCTTGGATGCTTTCACTCCCTAACTGAACTTCCTACAGCCAGAGCACTCGGTTACATGTATACCATTTTCTGAATCACTTGTATTATCCTCCATTTCATAATTTAACAGCCTTCTTTTTACTGCAATCTTTTTCGTAACAAAGCTGGCTTAAACTGAACACTAATCAGGAGTGAATGTTATTCTGTGTATCACTAAAATCTATTGTTGCTTCTGGAGGAAATGCTTGCCTAGTGTTTATATTTGTTTCAGGAACCTCTCACATTATTGTTGACAATGACATCCTACATTTTGAATGTTGAAGTTTTGTTGAGTCACACTTGTTTACACTCATCTTCACTTATTATTTTTAAAAAACGCTGGAAAGTTTTCCAGGACATTCGCCCTCTTCCTTAGCAGTATAGTGACTCTAGCGAGTCACTAGAGTCACTATACTACTGAGGAAGAGTGCAAAAGTCCTGGAAAACGTTCCAGCATTTTTTAAAAATAATAAGTGAAGGTGAGTGTAAACAAGTGTGTCTCAACAAAACTTCAACATGAAGAAAACTTCACTGTTAATAATGCTTCTATTTGTAATATTTAATTACATCCTACATTATATCGAGATTCAACTGTATTGGAACACCACAGTGAAGCGAAAAATTAATAAATTTTAGATGAGTCGCATTTTTTACACATCTGCTTCACTTTCGTACCTATTTTGAGGACATGTTTCGCAAATCTTCGTTTGCATCTACGGCTCTTGTGCGACTGACGCTAGATCCAGCGGTGTGGGTAATTCTGGGGAATTACCCACACCGCTGGATCTAGCGTCAGTCGCACAAGAGCCGTAGATGCAAACGAAGATTTGCGAAACATGTCCTCAAAATAGGTACGAAAGTGAAGCAGATGTGTAAAAAATGCGACTCATCTAAAATTTAATAACATCCTACATTGTTTATTCTTCCCTCAGGTCTCTCAGAAGCAAAGCACAGTTTGCATTTATCAACTTTTGGTTTAACCGGCTGAGAATAAATATTAGTTTTGCAAAAGTCATAGTTTTCGATACCCTATAACAACACTAAATATCAGTTTTTGAACAAAGCATTTCAACAGATCATGCAAGATAACAAGCTTGATCTGTAACTATCTAAATCTGAATTTTGAAAAATGAGCATTTATCGACTTTTGAAAAAATGCTCTTCAATTAGGATAACCCCATCCTCCCTGAAATCAAATTAAGAGTTTATCTCAGAAATTATTTGTAGTTGGTTTATTAATACTCGTCACTTACTTGTTTATATTTATGAGAGACTAGTTTCAAAGGCATTCGCCTCCATTTTCAATCTCTTTCCAACTGGCATCTGTTGTCTGCTCTCTCTCTGGTAGTGGAACTATGAACTTATTTGTCAAATTATCTACTGGTGGGATTTCAAAGTTCATTACGCAATCCTTATTTTTCCATATGAATATGTTCTCCCATGTTGTCAATTTATTTTGGTTTATCACTCCTTTTAATAATTTTGGATTTGGATCAATATCATGATTTTCATTCCAAAAGTGAAATGCTACTGCTGATTTATCTTCTTGTTTCAATCTGATGTTTCTAAAGTGCTCTTTGATTCTGGTTTTTAGATTTCTTTTAGTTTGACCTATTATATGTGTTTGGAGGAATTTAGTAACAGTGATGTCAAAATTAATCTCAGAAGCTATTTGTAGTTGGTTTATTAATACTCATCACTTACTTGTTTATATTTATGAGAGACTAGTTTCAAAGGCATTCGCCTCCATTTTCAATCTCTTTCCAACTGGCATCTGTTGTCTGCTCTCTCTCTCTCTGATGGTGGTGTTTGGAGGAATTTAGTAACAGTGACGTCAAAATTAATCTCAGAAACTATTTGTAGTTGGTTTATTAATCCCACCAGTAGATAATTTGACAAAGAAGTTCATAGTTCCACCACCAGAGAGAGAGCAGACAACAGATGCCAGTTGGAAAGAGATTGAAAATGGAGGCAAATGCCTTTGAAACTAGTCTCTCATAAATATAAACAAGTGACGAGTATTAATAAACCAACTACAAATAGTTTCTGAGATTAATTTTGACGTCACTGTTACTAAATTCCTCATTAAGAATTTATGTTTACTTTCTTTATCATGCACATAGGTGGAGAAGCTATTGCATTCCAAAAAACTATGATTCTGAGGTTTCTTTAATGCATTTTTTGAGTCCCCCAGGTTTATTAATTAATAATGAGAAAAGTGCACTCAGATTGAGCATTAATATACAAGCATACAAGCATTGATATACACGTATTTTAGCCCTTGCTATAGTCTGTTATAGATATTGTTCTTTCTTTACATTCTATCATATGATATTTTTTGTATTGTTGACCACATAACACATTTAATCCACATTCGGTTCGGGAAAGTTTTTGATAATACATATTCTATGGCTAAAGCCATGTACTGAAAGTCTTGTTGTCTCATGTCTCTGGTTTCTGTATTCTCTGGTCCAGCTGTCATCCATCATGGCTGGTGTGTTGTAGAAATCCAGGTCTATTTCTTCTTCTTTTGGTCTATGATGTTGATCTGTTCCTGGTATGGTCCTGTTGATGGTAGGCAATGTTGTAGTCTGATGTCTTCTATGAAATAATCTTTTTCAACATTTCATACATCAGTTGTGATGGCGCTATTTTTCCTACTCCTAGGATCCGTTTCATGAACATTGTCTTAACATTTTCTATTCCTTTTAGGTTGCTGATTTTAAGCTTTTCCCATATGATTCTCTATTCCATATGTTATGACTGGTGCCACTGCTACTTTGAGTAGTGTTACCACTGTGTTTGGAATATTGAATGATGCTTTGATGGCTGCTGCTACCATTTCCTGAATATGCATACCGAAAGATGTTGCTGTTGTTTGTAATGTAATTCCCAGGTATTTGTAATGGTTCATTGTATAGTATTACACTGTCTCTGGGTGATATTCTTCCTCGCTTCCGGAATATCATTTGAACTGTCTTATCTTGATTTATATGTAGGTCATTTTCCATTGCCCAAGTTTCCAGTTTTTGTATTGCCTTCTGTACGTCTTCTTTTACTGTTGATCCTATCACCATATCATCTGCATACAAAATAATTTCTGCTTTTGACACTTTCTCTATTATGTTGGTGACATCTGCTGTATTAATTTTGAGCAGCATTGGGCTAATAGGATCTCCTTGAGAGACTCCGTCTGTATAATCATCTCTGAAAATTCAATATTGTTGTTTATTTGTATTAGATTTCTTTGAAGTTATGCCTCTATCATTCTCACCAGAGGGTCTCCCTCTCTGGTTATTCTTTTCAGTTTCTTTATTAGTTTCCCTCTATTTACTGAATCGAAGGCTTTTCTGAGATCTACAAAGACTGCGCAGTACTTTCCTCTTTCATATCTCAGTGCATCCTCTATCACGTCCATTGAATATTTCACTGCTTGTTCCATGTTCCGCCCTTCATAAAACCAAATTGACATTCTGGGATGTTTCCCTCTATTGCCCCGAGTAGTCTTTTGTTTAGGATTTTCATGAATATTTTGAAGGATGTGTTTTCCAGTGCCACGCCTCTGAACGAATCCGGTGATGCTCTGTCCCCCAGGTTTATAAGATTCAGAATAAGTTCAATTTTTATGCTGGTCTGTGTGGTTCAGTGGTTAGCTTCTGAACTACTAATCCCACTACTACTAATTGTGGATTAAAACTCAGCCTATACCAGTGTTTTTAAGTGTATTTAAGAGGATAGCCCCATGTTATAGATTTACTGGGAAGTAGAAGAACTTTTGCAGGAGAATATTCCATCACACTAGCACTGCTGATGTGATATTGGCAATTGACAGTGTCATTAACAGACAAAATATTTGGGCATATGTGCGTGCATTCACGTATACAGAATAACTCGGAAACGAAAAGTCAGTTTAATACCAAACTTGCTATTTAATTTCAGCATCTTTCAAGGATGTGACACAAGATTTTCAAGAAAATCTCCCATCCCAGATTGTTTTTCACATGAACAATTCTCTAAAAATTTTATTTTCTCAAAAATAGCTGTAACAATTTTCATTAAAATACCATATGTTTAATATATTTTTATTACAAATGAAATGTATGTCTTGAAATTTTTAGGTATGTCCTTAGAAGTCATCTTCATTCTGGGTGACTTTTGATTAACCAGTGAACCATAAGAGACAGACAAAATCTTACTATACAAAAAAGTGTAGATCTTGTTAAAGCATACAATTTATGTCAAATAAATGTTTTTATGAAGTGAACCATGTCAAAAATAATTATTGTTTTTTATATCAATGTTTACAATAGTTCTACTTTTCTCAAATGAGAATTTTTTAATATTTTTATTTCTTGGTTATAGAAAGAATGGAATTTCAAAGCCATTATGTTCAACAATCTCCTTAAAGATTTGACTATCACCTATAACCTACTATATTCCCCTTGTACATTCAAAAAATTAGTTATAAGATAATTTCTGTAAATGTTAATGGAAATAACAAAGCAGATAATTTGAAAGTAATGAGTCGGTAATTCAAACACAAACATCAACATCACTTAGAACGGTTTGTTCCCATCGTCAGCAGTTATCCGACTGGTTGGATCCGTGGTTTCCTGAAGTGAGCTGGTTGTCTCTGGTGGCATCTGTTGTCTGTGAGATGAACTTCCAAAGAGAGTTTTCAGGTGGCAATTCAAAATTTAAAGTATATTGTTTGTTTTTTATAATTAGCAATTTTTCCCAAACATCAAGTTCGGCTGCATTACTGGCGGGCTTTCATGATTTTATATTTGGTACAATTTCATGATTGGTAGACCAGAAATGGTGGGCTATTGCTGATTTTTCAATTTGTTTATATTTCACACATCTCATATGTTCCTGTAATCTAATATGTAAACTTCTTTTGGTTTTCCTATGTAGAACTTATTGCAGTCTGAGCAGTTGATTTTGTATATACCTGATTTCTTGTTTTCAGGTACTGGATCTTTCAGGTTGTTGCACAGTAAGTTTTTTAAATTGAATTTATTTATTGGGGCTAGGGTGGTGATGTACTTCTTGAATATCTTGTTGAATTTATGATGCACTCTGGGATGATATGTGAATTTCCTGAACTGTGTCTCAGATTTTGATTCTATTAATTTTGTGGTTTCTGTGTTTCTGTTTCTTGAATTTCCAATTTTTTTTTTCTATTAATTGTTTCCTGTATCCATTAATTGCAGCTATGTTAATCATGTGGTTATATTCTTTGATGTATTCATTCTGTTTCAATGGGATGTTGACTAGTCTATGTGCTAAGCTGTTCAAAACTGAATGTTTGTGGGGCGTAGGGTTGTAGCTATCGTTCTTGATGTAATTATCTGTTTGTGTTGGCTTCCTGTAGATGCCAAAAGATATGTTAAAGTGAAGCAGATGTGTAAAAAATACGACTCATCTAAAAATTAATAATTTTTCGCTTCACTGTGGTGTTCCAATACAGTTAAATCTCGACATATTGAAGTGACGTTAAGTCAAGAGGAACACGCGAAAGTTAGATCCAGCCAATTTTAAAAACCGGACAACATGGAGGTAAGAACGTTCACATTTGACGAAAGTGAAGCAGATGTGTAAAAAATACGACTCATCTAAAAATTAATTTTTCGCTTCACTGTGGTGTTCCAATACAGTTAAATCTCGATATATTGAAGTGATGTTAAGTCAAGAGGAACACGCGAAAGTTAGATCCAGCCAATTTTAAAAACCGGACAACATGGAGGTAAGAACGTTCACATTTGACGAAAGTGAAGCAGATGTGTAAAAAATACGACTCATCTAAAAATTAATAATTTTTCGCTTCACTGTGGTGTTCCAATACAGTTAAATCTCGATATACAATCTACAATTTTCTCCCACCGACTGAATGGTATCTTTTGATGTAATCTCTTTGTTTCCAAGTGTTCCGAGAGACAAACTCCTGATTAGTGTTCAGTTTAAGCCAGCTTTGTTACGAAAAAGATTGCAGTAAAAAGAAGGCTTACTCATAGAATACATGCAAATATGGCTTCAGTCCCAACAATTAGACCAAAACATCATAGAGGAATACCTTCACTTAACTAATATTTGCATTGAACATTCCTTTTTTACATTCAATAAAAAAATGTTCAAATAAAAATCAGGACTATCTATGGGCAACCCATTGTCTCCATTTTTGGCGGACCTCTTCATGAGCTTTTTGGAAACCCATATCACAAAGGCACTCCCACTAATTTTTAAACATTGGTATACATATGTGGATGACATTTGGGCAATAGTAAATGAGAAACAAGTGGATGATGCATTAAAACTGCTTAATTTACAAAATCCTGCAATAAAATTTTCCATAGAAAAAGAGACAAACAATGAAATCCCTTTCTTAGATTTGAAACATACCAGAAAACATAATAAACTTGAATTTGGCATACATAGAAAGGAAACACACATAGAACATTTCATAATATCAGATGGATATAACCCAAGACAATACAAACATGCTGTTATCAACAGTTTAACTTACAGGCTTGTTAATGTACCTTTAAACAAAATAGAATATATCAAAGAGTACAATAATATCATTCACATTGCAGAATACAATGGATTCAGTGCTGAATTAGTCAACAAGAAAATTGATAAATTCAAAAGACAACAAAGATGCAAACAAGTAACTACTCTTTCCCCAATCAGCAATGAAACTTCATACAGAAAATTTACATATAATCCCAGAGCTACACACCTTTTCCAAAAAGTCTTCAAAGAACACAATATTACTTTGGCCCCACAGAACAAATTCAGTGTACAACACCTTTTGAAATCACATAATACAAGAGAGATACCCACAGACAAAAAATCAGGTGTGTACTGGATAAATTGCAAGGGCTGTGACAACTGTTACATTGGAAAAACAAAAAGGAACTTGAACATTAGGCTTAAAGAGCATTTTAGGAACATCAGGAACAAAGAAATAGATAAATCGGCGATAGCGTACCATTTTTGGAAGGAGAATCATGATATAGAACAAGAAATTCACTTATTAAAAAGTGTCCAAGGTCCAGCTGCATTAACCATGTGGGAAAAAATCTTCATAAAGAAACATGAAAGAAAATTGTGTGTGTATTTAATGCTCAGAATTTGATAATAAAATCATTTTTCTTCTTGCTTCCTAATATTTGGAGACTAGATGTTCTTGATTTTGGAGAGTTTCAAATACAGTTAGATGATCGATGTTCATTAAATCGTCTTTACCACATAAACAGCACTGTGGAGAAGTTAATCCAACCTTGAATAAATGTCCATTCAAACAATCGTGGCCTGTGATTAATCTGAACATTGCTACTGAAGATTTTCGAGGTAGATCTGGAATTGTCTTTAGTTTGTTTTGGAGATCTTTCCAATTAAGTTTTTCAGAGGAAACTAGGTAGTTGTTATATAGTTTTGTGAAGATGTTTTTGATTAGTCTTTTAACTGTTTCATAGGGGATATTTTGGAACCCTTCTTGGCCAATATATCTGCTTGCTCATTGCCAGAAATTCCACAGTAAGATGGTATCCATTGGAAAACTATACGTATATTTAAATTTTGAAGATGTTTAATCATATTATGAATTTCATTTATCTTTTCAGATTCTGGACAGTCATTTGAAATAATAGCCTGAATAGCTGCTTTAGAATCTGTTAAAAACTATGTTGGAAAGCTTATTTGTCCAGGCAAATAGATTTTGTAAGGAAGCATAAATTCCATCAAAACTTGTTAAGTAAATTCCAACATGCTTATAGAAAGAAAAGAATTTACAGGTAGCTCCTGCTCCTGACCATCTTCTGAAAGAAAATGGTTTAATTTGGACACAACCTTTGAAGAAAAACCAAATTTTAAGTTCATCAAGATACCAACAGAGACGCACCTATCACCTCCGTGGAGTTCACCGAACCGACATTCATTAGTCGACAACAGCTGATGATGTTACGAAGATCCTAACGAAATGCGTTCTAGGTAAATACTAGCAATAAGTGGAGCATTGAGTATTAGTTTGACTCAAAATTATATTAATTTTGTGGTTTATTGTATCATAGTCCTTACACAATGGAATATAACACAGTTAATTGCATTAAACCTAATTGGCATAAGATGCTGATAAGTTGCTACTATTAGAATAACTTTAAAACCTCTTCCTGAATATAGAAATATCGATTCTTAGTAACTGGTTATTGGCATTCTCAAGATTTAATGCCCCAAAGATCTCTCAAATTCCAAACTAGTCACTTGCCAATGCGCCACTGAACAGCGATTAACTATTTACATTGTCATTCTTTTGTTTCTGCGTTACTTTGGAAGTTTACTGCATATTTTAAATAGTGTGTTGCTTGTGAATGTGATGTCATTTACATTACTGCTAATGATGGTAGAAGGTCACACATTTTTCGTACCAGAGACTTGTGTATTCACCTGATTTAAGACTGATTTAGAAATACTTTGCATTTTAAAATGTACTGGGTAATCTCTCTAATTTGTATTGTGCTGTTCTTTGCAATTCATACTAATGGGTGGTGTTTGTGAGGGCTTGGAATATGCAAATATTAAATTATATTCATCACATTTTACAATTCGAGGTCATTTGTGGCAGTAATTTTTGCTATGTCTGAATTCTTGGGGATTACACATTATATAATACTGCGTTTTGGTTTATGAGGTTCAGGTTTTACAACAGCGTAGTACAATCTTGTTACATTATAGATGTTCTCATTATTAGGATTAGATTTCAGATTAAGAAAAAGTAATGGTAATGGAATTTTGTGACAGGATAGTGCACAGGAATCATTTGTATTGATTTATATGCTAAAGAGGTTATTTCTTTCATAACAGCTGTGTATTACTACTCTGAAACAGCGCTTATCTCTTATTTGATATGTGTATTACTGAGCTTCATTTTTGTCAAAGTAGGCAGTAGTTTTTCATAGCCTTCTGTTGAATCAGAACAAAATTTGACTTTCTGAGTATCGATGGCAATATGTTTAAAATGCCCAATAGTTTGTTATATGTTATAATATTCGTGTATTATTTACATATGTCAGAGGTGATCTGCTTACCTTGTTTTTCTCTTCCTCATCTTGTTCTAGATCTTCCAGAAGTGCATGTGGATTAGGACTTGCAAATTGTGAAGTAATTGGCAATTTTTCTGTCCTTTTCCATTTTAATGCATAGATGCTTTCTTCATGTGTGTCTAAGGTGAATTGGTATAATAACAGTATGGAGATTATATTGAAATAACACATAAGCCAAACTTATACCCCTTGCTAACACTTCCACTACAAGAACAGTCACTGATAGAACAAATCAACCAAAAACAACATGAATTAACTCATAACTGAATTATGTTGTTTTCAGAAAAAATTCTACTAACATAGCAGACAACGCCTCAACATTCTTTTTTTGCATCAGATTTTATTCCTTTTTTTCAGTTGCACAGCTGCAATAAGCAAACATTTAAAATATTGCATTTGAAAACAATTTGAAAAAACTGTTTAAATTTTTGAGATAAAGGTTCAAAGTTGTTGCAGTTAGAGAAACCAGCAACACATACTTTTACCCACCTCAGTAGCATAGATGGTAGCATGTCTGCCTTATGTTCAAGAGGTCCTGAGTTCAAATCTCAGTCAGGGTGAGTTACCTGGATACGGTTTTTCTCCAGGGTCTTCCCTTATCCTGAAAGATGAATGTTGGGTAACTCTAAACTCTATGGACCCTGGGCTCTTTTGAGTGTCATTTCACTCATTTCATTCATTGTCTGATATGACAATGTTGGAGGACGTTTTTAAGTCATACTTTATTGCTGTAATAACAGAATGAGTTGCCAGTATTCACAGTGTTAAATTTCTTGTACTCCAGGTCATCCGTTGCTTGTGTTTATCCTCCAGTATTCACAGTGTTAAATTACTTGTACTCCAGGTCATCCATTGCTTGCGTTTATTCTCCACTTTAAGCTCCTAACTATAACTCACAATTACGTTTCTGTTTTGCATTTTCTGTTAATCATTCTGTGTTGTTTGCTATTGGTATTAATCACATTATTTATAGATTTCTGAAAATGACTTTTCATACACACATTTAATGTAAACACATGTTGCACACATCAACATCATCTGTACTTTCAAGCCTTGCTTTTAACCTGTCAGACACCATTTCTTCAAATTAGCACCGCAATTATAAGGTGAACTTCCTGTGTTATGCATTAAGTTCATAATTAACTTTAGTGAACCCTTAATAGTTACGTGAAGGTCAAGAACTTATAAAGCATATGAAAAAAAATCTTCTGTGTGGAATCACATGACCTTCTGTACTTCAACAAACTGTTTTTAAAATCTGGATGAATAGAGCCAGACTGAAAAATTCAATGGCACAGCCGGGACTTGAACCATGGATCTCCTGGTCTCCATCTGGTTGCTCTATACCACTGAGCTACTATGGCTAACATGCCAACATAACATTGAATTCTCCAACTGACTCTTATGTTTCGCTGTAAACCACTAGGGGTTCTCATATACAATGAGATGCATACCTTTTTGTGGCGACTTACTATGCTGTAAGTACTTAAGTCCCAGGCTTCATAGTTAAACCACTGTTTTCAGGTAAATTGATGGAAATAATCATTTCTTCCACACTAACTGTGTGTAGGCTAAGGTTTGGATGAATAGAGCCAGGCTGAAAAATTCAATGCCATAGTCGGTATTTGAACCACGGATCTCCAGGTGTCTGCCTGGTTGCTCTGAGTATTTAATGTCATGTCGGCATGTTGGCCATAGTAGCTCAGTGGTTTAGAGCGACCGGACGGAGACCGGGAGATCTGTCGTTCAACTCCCGGCTATGACATTGAGTTTTTCAGTCTGGCTCTATTCATCTAAACCTTAACCTACACATGACTAATGTGGAAGAAATGATTATTTCCATGTTTCTAAATCACTTATTCTGCTATGAACTTCATGTTAATCAAGATATAGGTTTGTAAAAATTGCTATATTACTATTTCCTTGTAGGTCCAATGGCAGTAGAGGAATAAGGTATTTTTAAGCAAGCCAAATATTTTAAGAGCTGGTTGCTCTGTGATGGTTGTGACATTCCATTCTCTTTGCACGGCCAGGACATATAAAAGAAGTTTAAGTGTTTGAAAATTCAAACCAATACAAGGAATTTTTTGAAAATGTTTATTGTCACATTTTTTACATAAATTGTGTGCTTTAATGAGATTTACATTTTTTGTATAGTATAGTAAGATTTTTGTCTATCTCTCACATTTACCATTCATACAAAAGTTATCCAGAAAGACACATTTCATGTTCATAAAAATTTCATGAATATCTACATATTATTCTAATCAGTTTCACAGAGGTATTTTAAAGAAAGTCAAGGACCCCACTCGTTCCCCATGGAACTGCAAGCTCAAAGCTCTACTACTCCCACTCTTCAGTTTGATTCAAATGAGGCTCTCAAAATTGCGCAGAAGATTGGACGAGTTCATGTTTTTTTTTGGGGGGGGGGGAAGAAATGTCAGTTCTAATAGCGAGAAGCACATTTTTTGTAGTGTTTAACATCCACTTTTACTGCATGTGGCACCGCAGATGGTGACACTGATGATACATGGATGGGGCACCGGTGGAATGAGATGGCGTGGGAAACCGGAGCACAGGAGGAAACCCGCCCCTACGCCGTTTTGTCCACCACAAACTTACATGCGATCGCCTGGGATCGAACCTGACCAGTTTCGGTGAAAACGAGTGGTCTAACCATTCGGCCATAGTGCGGCTCGAGACGCATATGGTAACCTACTAAGAGGTTGATAACATACCCACTGGAGTTCTTTAGGCTTGTCCCCTGTTATAAAATTCAAGTAGATGAACATATAATAATTAATGTTATTAATTGTGTATATGTGTGTCTGTGTAAGAGAGAGAGAGAGGGGGGGAGAGTTTGATCCGACCTTGTGAAAACATTAAATTCTTTATTCATTTTCATATTTTATTCATGAATGTCTGACAAGGCCATTAATGGAAAGCAAACCGAAAGGAGAGGCGCTAATTCCACAGACCCGTGAAGTGGTAAGAAATGTGAATAATTTCATTGCAAAATATGGACAGTGTGGTATGATTCTATATTAAAAACGTTGGAGAAAGTGTAGCTGAGGCTACAGGAGTGTCTGAAAGAAGCGTTGGACAAATTATGTACATTCCGGTGCTTCTAGTTCTTTCTCCACGCTCCACAAGAAAAGACCCAAAAGAATGTACCGAGCTGCCTTAGTTTCAATGAGGTTACAGTTCGCCAAAGTGTCAATGAATTCTACATTACCGAGAAACAGAGGCCTACACTAAGGGAGGTGCATACAAATTAATGATTCCATAGATTTTGAAGGAAGTGTATCTACTCTAAGTAGAATACTGTGACTTTGTGGGTTCGTAGAATTAAAAATCTGAGTTGCAGATATTCCAAATCTCTTTTATTTCAGTAGAAATACACTTATAGATTACAGCAGCATTACGTTACGTACACAGTCTACCAAGGTCGATGACTATGACAAACAGTGACAGCTGATTATATCAGCTCTCGTTACAACAACACTTTACAGCTGTTACTTCTCTCTGTTTAGGACTGTCCGCTGGCGTGTCACAATCTCTTATATATCTCTTTGATAAGTTCGAGATATTTCCCGAATAAACATGAATTCGAATGCTCTATAGAACAATCAAAATATCACTAGAATGTTCCGATTACCTCACTTATCTGTGTCGGTAAGTCGTCTCAGTGATACACAATCCGACTGTTATCTTTAGCTGCAGGCTCTTTGTGTATACAAACTGCGCTTATCTCTCGGCACCGAAACTTCCGTGCTTTCGCCGCAACAATACTATTCTACTGCTATTTATTGCAAAGGTAGTCAGTAACTAAGTAATTGTTACTTTACCACTCTTGCCTCACATCGAAACTAAAATAACGCAGCTATGAACATGAAAAAAGTGAAATGAACAATATACTAGTGGCAGACATGGATATATTAAATCCCGTCAAATGGCTCGAGACAGAGAAACTGATAAAGAGACTTACTAGTAATGGTAAACAGAATAGTTAAAAAGATGTTCAAAATAATTCAGCCCCTTAGAGCAAAATAATAGTAACCCCGAGAGTGCAATTGCTCATAATCTGAAAAACTAAGCTTAGGATCTGCCACAGTTTCTTTTATTTCATATACGATAAACACACTGGTCCGAGCATAAATTTTAATATATACAGAATATGTTTATAACTGCTATTTGACATTTGCAAGAGTTTGTTTTTAAAACAATAGCTTATTTTGTATATTTTGTGGGTTACCACCATTATCTTGCTCCATTTTTGTAGTGTTTAAGCCCCTTTTACTATCTGCGGCACCGCAGGCGGTGACACTGATGATACATGAAATGAAGTTGAAGCACAGGTGCAATGAGATGGTGGGAAACAGCAGTATTTGGAGGAAATCCGCCCCGTCGCAGTTTTGTTCACCACAAATCTCATATGTGGTCGCCTGAGACCGAACCCAGGCAGCTTTGGTGAGAGTCGAGTAGTCTAACCACTCGGCCACGGCGCGGTCATCTTGCTCCAAGGAGCTGAATTTTGACTCGTAAACGCATGAACGATTCTAGATGCTTTCCGCGGGTATTTAGACGATTGTGGCAAGAAATCTCCCAACGCCTTGACCAATTTAATAAAAGCAACTAAGTCTACACCACCCAACACAACTGAATGTGAATATGTATACAGTGCTGTGAAAATAATTGTCAATAAACTTACAACAAATACTTTGTTTCATATGCTAAGATTCAAAGGTTCCACCATTTTATAAGTGAAACGCTATTTCTATATTAAGTCAATAAGACATTGTTGATCACACGTGTCAAGCAACCTCCCCCTATCCTTCTTTGCTGCTTGCAATACACAGTCTTCTAACCCGTGGTATGTAATTAAGGGTTGCGTTCCACAATATTGTTGGCTGGGCGTTTAGCGAAGACTGAACTCTCTTTTTATTTCATAGTATTCAAAGATGCTCCAATGTACTATATATACGAGGGGGGGGGGGCAAAAGAAACGGGATTGTTGTCATAAAAACTTTATTGATGAACCTTTTTACAAAGTTACTTCAGTTAATTTCAAAATACTCTCCATTACATGCGATGCACTTGTCAAGTCTCTTTTCCCACTGTTGGAAGCATGTTTGGAACTCTTCAAGTTTGATATTGTCCAGTGCCCTTTGCGAAGCTGTTTTTACCGCCTCCACATCGTCATAACGCTCCCCTTTTAGCGTTTTTTTTTTCATTAGTGGAAATAGGAAAAAGTCGCACGGGACTAGGTCCGGCGAACACGGAACGTGGGGAACGACAGACCACCTCTGAGATGCCAAATAGTGGGTCACTCGTAAGACCGTGTGTTATCGTGATGCAGAAACCAGTTACCTGATCGCCAAAGTCCCGGGCATTTCCTCCGCACATCCTCTCGCAGACGCCTTAAAACATCCAAGTAAAAGTGCTGATTAACAGTCTGACCAGGGGTTACGAATTCCCGATGAACAATTCCACGAACATTAAAAAAGATAATGATCATCGTTTTCACATTTCACCTCACTTGCCTTGCTTTTTTTGGTCTGGGAAAGTTGGGAGTCCTCCACTGGCTTGACGCTTGATTGGTTTCTGGGCCATACCCGTAACACCGACTCTCATCCCCTGTAATGACTTTGTTAAAGAAATTTGGATCACGTGCTGTCTCTGTTTTCAAGTTCTGACACACATTCATGCGGATGGTTTTGTGTTCCGGTGTGAGAAGGCGCGGAACAAATTTAGCAGCAACACGTCTCATGTGCAAATCCTCCCTCAAAATCCGCTGGCACGAGCTCTACTGATTCCTGTCGCTGCTGAAATTTGGTTGATCGTTTGGCGACGATCCTCGTGTATCTTTTGGCGGACCTTTTCAATGTTCTCCTCATTTCGCGATTTTGAAGCGCGTCCAGAACGAGCTTGGTCTTCAACACACATCTCACCACGTTTAAATTACCCAAACCACTCGAAAACCTGTGTGCGGTTTATAGCGTCCTCCTGAAAAGCTTCCTGAAGCATTTGGTGTGTCTCCGTTGCAATTTTTTTAAGCAGGAAACAAAATTCACACACACACTCCTTGTTCTTTTAAAGTTGCCATAACGACTTCGCAGAGGTAACCCGTCAACAGTCAGAGAAACACAATACCACACTTGCACGTTCAGCTCTACACTGACGCCGTCTGCACAGCTGTTTCATGAAGGTCTCTACTAACACCATCTAGCGTGAGAACCCTGCACTACGTCTACGAGTGGCAGCGCCCTCGGAGTCCGGTTTCTTTTGGGTCCCCCCTCGTACCAAATTCCGCTTTCAAGCGTAGGGAGCCATAAATAAAGGATATTACACAGGAAAAAAATATGAATGCATAATTGAAGTTGTAAATAATACAGATAACTGGAAACAATTTGAATATATATCCAGGTGGTCCGGACCCGCCCCCCTCCAAATGAATTATCATTTCAAACTTTTAATAAATATTTGAAATAAAACTTAGTTTAAAATAAATCGAAAAAGTTTATTCAAGCTTCTCATCTTAACGTCTCTATTCACTGTCAGGCAAACATGAAGTTATTTAAGAGATAGACGAAAAGTTACTGCACAGCAGCTGCAGAACGCGTTAAAGTACACAAATAATGTTGATTAGAATTCCCAGATACTTAAAGGTATGTAATTTTTAACTTCTATGTTCCTATTCGCTTTTTCATTCAAGGAGAACTAATACTTCAAATGCATCAATCAGTGGTTCGGTTTTTAAATATCTGATTACTACTTATATCACTTTATCCCAGGTATAAGAACAAAAAAATGTGCAATGTGCAAGGCCTTTCTACAGAATTTATCCAAAGAAACAAGACAAAAGCAAACTTTTGTAAGAACAATTTGTTGAAGCTTGGGTGGAGAAAGTCATGTGAATATAATACATTACATGTGTTTTTATTTTTTTACTAACATGATAAAAACACACCCCTGATTAATTTATTAAAAGCAAATAATTCAACGTAGATTTTTGGACCCCCCCCCCCCGGAAACTGACTTCTAAATACGTTCCTGGTGTTAGCAAAGATAGCTGGAAGTAAGCATCATATAGCCGTCTAACATTTATAGTTAAACCAGTAATTATGATAATTATTTTGTTAGATGTCGCCCTAAATTAAAGTTGTCAAATAGAAATACTGATACCTTAAGTGTTTAAATCAGAGAATGTCCTCCAAGATTTCATTACTAAAATTATATGTTTAGAAGTAACCTTAAGTTACATGTCATACATGTTATTAATTTCCACTACGTTTTATTATTTTTTTTATCAAATAATCAGTTTATTTCTCCGATGCATATTTTGTGTTCTCCTGATAGGCAGCCTGTTCAGCTTAAGATCTAGGTTATCTTGTTTTGAAGAATTTAGCCTGATAACGGCTATAAAATGTGTTGCTCTGGACAAGAGAAATCTTGTTCTGTTTATCTTTAACGTTTCGCTGCAGCATGAGGCTTGTGGGAACAGGATATAGTGCGTTCTACTGAAATGAAGTAGCTAGTTCATATCTATACCTTGTAGATTACTGAATGCACAGCACCTACAGCTGTTTGTATCCTGCAAAAAAGATTTGAGAGCTAGTATTTCATTGCATTCAGAATTCAAAAAGTTCTTCTGAGTGCTAAATAATGGATTTAAGCTGAAAATAGTTTTCCTTCGTTTGATTCCTTTTGGATCCTGGTACTGTGCTTGTTCGATCAATCTGTTCCCATAGTCAATACATATTAAAATTGGTTCTGGAAATTTTCTGCTAATAGGAAATGAATTTCAATTATTACAGCGATATATTAAGGAGTGTTTAATTTTGTTGTTGACAACTACAGGTTTGTCACGAAACTATAAGACTAAACCATGAGACGTCGGCTATGCATAATTGGATTTCTGCTCTTAATTATTCTATCTTCATTGTACATGGTAAGTTATTACGATTACTGTTTAAAAATAATGAAAATAATTGTTATTAGAGTTTACCAACAACCTAGCATAAGTTGTGATCACGGTTGCAGGACATCTGTTTCATGTAAAATATGTGATTATATAGTGTTTAAAGTAACCTGCTTTCGGATAGATACAAAGTTTGAAACAAAATATTAACATTATTAATAGATATTTCGTGCTGAAATAAACTACTCTATCTTACGCTCATCTAAGCTCAACCAGTTAGCATCCATGTCACCGTCATCCGAGTCTTTGCAAAGCTATTTCATGAGGACTTTTTCTACTGTTTATAGACCTCCTTTGAGCAACTCCTTGTTCAAAATCATCTTTCATTGTTATAAAAGTTATTAGCTTTCTATATAATTCATGTTGTATTAAGCCCCAATGGTTTCTTACCACCACATCTCTTAGCTCGGCACAATCAGTGTTCCAAAATACTCCGTGTATTAAAATGATTTTTACTCTCGAATTTGAAAGATTTAATTACATGTTAGTTTTTGTATCATAAACATTAATAATGTTTAGTGGTTTCAAATCATATGATAATCCATCTTGATGATACATGTACATGATAACACCTTGAACAAAATACTGCTCTAGAAATTGGAGCATATTAAGCAAAACAGTTTCATACAGAGATAAAGTTCTAATACAAACCTAGGGGATTTCGCACTAAGTCTAAAGTCACGGTGAGAGCACGGGAGGGAGGAGATGGGAGTTCCAACGGATATGCCAGACCCCGGAGTATGAGACGCGATCGAAGATTCATCTCGGCACCAGGTCTTCTCTTCTCGTAGCCACCAGCATCATGGGCTTGGACACTAATCTGCTCTTCGGGGACAGGGGCGCACAAAATCCACCCTAGGCTGAGAACAGCAGTCACAAAACATAAATTTCACCAAGCAATACACTCTCTCATTGCTGACACTTCCAATCGAGAGATATTGGATTGAAATAATGACGAAATAAAATGGAAGAAGGAGAGATCCCGAAAGAAAATTAAATGGTCACTATGAGTAGAACCCTAATGAATAACGAAAACCGCGAAAAGTCTTTGGTCAGATGGTCTGGTCATCCGCTATCAATGTGACTCTCAAGCGTACGCCTGAGCCACTCAACTTAGTAGATAGCCCACAATATTGAATTTTTCTCTACCGAAAAGACCATGCACTTCATCGGTGATATTGCCATTCCCTGCCACACGTTAAGGTCTGGCAAGTTCCTACCCAATGTAACAAATTTTATTTGTTTTAAGTTGTTTAGGATCTTTATCTTTTCATCTTATTATAAGCATAGAAAGTGGTCACTTCATTATAGATTTGTTGCTTTAACCATTCCTCTTCGATCTGGTCATATAAATCTACACTTAAATATAACTGTTCCGGTTGGATGATAATATTCATGATAACCATTTACGATATCAGCATGTGGTAGGATTTCTTCCCTAGCAACCTTCAAAACTTGCGGATAGATACTTTGGAAACGTTTAGCTTCTTGGATTTCTTGGATAGTCTGCAAGGCGACATAATAGAAGGTCCTGTATGGCATCTCGCAGCGCCGTTCAGGTTATGTGTATATCCCGGTTTAGAGGCGTCTGCGGTGGAATATATGATAAATTATTGTCCTGTGTCGACGTCGGCTGTGGTGGCTGCTCGTTACTCGGTGCAGAGGGCACTGGGCCTGCTCTTTGAACTGGAATGTGCTTCCATATGTGGTTCAATATCGGCAGCACAGATAACGCCCAACGCACTTAGCGGTGGAGGCGTACGTCCTGCGCCCAAAGGCAAGACTCAGCTACGCTATGTCGGCTCTCAATGAGGAGGTATGACAAACGCAACTGTCTCTAAAGGACTGTCAATGCCCACCCTATCCAATAGCGTCATCCCCACAACAGCGCAGGCATCCGGTCGCAGAAAATGGTTTCACCCTCATTCATGAGAGCCACTTGGAGAGGTCTCAAGAAACTCTTTGCAGTGGTGCTTCATATGAGGAGTTCTCCAATTTAACCCTGTTTATTCTAGCATGGACTATCGTAAAAAGATCTTGTGTATATTTTGCTGTGGCAGGCTACCTAGCGAATCACTAAATGAGCCTAAACCTTCACGATTAAGAAAGACCTGTTCATTTACAACTGTCTATACGGAATGCGTCCTATTTACCACCAAGCACCACTGTTCAACTCTGTAAGATTAGTATATTGATTGATTCGTTTTCTGCAACGGTATATTGTTGTCTGTATTGCTTTTGAATGGTAGTAAACCAGCACAGATTAAACGTATTTTATTTCACGAATTTCCATGTGATTTAGAAGCAAGAAGGAAATGAGCGAAGGTTATGTTATGAAGTATATCAAGGTTCAAAGGAGACTCTTAGCAGCTAACCCTGGAAGATATTTTATATCATTGCCCCAGATGTGGTGCCTCGTCAGGGAGGGCTAATTTGAGAGGGAACAGGGTGGCCTTACATAGAAGACGCGACAGCCAAAAGTAGGGTTCCTAGAATTTACAGATTTGAGCCTCCCGAGTGGCAGCTGGTACAACGTGTTTCCTTTCCCCTTACACGTTTACATATTTCACTGAAGAGCCTAGCATTGACAGATCATCCCCGATCTAAAGAGGAGACGAATGTTTACGGAGAGCATATTCCTTGTCATACAACGCTGACGCCGGGACTCTTCAAGCTTAAAATCCTGATACAGCCAAGGAGGTTGCAGCTGATATGAAAGGAAATTGTGCAATACTTAACGCCCACTTGTACTATATGCAGCACCGCAGACGGTGACAGAGATTGATACATGAGATGAAGGTGGAGCACTGGTGGAATGAGATGGCGGGAGAAACCGAAGATCGCGGAGAAACCCGCCACAGCGCCGTGTTGTCCACAACAAATCTGTCTGCGGTCGCCTGGGATCGAACTCTCGCCACCTTGGGGAGAGTAGAGCGATCTAACCACTCGGCCACAGCGCGGATGTTATGGAACGAGAAGTAAAATGAAATGGGGGACAGAAAGTAGGATGTAACCAACCTTTCCAGGACTCGTAAGGACACACTGAAAGCCCCAAAAACACATGGTCGGGAAGATCAGTCGCGAGATCGAACCCATTATATTTTGGATGCGAATTGTACACATTGCCACGATACCAACTCGCTCGATGGTTGAAAGTTAAATTTTTATAAACAGTTTTAAACAATATACCGGAGTAGTGGGCCGAATATAAAATGTTACTCAGTTCATATCCAACATTTGAAATAGTTCATAATAATATGGTCAAACATACTATATATTCGGTTTTGTGACAGCCGTTACATAGAAGTTAATTTTTTATTATCTTTTTGGAAGTAAATTTGAATTGTACCTACACACTGCCTGCGATGAATCATTATAAATTCGTGTTTTCAAATTCAATTTTAAGTATAATATAAAGTAACTGGCTTGCACGTTTTAATAAATATTTACTAGTTTTTGCATAAAAAGCATACACAGTATAACCCATTTCTTTGTAATTTAAATAAATCGTCATAGAAGTTATTTAATTCCTCGGCAATTATTTAATTTGTATAAACTGTCCAAATAAGTTTCTTCATCAATTATGGTAGTGATCCTTTTGAGTAAATTTCCATGACCATTGGATGACAAAGAGCTTCTTTCACATTACAAGTTGTTGAAAAATACTTGTGAGAGATAACGCTATTTAAAAGCGCACCAATACAGAATTGCTTTCAATCTTTTAAATAATGCCAATATAATGCAAATATTGGAATAATTAACAAAAGTGTCAAAAACCTCCGAACCGGCTACGCATGCTTTTGATTGTTCTCAACCATGGCGCTCGTCTTCGACTACTGTTATCATAGAAAGACGTAGATGAAACCATATAGTTTTAAAACTATTTAAAGGCTTTACTTACCAGCTTTATGAGAGGAAATGCTGAAACTGGCCTCCGTCGATGTCTATATATTTTCCGCACCTCTTCAGGATACTATCAGCCATCGTAGTTCACGTTGTGAAATGCTGGCAATTTCCTGACAGATATTTTATTTTAATTCTTCCAGGGTGTGTGGGTTTTCTTGTACAATTTGTTTTCAGTTACCTCAGAGATTTTTTTTTCACGCACGAGACTTGATTCCATCTTCATGAATATGTGTTTACCAAAATAATTGTTATTGAAGATATGAAAACCCTAATATTGTTCACAAAGCACCCGTTCATGACGAAAAAAATGGTGTATGGTGTGCTATTAGCGGAGAAAGAGAACTATTCCTTTTTAGAGTCAAGTGTTGTGGCCCGTATATATGTGAATACTATTGCGTTAATTGAGAAATTACAGTCAGAGAGCGTGATTTTGACTTTTTCAATAAGACTCTGCAAATCTCATACGACAAATATTTTGATGAGAATAATTGAAAGTGTGTTTCAGGACAAAATTTTTAGTACTCCTCGTCCCCGACATAACCGTCTCCGATTTCCATCTCTGACCCTCACGGTAGAATATATATGTGTATATATATGTATGTTTATATATTGCCAGCCTATGAGTAAAAATATGAAACAGAAAAATGGATCAGGAATTCGTCTTTGCTTACCAGCTCTTTCATGTCTGTTCAATGAGTAAATTTAAAATCTCAATTTATATTTTTAAGTTTTACTATTAATCCTCTGTTATTCCTTGTAGGACGTATGGTCTGAGCACAACGATGGAGAAAATTTCCTTATAAAATCCAAAATGTCCTTATAATATTTATTTTGTGATGAAGGTCTGCAATTTTCTAAGTCTCCCTCTATTCATAATAAGGCAAAAATGTATCCTTTCAAAAACCACGAAGAATTTGTGGAAAACCGACATATACAACTACATTGAAACCAATTCCCTGCTTATTTTGTAAATATTGGGGTGACCTGTGGTCCTTTGCAAAGTTTCAAATTCGAAGGAAGAATATATCTTCATTTCCGAAAGCAAACAACAATTGAATTTCTCTCAGCATAAGCTCACAACACCAAGATATAATCGTAAATTAGTTTAAAAATATTTAGACCGGATCCTGCGTTAGAGTGGACCCAGATATCAATATTAGGCTACAGCACGCAATTGTTGGTGCGATTGTAAAGAACGGTTTACTGCATTACATATTTTATCGCTTATTTGATGAATTAAAATAATGGACAGGATAAATAAATAGGGTAGTTCAACTTTCAAAGCATTTAAATAAGAGCTTAAATATTTTAATTCTATTTATGTCACATGTAGTTGGTACTTCCTCGATTGCGTTGTTTTCTGCAGTCGAAGCGAAGTTCTGGTGCTAATTCGCGCGCACAGCCATTGTGAGACCACCCCGGTAGCGCAGATGGTAGCGTGTCTGCCTCACGTTCAAGACGTTCCGAGCTCGAATCAGGGTGTGTTACCTGGATAAGGTTTTCTCCGGGTTTTCTCTTATCCTGAAAGACGAATGTCGGGTAACTCAGCTCTATGGGCCCCAGGCTCATTTGAGCATAATTTCAGCCATTCCATTTATCGTACAATATGACAAGGTTGGAGGATGTAAAATTACAAAAGAAAGAAGTCATTGTGACGGAATGTTAAAAAAGTTAAGACATAGTAAAAAGGTAATGCATGGGGTAACAGACGCAAGCCTTAGTCTGCCAACCCAACTGCAGGCCTTACGCCAATATATCATCCAACCGATACAGAAAGGAGATGGGATCAGCATCTAGGAGCGCCCAACCGGAAAATTGGCACTATTGACTGGGATTCGCTATCTATTGCAGCTCCTCAAATTTCTGTGGACACCGGTCCTATACTCGCGAATTAAAATGCGCGCTCCCCAAGAGTGGGGTCGAATCTGGGTACAATCCGTGGCAGGGAACAGGTGCACAATACCCTAGTCCACTACGCCACGACGTATTGTTGATTGGAGTACGATTAAAATATTTTTATAACAAAATGTATATTTTGAATTTTCTGGGAGTAGGCTTTGAAGTCGCCGTCATTTTGCATGACTTTTGCGTAAGTAGTAACAGTAAGAGATACGCAAAATGTTACTACAAAAAATGGAGATCGAATTAACACAACAACTTAGGTATTCATTTTCTGGGTGGTTCCCTTACAAGGGAACTATCACTGTACACACACCTTTACACACCTGAAAATTTGATGGTATAATGCCCGCTGTATATAAATCATGTGCACAAAACATTTACTCCGGAGTAGAAACGCAACGCCCAAAACTTAAGCCTGGAAAGCACCGCATGCGACCACTTGTAAGTAGGTCCTGGACATCCCTCGTGAGTTCTGTGTGGGTGCTCCATACGTATGCCACGTGTAGACCGCAGCCAGCAGGGGTAAACAATCCTTCCCGCACAATGCAGTTTATTATGCCTTTATGCTCCGACGTATTCTGGACTCATTTTCAGGTGCTTCCAGCTTCGTACCAATTTTTGGCACACATGCCTCACATAAAGCAGAGATGATCTCAAGCGCGTACATGTGTGAGCATAGTAATAATAATTCCCTTGTTAGATATTTCTTGCTTTGCATTCTCAAATAATTATAGTTTTCTCAGATATGAGGGGTATTATTCCTCTTCTTATGCCCTGACTATGCACAAGGGATGGGATGTCAAATCATCACACAGAGTCCAGCTCTTAAATGATTTGACCATCACTTAAGTATATTGTATTCCCCTATTCACAGTTTCCTCAATGAAGTACCTGGTACAAACATTTTAAAGACACACACAAACATATGTATATATAAACTGTACGAAAACTGTTCTCTATCCCTTTTAAGATCGGGCCTGAGGAGCCGAAGCTTTGGATCCGATAGAGTGAGTGAGTGTGTGGTGTTTAAGGGCCCGTCGACAGCTAGGGATCCGATAGAGAACCAGGTTAGGTGATCAGCCCAATACCTGGTGTGAAGATCAGGAAAGATGATGATGGAGCAATTGGTTGAATGCTGACGGGGCAAACCGGAGGACCCGGAGAAAACCCGCCCCAGCGCCATGTTGTATACTACAAATTTCACTTTGCGGTCGCCTGGGATCGAACCCGGGCCGCCGTGGTGAGAGCCAAGCGGTACGGAACCTTTTCAGAAAAATCCAGATTTTCGTCGGAGACTTTCTGCATTTGTGTTTAAATTAAGGCCTGTTACTAGGCATTGGAAGGGCACTCTTAAACATCAAGCTTTAAAGATAGAACAATAAAGATTAATTTCCGGAATTTGTCAAATTTTAAATAATATATTCTCTTATCATATAGAACTGGAGTTCACTATTTAAATGCGGATGCTTATGTAATCCAATTGCATTAGTTATCCTTCTCGAGTGCTCACATGTCACAACCAAGCGAATTTAATTACCTGATACTGTGAGCTTTTTCTCGCACAAAACGAGATACCGGTGACATTTTCTTTATCGTGTAAGGCTTCTTTATCGTGTTTATGTCCACCTGCACATAAATGTGCTATTTAAATATCAGAAGTGATTTATGATAATTCAGCGAAGCAAGGACGTATGAGCGTTGCATAGTCCTGTTGTATTAAGATTGTCACTGAGCATTTGGAAAGTACGTGATGGTATTTGTGAATTTCAAATTAGAAATCATTAGTAACTTACTGTTGTTAATGTTTCTTTGCTAAACTTTTCTCTACTGCCCTGTTAAGTTAAAAATTTCTGTTGGTTGAGATAGGAGTTCGTACTGTTTTACGGGTGTCTCCCACAGCGTATGGTAGCACTGGCTTTCCACTCTTTTTGTTCACAGAACCGAAATGTGAAACGTGGCAATCGCAAGATGCCAAATCGGGATTGTCGGGAGGATGCAGAAGAGTTTCCAACCCAAATTTTCTTCACTGACAACAATGTAATGACGCGTTATAATGCTCTAAGCAAACCAATGGGCACAGATTGATACTGCAGATTTTGTTGTGTTGCCATTCTTTGGGGCACGTTACATTTCTCAGTTCTCTATTACTTTTCTTGTTGCATACAGTGGAGGCAGGTTGAGGGCAACCCATTGTGCCCATATCTGTTAAATATTTCACATATAATACTGCTGGTGCCCAAGCACTTATCCTGCTAATGGCTCGCTGAAGTCGAGATGAAATTCAGCAGATCCTCCCTCTTTAATAAGAAATGCAGTAGCAGATGCTTTAGAGACGAAACATCTAATCTACTGTTCGTCTTACTACATTGTCTATAGTCGTGTAATAAATGATAATTTTACTACACAGTTGGAATTGCAATTGTAACAAAGGGTTGCTCACCTCTTTTAGTGTTTCAGTAATACTTCGTAGCAGCTTGTAAAATAATTTGTGACACTAAAAGAACGCGGCAAGTGTGAAACAATTTAAATTTCTGAAGGTTATAAGGAAAAATGTTTGGCAGATAGACTAAGTTTTCTGCAGAATAAAATTGTGAGACCTGTGCAAGACCTATTCAGAAATGAGGGTTGCCACCTTTTGAGTGCCTACCTGGTCATTAGACCGAAGGTCTGAGAGGGGCCAGAGAGAAACTGGTTATTCATTAAATTTGGTGAACTTAATGTATATGACAATAAAACATTTCAAGAAGTGAAATCATACATTATTTTCTTTTACATATAGATGGAGGTAAATTTATATAACGTAAAAGTGATATAAAACTTGTCTTTGTAACTAATTACATGACATTAAAACAATCTTTTATTTTCATTTGTATTCCATTGAAGATTTGGATTATATTAGACTGATATTACATTTTAAGATTCTCTGCATAAGATTGAGTTTAGAAATAAGGTTTGTCTACCTCTCTTTCGCTCTTATATTACAGAAAATGGGATACTTGTTCGTGTTACAAGTCTTATACACTTTATTTTACACCTGTCTCTTGGTTTGTTTTCTTCTTTCCCATAAGTATTGAAATGTATTACCATTTGTTAAATTTGTGTACCTTACACACACATTAAGTTTTCTTTTACATTTGCAAATACCGTATAATAACTTAAGGTGCGTCCATGGCCTACTGTGATGGACTGCCATTGAAGATTATCTGTTTGTACGATACTTAAATCTCCAATAAAAGCATATTAACTTTGCTTTTGACAATGAACTTTCAAAATTATATATTAAAGGATTAACAAAATTAGCTTTCTGCATTGTTTTCAAGCTGTTCTCGGTGAAAATCTAAAGGTAACTTACCTTTATAAGTCTCCTTTTTGGGGCATTTTCCGTGTCCTTAGAAGATGTATGTTGGGTAACCTGAACCAGCTGCTGTTGGAACGCTGATTAGACTGAAGAGCGCTTAATTTTCTCAACCTTCTAAATAATCTACTACTTAAAGGTGGTTGAAGACGGTAAAAGTTATCTTTTCTTAAACTTGTTTTCTGGACCAATGTTAATTTAACGGAGTGCTCCTGCATATAAAGTATTTGAGGAAGCCCATTTCTTTATACGAATCTCTTGTATAACTTTAGTTTTACGTCGTTACGATATGTTTCACTGCTCTTTGTTAGTCTGCAATACATTTTTGTCCTTGTGGTCGACAGTATATAAACATACCTTTCATTGAGGAGAATATCTGGAGAGTCACGAAAATGATTGATATTTAATAAATTGTCAAAAAAGAAGATATTGTCTTAACAAAACCTCTTCAATAAAGACTGTCAATGTAGTATTGAAGTATTCATGCATTTATTTACTTTCTTTTAACAATGAATTTCTCAAACATATTTTAGCAGATTTATAATAGTTTTGAAATATTCTTTTAAAATAAAAGCGCTAAACGGTTAAGTTATAAGCGGCATGGAATGTGGCCAAGCGATCTGCATGAGCCCAAAGTTTTGGACCCACTCGGCCCTAACTGACCTAAGCCCGGACAGAGCCACAGAATACCTTGTAATTGGTCTTTAGCGGACCATTATAGAACTTTTACAGTCATTGTAGTTTGCAAACTTTGTTTATAATTTGTAAAGTTCTGTTTAACAATGGAAAATTCTAAAGTTCAACTTTTCAAACGAGCTTAAACATTCACAGACAAAATTTTAAAGAATTTACAGGAGTTTTGTTTTACAATGAAATAGTTATTTCACATATTTATAAAGAGTGTTTTAAAATAAGCGGTTTATCTACAAATTAATTAAGGTTTATAAACGAAGGGATATCTAATAACATATTTACCAAAAAACAAACCAGATTAGCAGCTGTACACCTTTTCAGTAAACACAAAGCAAAATATCGCCAAAAATATAACAAATGCTATTTATGCACATCCAGAGATTCAAATTTTGGTGTTCGTGCAAGGAAAGGTAGAAGGCGCAAATACTTAGGCTCAGAATTAATGACTTTGCGTCTGTTTATGAACACAGTGAAAGGTTTGAAGTGAGTACTTTATAAATGGAATTGTTATTCTAAGATATTGTACATTATTGTATGCAACTGGCACAAGTAGAGTCTTAGCCTCAAAAGAACTGTGTCGTTTTGCACTGGATAACAACTGGAAATAGTAGATATACGGCAATTTAGTTGTTAGTTCATTCATCCTCAGCTTTCTCAAACATTTTATTTTATTTGTGACCTCAAATTCAGCCAAGAGAACCTGAAGTAAAAATTCTGTGTTTGTGTTAGAAACAATTAATGCAATATATAACGTAATAAAGCACATTTAGCAAACAAATTATTTTTTCTAATTTACGTCCTCCAACTTTAAGCCATATCGGACGATGAATGAAATGGGTGAAATGATGCTCAAATGAGCCCAGAGTCCATAGAGCTTAGAGTTACCCGACATTCTTCTTTCAGGATAAGGGAAACCCTGGTAAAAACCTTATCCAGGCAACTCACCATGACCGAGATTCGAACTCGGGACCTCTTGAACGTGCAAACAAACTATCAGCTCATAGGACATCAGCATAGCTCATATACTAAAGTGCGAGAACTTATATTCGCATATACTCAATTCTTGACAAATTTGAACTTTCAAATACAATTATAGCTTTAGTCTTGATTTCTGGATTACAAAAACACATAATATGGTACGAGGTGTGTCCGTAAAATAAGGTCTCCAATTTTATTTAATATAGAAAACACGTTTATTGTCAATGAATGAACATTGTAGGAAAGGCTGAACTTACAGCTATTTTTCAATGTAATCACCATTGCGATCGATGCACTTTTGCATGCGCTGTGGCAGTTTTTGTATACCCTTGTCATAACACTCACCTGCCAAGTCGCGCAGGTAGCGCTCGACCTCGTTTTTCAAGTCATCGTCGGTCTGGAAATGTCTTCCACCCAGGTGTGACTTCAACTCAGGAAACAGATGATAATCACTAGGTGCAAAGTCTGGACTGTAGGGGGGATGGGTGAGGATGTCCCATCCAAACTGGGCCAGGAGGTCAGCCGTTGCATGTGCATATGGGGACGAGCGTTGTCGTGATGAAAAATCACTCCCTTCGTCAGCATTCCACTCCTTCGATTTTGAATGGTACGTCGCAATTTTTTTAAAGTCTCGCAGTAGCTAGCGGCGTTTATTGTTGTGCCGGTAGGCATAAACTCGCACAATAATACACCTTTTCTGTCCCAGAACACACTGGCCATCACTTTGCCGGCAGAAAATGTCTGTCTGAACGTTCGCGGCTTCGGCGAATTCGAATGCCGCCACTGACGAGTACATTCTTTAGTTTCTGGTGTTGTGCAGTACACCCAGGTTTCATCGCCAGTGACAATTGAATCCAACAATTCCTTGCCCTGTTCTGCATAGCGCTCTAGGAATCGGTGGGCTGCTTCAACACATTGCCGTTTATGGTCTTCGGTGAGCATTTTGGGGACCCACCTCGCACACACCTTGCAATAATGCAAATGTTCGGTCAAAATCTTGTCAGTCGTAATCTTACTGACTTCGGGGATAAGTTCTCACAGTTCGCGAACTGTCACACGCCGATCTTTAAGCATTTCTTGCTCCACTTTTGTAATTGTTTCGGCTGAACCCGAAGGCCGACCAGATCGTTGTTGGTCATGGATGACTCTGACCCACTTTCGCACGTTTTTGACGTCCATACACCTTGGCCCATAGTTTTCGCATAACCGACGATGAATTTTAGTGGGGGTAGTGACCTTGGCACTCAAAAAACGGATCACTGCATGCAAATCGCACTTGGCGGAAAAAGTGATAGGAAGTTCCATCGCAAACTGCTGCCCAGCCAAGAATAATGGTTGTAACGGGTTCATTGTGGTGCGGATTTGAGGGGGTGAAACCAAGCTACACGCCAGTGTTGCCGGATCTCGCGTAATAGCGTTCCTCACGGCTCCAGCGCATTGGAGACCTTATTTTACGGACACGCCTCGTAATATAATATTACCGAGTGCAATAAAAGAATAGAGAATTAAACACAGATACTTACCTAGTGAATTTTGTAATACGCGTTTTGGGACGCTTCGAAACAGGCATGTGACACTTCAGTTTGTTAGCTATTTATTTGGATTTATCAAGTTTGTACAACTTAACAAGTAATCAAGCAGTTATAATAAAACTAAATTTACAGAGATTTTTAATATCTTCCTTTTTATTCGTGAATTGTTGGTACGTAAATTCTAAATACTGTGCAAAATGACCTTAGCCCAAACCATTTGTCCGGAATATTGTATACATAGAACAATAACTATAATAATATTGCAGTTTTGGAAAACCTACATCGGGCATTGATAGTGCATTTCTAATCAAATTGCGAGTTAGAATAGATATAATATAGTCAATTAGTATTTGCTTGTCAGGCCGAGCCCAAAAATCAATAAACTGATTCTCGAGGTTTAACGTCTGCCTCGGAACTAAACATTTAATTGTATTATTATCTCTATTGACAGAAGTGTGGGTTGCTAATTTGGAATATATCTCTAAATCAGTAATATTGTCCCTGGCAGTGCTTTATACCCTCCATGATAAACACCTGTTAGTTTCTAAATGTCTTTATAGTACTATACTGATTTGAAGATTAATAAATAGAAGTATTTATTGCAGCACAAGAGAACAAGAAATCGCTTAATGAGTATGGGCTATTAAAAAAAATGTGACAGGCTTAGCCTTTCTACCAGTGTTCTCATTTGTCTGTTTTACAGGTTCATGCCAGGTCGAGGATTGTGGGCGGAACAGAAGCATCTCCTGGACAGTTTCCTTACATGGCAATGCTGAAACGCTTTGGCTACTCCTGCTCGGCGACAATCATCTCAGAAATATGGGTGATATCTGCTGCTCATTGCATCGAGAAAGGCGGCCCCGAAGTATACGTAGTGACAGCTGGTGTAGTAGATCTTAATAGAGAATATGACCACGTTCAAGAGAGAAACGTTTCCCGTCTTATACCACATCCAAAATTCATGCATTTCCGTAACGTCACAGCAGATACTGCGATCTACGATATCTGCCTTGTGAAGGTAAGCGATTTTTTGGAACAAGGATGCATAGTACTATCAAGACGTAAAATCGCTTACATTCTTCTAGTCTTTAAATCGTTATAAACACATTGTGTTTGCTAGTAAAATGAGGTCTCTTCCAAGTATAGATGTCAACGATATTCTTATACATTTATGTTCCATTGTTAGTTGTAAATCATTATATTATCATTGATAGTTCAGTGAAACATACATATTAATTATCCTTCCATCTTTAGGATTAGCAGAGGTTATTGCCAAAATGTTAAAGATAGACCTCTTGGAGGCCCTTTGGGATAAATTAAGTCATTAATTCTGCTATTACTTTTACTGCAGTACTAGATATATAATTGCTCTTGGCACCATTGTTACCACCACTACTAATGCAACAATTGTTGCTGATACTAATGTTGTGGTTATTACTCATACAGCTGCTACTACTCATATTACTGCTGCTTTAATTAAATAAACGTAAGCAACCATAACTACTATACTAGGTAAAATGGAGGATGTCAGGTACTAAACCAACATTCGCAATAATATATTAAAAATACGAATTTAATACTTTGATATATTTCCATTTGTCGTCATTATTTACATGTACCTTAAGGAGAACTGCATCCATAATATTAAGTTTTTTCCTTATAAAATGAAAATTTAAACGGTGCCAGTGAGCGGCATTGTCGGTATGTACATGGGAGTAACGCCAGTTCTATATTGGAACCTCTATTTAGGCTTGAATATTTAAGTCAAGTACAGAAGATCATTTTATTTTAGAGTACATTGTAAGATGTAGGGTATTAAAAGGAGGCCCTCTAAACATATGATAACCCGTTCCTTGAGCTGTCTTCACTATGCGAGAGAAGCAAGAGACGTTGGGAAAATTCTTCCATCAGAGGTGCACTAAATTCCTTAACTTTAGGTACATACTGGAAATGCTGACCCTCTGCTCTCAAACATGTCGTAAAAGTGTTATCGTTCAGTTGCCTAAGTCCAGCAGGAGGAACCCTTGTACCAAACTTTGTGCACTACAGGAACATCATGCAACAAATCTCAAGAATTCCTGGCACCGGAGTTATTTTTTCTACCACATAAGGAAGTAAGCTGAAGTGTGTCAGACGTATGTGGGGAATATAAATTACAGTGACAAAACCACAACCAATCTACCCTCTCAGAAAATGATAGTTTATAGCTTGAACGATTGGTTTCTAATAACGAGGGAGAGCACCTCTTTTGGAAGACGCACCCCTCTGGAATCTGAAGAAGAGTAAACTTTTCAAGCAGAGTGTCGTGGTTATTACACAACAGCAGTATTGGATTTCCTTTATCCGGTTTATCTGGTTAACGAAACGCTATGACAATCAATTTTCCGAACACTGATAAATTGTAAGCTGTGACTCAGAATTTAGGTCTCCAATCCTCTACGTGTAAATAAAATATGATATGGAAAGCTATTACTTACAGTACTCGTTGCACATATTAGCGTTCTATTCTTGCTTAGCTCCCAGCTAATCACTGTACGTAGTGTTTTCTACCCCTTTGGAATCAGGCCTTTCCCTAGCCGTGATCTTTTCCACCTGAATATAAATGTATGATGCAGCGAAATTACGGCATATCAGCTGAAGTTAGCTGGTGCAGTAATGGTCAACTAAACACAGCTTCCCCGTCACAAGAACTTTGCTTCAATAGCACCAAATTATTGCTTAAAATAATTTAGAGCTATCACACTGTAACTCAATCGTGAAGATTTCAGAAAATTGTATATGATGATATTAATTGCAAGTTATTTCGTACTTTCCTCGAAGCAAAGTTATGCACATCAAAAGTGTATGTAATGCAGTTGCACTTCTTGCCTCTCAGAACTTTACCATATGAATAGTGTGATCATAAGTTGATCAGATATTTCAGAAGAAAATACAACACAAACCAAATTACAAATGGTAAAGCAGCGAAATAACTATTATTGTAGGTGCACATACAGCAAGAAGGCCTTTGCTGCGTACCCACCCAGGTTTGGGTTTAACCGCAGGTTGAAATTTTGGTGAATGCAGGATGGGGTGGGATTATTTTGTTGCGGACGTATTATGAGGTAGCTTTTAGTGCTCTTCTGATTTTGTACAGAATGCAATACCATTTTTTCTTTACACCCTGGTGTTTATTTGTTTAAGAATAGGATAAATTTTGTTGCCAAACAGCTCATTGGATGACTGTGGAGTTCAGCTTTTGCTGCTGCTTGGATTAACTCCAGTGTAACCTCGGGTGCCCGCACGCCATGCGAGGTACCCGGAAAAGCCTGAAGCGGCGTCTTGTTGGGTCGTAATCTCCTAGAGACGGAACCAGAGCGCTTCTATGAGTTGGTAGCTGAGCGTAGAATTTTGCAGCCCGATGCCTAATTTCGTCCTACACGTATGGGAGAAGAGAGGCTTCATGAAGCAACCTCACGGGGAAGGAACGACCTACAGAATAGATGGATCGGAGTCCTCTATTCTACGCACGCTGAAGATATGCGGGCCAGCTATCTGCGGCCATACCCCAGATCTCACAAGCGTACATCAGTGGGATTATCAGCGCTCGAGAGAGGTGTAACTTTAAGTTGACTGGCATCGAGACTGAGTCCAGCATTGGGTACAGGGAGGCAATAGCCCCCTGAACCCATGCTGAGAGGTCCCTAATGTGTCTGCGGAAAGTAAGGCCTCTATCAAGTTGGACGCCTAGGTACTTAATGGAATTAGTCCACTCTATCCTACAGCCTCTAAAGTGGAAGTTGGGGCAGTCAGCGGGGGTGTTGCGCTTTGTGAGAAGAATGGCGTGGCTTTTGTCCGAATTTACAGACATCTGTCAACGCCTGCACCACGCTTGTGTGAGACGGAGGTGTCTGTATTGTGTTGAAGGCTCTGATTATGTGTCTGTCTTTGCAGAACAACAACACGTCGTTAGCATACTGTGCCATTTCGACCTGCGGTTGAGTTGAAAAGTCTGCTATGAACACACTAAAGAGTGTGGGGGATAGTACAGATCCTTCGGGGATCCCCTATCACGGGTCTTAGTGTAGATGTTTTCCCCGCTACGCCTCACGTTCAAGAGG
Source organism: Mantis religiosa (assembly GCA_030765055.1). Taxonomy (NCBI): domain Eukaryota; kingdom Metazoa; phylum Arthropoda; class Insecta; order Mantodea; family Mantidae; genus Mantis; species Mantis religiosa. The sequence continues at coordinate 137,932,741 of CM060947.1, read as the reverse complement.
TCCCGAGTTCGAATCTCGGTCAGGGTGATTTATCTTGATAAGGTTTTTTCCGGAGTTTTCCCTTATCCTGAAAGACGAATGTCGGGTAACTCGAAGCTCCATGGACCCCGGATGCATCGAGCATCATTTCACCCATTTCATTCCTCGTCCGATATGACTAAATGTTGGAGGACGTAATTTACACTCACGTTTCCCCGCTACTGTGACTTTAAATGTGCGGTATCTGAGGAAGCTGTGTAGGATATTGATTTTGTAGCTGCTCAGGATACTGAATATTTTAATACTCGGGGTGAGCATCGATAATAATAATTGTGATGGGGAATAGGGGCAGCCCGAAAAGTCAGAAGGGTGTTTAGAGGTGTTAGGATTAGGTAGTAATACTTATAGGAATAGAACATATGATAGAGAGAGTGCATTGGAATAATAACAACGTTAGTAGTAACTGTGGTGGTGAAAAATATTATCAAGATACCAGATTGTAGGTTAGATTTAAATCAATTAAAATCCCTATCCAGGTATGGAAGTCTTCTTTTGGAATCGTGTGCGACATTATTTTAAGAAGACGAGTCATAAAATATTAGATGAGACATTCAGTTCTTACACACACACCTACTGTATCTTAGTGCTTAGAAGTCAGTCATCAGCTTCCTGACCATTCTACAAAAGAGTAAAGCACTTTATGACTAAAGATATATTGAGGTGTGTAAGACATGCAATTTCTTTTACTGCTCATTGTCTATATCTACGCTATGTAAGTACCTCATACTATATCAGCTTTAATGCTCGAAGGCATTCGTCTGGCATAAGCCAAAAGCCACAAGGGTGCTTACAATATTAAAGCAATAGTTAATCTGAGTTAATTTCTTACAACTTCCGCTTGGAACACTCTTGTCATATTTTTGCAACTTTACTGTTTATCCACCATGTAATGGTGGATAGATACTTCGATGTATTATGAATGACTTTCGCAGTAGAGTGATCGGTGTAGCTCGTATCGCAATAACAAAGTGGTTCAATGATTAGAAAATATGTTTCTGGATTTCTGAATACGATGTAGTCTCCTGTAAGACGGCTTCATTCCGACAAACACATGCCTGCCGCAACACTGGCTACCTGGATTGACTACTGTACCTGTTACTTCTTTTTACCTGAACAATTACTTAATCAGTTTCTTGTTTCACTACTGTACTTCGGTAGAAGCAGAATCCTAGGTAATTAACACTTTCTTCACTACTGTTCCCACGCTGCAAACATTTAGTCTGAAGTATTTACTGCTTTCCATCATTAATAGCACTTCTTCTTCTGAGGAGTGAATTTCAAACTATTATCACTTAATCGAGTTGTAACGATGAGCCAGTGCTTGGTTAGAAATGGGTTTGAGACCATTAGATTCATGTAACATTAAAATAATTATCTATATATGCCAAATAGCCTGCACCAAACATCTTTCATCTTTCATTTCTTAGTTTATATGTTTAACTAAGCGGAACTGTACAGAGAGCAGACCTTACTTTAGTTAATTGATGGAAATTAATCATTTTTCCACACTAGCTGTATATAGGCTAAGGTCTTTGATAGATAGAGTCAACATGTAAAATTCAATGCCATGGCCGGGATTTGAACCACGGATCTCCTGGTTTCCATCCAGTCGCTTTTAATCGTTGAGCTACCATGGCCAACGTGCCTTCCTGCCATTAAATTCTCCAGTTGACTCATATATTTTCCCGGTAAACCACTAGGGGCTCTTGCATTCGAGATACACCGTTTGTGGCGACTTACTATTGTAAGTACTTAAGTCCCAGGCTTCATCATTTAACACTTATTATTTTAGTTAATTGATGAAAATTAATTATTTCTCCACACTAGCTTTATATAGGCTAAGGTCTTTTATAGAATCTACAGGAAGGCACGTTGGCCATGGTAGCTCAAAGGTTAAGAGCGACTGAACGGAAACCAGGAGATCCGTGGTTCAAATCCCGGCCATGACATTGAATTTTTCATGTTGACTCTACCTATCAAAGACAATTTACTATTATGATTGATACTCTTGCTCATTGGTGTCGTCATCCCTGGTCTAGGTGTAACATGCTAGCTTCTGGTTCCACAAATCGCGGATTCAAACCTGCCGGAGAGCGCTTGTTCTTTTAGGGAGTAAAAATTCTTAACAGGGCTTTCTCCGGAAGGGAAGTAAACCATTGGTCCCATATGGTACATTTATGTCATGAAAAATACTTCAATATTGGTAAAGAGGCCTCTGAGCAAACTTAAGCGGTCTTCCCAGTAAAGAATGGACACTGAAAACCACAGCAGTGAAAGAGGTCCATATATACCAAGAACTCACTTAAATGATCGCTGTAGAGCCAAAAAAAAAATACTTTCTTTTTCTTATTTCTTAGAATACTTCGTGGTACTCCCACGGTATTGAGAACTTATATAAGTACACCAACTCAAACCACCCTAGGAAATTGTTTAGGATACTTAGTATTATTACAGTAATTTTCAAACCAAGAATTTCTTCTAAGAAATCCCTTACTTTTATCTTTTAACGCGGTGAGTGTATAAAACTAATTGTAGTCCACCATAAGTCTCCTTTGCGATCGACTGGGATCGAATCCGGGTCGCCTTGGTGAGAGTCGAGCGGTCTAAAAACTCGACGCACAAATACAAGGAAAACTCGCTTTTATGATCTACAGGAATTGAACATTTTTAATGCAGTAAGTGTTGATATTGCTCCTCGAAAGCGATCAAATAAATTATTATCAGGGCCAGGAAGTTCGTACCGCTCACCGTTCCCCATGCAGGTTGCGACCGACCCTCTCCCGGCATCCAAAAATGTCATGGATAAGAAACGCACAGCGGAGAGGCATTGAAACCAGTTGCCTAGAGAAAAAAAATTAATTATGAGACATTCGTAAATGCACATCTATTTAGATCCTTATGTACAACATACAAATTCTTATATAGTACATACGGGTTTGTCTCTGCCTGATCTCTTTATTTAAATAAGCACATTGTGGCAACACCCAAGCAATTATAACACGGATTGTAACATTTCCTGATCGAATGTAAAATAATATCCAAATAATAAAATAAATTTCTTAAATATCTGAAGACTCTTACTAGACAAAATGCCAAAGCAGGAATTTTACTATATATTTACTTATCTGCGGCCGTATTACTATAACAGTAATGTATCTCTGAAGCCTTTCAAATGAAAAACTCATTCTATGTCCGTAAAATAAGATTTAGTTGATTGATTATATGTTGAAAATTCGTTAATGATTTCGTCTAATTTAGCTTCTCAGTCTGGCTTCTCTTTTTCCATGTTTGCTGAAGTATCCCACTAAAATATAAATGTAAATAATGAAATAAATAAAGATATGAATAAGTACACTTCTAGAAAACATACAATAGTTGTACAGCAAATTTAGTTGCTCATATTTGAAGCACAACAAAGATGTTATTCGAATGTCTTCCTCCATACCAACGTGCTCTGTTTCATGCAGTTACACCTGTTTTGCAGTAATGAGTTGCGTTCTACGATGAACCTTGCCCTTGCTAGTAGCGCTGCGTGGTATAGCCACGCCTGGCCGCTCTTACACTGCTCAAGGAAATCGGTACGAACTTCCTAGCTCTGATTATTATATGAGATACCTTCTCATGGGTAGGATGGCAAGTAAAAGTAAAGCCTAGTGGATTTAAGGGAGTAAGCTAAACTTTAGTAATCAACGGAATACATTTAAGGAAATTGAAGAGTATTGCTAAAGGTGGAAGTGTTTAATTTTAATTTTATGTTCTTGAAACTGTTACAGGTGAAGAAATCCTTTGTGTGGAATCATTACGTGGAACCCATACATCTCGCGTGTGCTTCTGTAACATACATGCCAGTAGACTGTATGGGTGTGGGATTTGGTCTGAGGAACGTAACGGAACATAGGAGAAAATCACTGGTGCCTCCTAAAAGCCGCGGAAATCACAGGAGGTTTAATTCTCCAGGTAGCCAGCCACATATCTTGTACGATCTATGAGATGCCATTAATATTGTTTTCAAATGTTGTGAAAACCAAGGATCCTAATTTTGTAAAGGTTAAAACTACTTTTATGCATCTTGTTTCTTCACAATGGCAGTTGTGATCAGAAGCATAAATGTCGCTTTGGGAAGTTTACTCCACAGCTAACGCTTAGCGCTTATCCTCTTATCCGACAGCTACGTACATACATACAAATGCGTTCAACCATTAATGAGCTAAAGAAGACTTGTAGAAGGGTTATTCAGCCTTGAGAAATTTTATATTGCCTAAAAAACACAGTATTATACAAAAAATAAATTCGCAGTGTGGTAAGAGGATTTATTAACTTGACATAATTATTACTCTCATTTGAAGTGAAAACAGATCAGAGTCAGAGTATGCCGTAGATGGTAGCGTGTCTGCCTCACGTTCAAGAGGTTCCGAGTTCGAATCTCGGGCAGGGTGAATTACCTGTATAAGGGTTTTTCGGGATTTCCCTTACCCTTAAAAACGAATGTCGGGTAACTCTAAGCTCCATGGACCCTGGACACATTTGAGCATCATTTCACTCGTTCCATTCACCATCAGATATGACTAAACGTTGGGGGACGTATAATTACAACAAAAAAAGTCAGAGAAGGGCTTTGGTGTTTTGTTTTCAGATTTAAAAATACAAGTGTACTGGAAAGTTATTTTATAATATTAAGAGTGTCTTCTCCATGGTCTAGGGTAACATGGTAACTCCATGGTTCCCGAGGTTGCGGGTTCAGACCCGGTGGAGAGCAACAGATCTTTTCGGGGGTAAAATATTTAACGTGACTTCCTTTATAAGGGAAGTGAAGCGTGTGGTTCAGTCGTAGATTTACGGTACGTAAAATACCTCAAGCCTGATAAAAGGCCTCTGAGAACATTAAGTGGTCTTTCACGCCCAATATTATATGGGAGGATGAAAGCTACAGCAGTTAAGGAGCTTCCATAAAAGCTCAATTTAAATTTAACGTTAAGAATACACTAGCAGCATATCCATGACTTTAAGTTTTCACCACTTAGCAAACATTGGTGATTATTTTGATTAATTAACTGTGATTCATAAATTTCAATAAGACTTGTTATAATAACACCCACTTTTTGTAACACTTGCTTCTAAGGTTAATATCTCCACAAATATATTGAAGGTAGTCAACAAATGCAATGCATTAATGCATGCTTACGTAAATCTTTTTAGGAAAAGAATTATAAACTCTAATAGCGTCAGATCAATAATAAAAATATAGGTATAATACCTATGTCCGAAATTAACATCTCACCGGGGGAGCACAGAAACTGTCACAAAAATATATGTTTTAATTAAGTAGAACTGAATATAATTTAGAATATAGCATTGACTAAATATATGCTATATAATAAAAGTACTTATAACGTCGCATATTTATTCATTTATACCATATATTTGCTTCACATTTATTGTTTATGAACAATATGTTTAGTTGTAATGAATGTATGTTTCGAGGTTACTAAAACATTTAATTTATGTGAATTTAGCGATAGCGAACACAATTGTGTTTCAATGCACCATTTATTGGCAAAGGTAAAAGAATCAATAATAGCTTGTCATCTCAAAAGTTTGTTTAGAGTTTTTATACCACTGTATTTCTAAGCTGATGCAAGTGACAGTTGGTTTATTAACATTTGAATGCAGTGGCGATCGATGACAAAATATCTTGTGGGTTGTACGTGTTAATGAGGACACTTATACTGAACTTCCATAGTTGGTAATAATGTTAAATAAATTGCAATATTGAATTTTTACTCACTAACCAACAGATTTCATTTAAACATATAAACTCACTTAATTGAAAAGAGAATATATTCGCCTATCGCTTTATAGTAAATTTTTAAAATCTTCTTTTGATGGAACAGGTACATACATCATAAGATGTCGTTCCACTGAGAGTTTGGCAAGGGCAAACAGTTATCGTGTTGAGTTGAAATGTTTCTTCAGAGTACCGAGCGGGATGGCTCAGGTGGTTTATTTTGTGGCCCGTATTTTGAAGGCCCGGGTTCGATTCCCGTGGCCGACCTACCTGACTCATGGATTTTTCCGGGGTTTTCCCGGATCGCTAGGCGAATGCTGGAGAGGTTAATTACATCCCCGAATTTCCTCTCCCTCCATTTAATCTCCATTATCATTTCATATCATCTCTCCTTTGTGGTTTCTTTCAGGTTGGAAGTGTCGGCGGGAATCTTGGCGGTGCATGGTGGGATGATATGCTCTGAGTAAACACTTTACCTTCCGGCTGGATGGACTTCAGCCTTCGGGCTGGCCTAGTGGGCCGATTAAGAAACGCGGCAGGCGGGATGCCGATTGTGCAAGCCTGCCTGGAGTCTTGCGTGCTCTGGGGGGGGGGGGTTGCTTTTGCTGTCCGAATCGGCCCCCAGTAGGGGAGGGAATCCGTCCCCTTCAGCTGCCGTGGTGCGGGCGCTGCGGATCCCTAGCACTCGTGGTATCTCTGACGTTACTAGAGGAACCTCGGGCTGAACATTCGAGCTCCTCCCTGATAAGGAGTTGTTCGGATTGGGTTGGACTCGAGGGGGCAGTGGTTCCCAATACCCGTGAGAGATCTGGTACGTCACCGGACGGGGTTGAGGGAAGCCATTAATATTCCCGCGTACTAGCCAGCATAGCTAGTAGAAGGTGTGCTAGATCACCAGGCGGCCCCACCGAGGTCATATCGGTAGCCTTCCCATTTTGGTATTGACGCGCGTAAGTGGCGTATCCACTTCTATCCCGTCTTTGGTCCACAGGACCAGGTGGGCGGGGGGGGGGCTTGTTAGTCTCTAGGTCTTGCCATATGGAAAGCCCCACGGAGGCGCCGGGCGCCCTTTCGGGACAGCTCGATAACTCGCTGGTCGAAGGAGTCCCGGGTCCTTGGTCCTACGAGTCCAGGACTAATGGGAGTAGAACTTCTGGCATTAACTGTCCGAATCGGCCTCGTGACTTTCGGAGTCACGGTAGATTGTTCTAAACCCACCGCTGGGGAGTTTCCATCTAGTAAAGCGTAGAGACCCACCATCTGTACTGTAGTGACTCCTTGGAGTCGACCACCCTCTGTCTCCTCTCACCTCAACCTCCCTCTCGGGAGTGCCCCACTTGGGGCATAGAAGGAAAAGAGGTGCCGAATCTGCTCCGAACAATCCAATCGAATCCAATTCAATCTTCAGAGTAGAGGAACTATTCTGCATCGGATATGTCATAGTATATAGAAATCAGAATTTTAAGTAGTTTCTTTTTTCAATTATTTTTATTTACTAAACACAATTTACAAATGACGGGAATTAAATACATTTAAGTAACAGAAGATACAGTATCAAAGTAATGAAGACAAAGGAACGGCTATTCCAAGTGAAACTCCTCCCGCCCTTCTAAGCCTGTTTGTCTAGGCAACACATTATCCAGCACTGTCCTAGACGGAGCCGTTGTTTATACATTTTCACTGGTTGTACGAGGTTGGGTCAAAAAGTAATGCCTACTGTTTTTTTCCTTAAATAAGTAAGTTATGTGAAAACTTTGAATTTGACGCAATTCCTCAAACCTTCTTCTCCAATCCCCTGCAGTAGTAACTTCCTAAGTCAACAGGTGGCAGCACTGCATCCTCTTGCAAAATGGCTGACATCGACATTCGTATTAGACAGCGTTCTGTGATTGAAGTTTTTACTGCGGAAGGTGAAACGCCAATTCGCATTCACGACAGACTAAAAAATGTGTATGGTGATGCAACGGTGGATGTCAGCACTGTTAGACGATGGGTTCGTCGCTGTAACGAAGCTGAAGGGCAAACACCATTGGCAGATGAAAAGCGAAGCGGCAGGCCAGTAACTGTAGTGACTCGATGCAACATTCAGCGAGTCGATGACATTCGTGGTGATCGCCGGGCAACAACAGGTGAATTGTGTCGCATTACCTCCCCTCAGTAAAGGCAGTGTGATGACGATTATTCAACAACTGGGTTACTCAAAAGTTTGTTCACGTTGTGTACCAAGAATGTTAACCGCCCAAAACAAAGAAACAAGGAAAACAATAGCCTCCGAACACTTGCAGCACTTCAATTTGGAGGGAGAGGAGTTTCTGGAAAAAAATTATTACTGGAGACGAAATGTGGGTTCGTTTTTTTGAACCTGAATCAAAGAGGCAGTCAATGGAATGGCATCACACAACGTCACCGAAGAAAAAAAAAAAAAATAATTTCAAAACTCAGCGGTCGGCAGGGAAAGTTAGGGCAAAAGTGTTTTGGGATGCAGAGGGTGTGCTTATGATTGGTTTTTTGGAGCAGGTATGCACAATAAATTCTGTCCAATACGTCAGAACTCTCAAAAAGCTGAAAGCACGTCTTCGCCGAGTTCGCCCAACAAAAACTATGGCGGATGTTCTTTTTTGCATGACAATGCAAGACCACACACCAGCCGTTACACCTGTGCAGAAATTGAGAAATTGGGATGGCAAGTCTTACCTCACCCCCCATACAGCCCTGAGCTGGCACCATCAGACTTCGATCTGTTCGGTCCACTAAAGGAAGCTCATCGTGGGATTCATTTTGAAGATGAGGAGGCTGTGAAAACGTCCGTACGTCAATGGCTTAGGAAGCAAGACCGTGTGTTTTACCACACTGGAATACATTCCCTAGTTAAAAGGTGGACCAAAACTGTGGAAAAGGACGCAGATTATATTGAATAGTGACAAATTAATCGTCAATGTTGTAGCTTTCAAGCTATGTAAATTGGATTCAATTTTCTTGGCAATTAAAAGAGACAAAAAATAGGAGGCATTACTTTCTGACCCACCCTCGTATATACGTCAATGCAAATTTGTGTTAACGAAATCACCTCACCCAATTTTCCCCCTGCCCCTCGAGTTTCCATACCGAGACATTAAAGCCTTTTAACTATCTTGCAAAGAACGACATACAAGTCCGCTAAAGATAACGAGTTCTGTAGCATATTTATAAAAACGCTTATCAAATGGACCGCTGATTAGGGTATTTTATGGAGTAGAGTTAACTTGCTACTCCTTTCCAGAGCTGCCCCTGTTTAAATGTAGCCTGCACACAAACGCTTTATGGGTCGCACAAAAGCGGAACCAAGCGCTTCATGCTACCGCAACCTATTGGTGTTAAGCAAAAGCCAACTGTGGCATATTAACCCTATTATAGTGCTCTCTGTTATTTTGGTGACATTCATTCTTTGACATCAGGAACTCCTCTTAAAATATTTGTATAATAATATATTAACATATCGTTGTCATTCAAGCGAGGCAACCCATATTGAGCATTTTACGTTTATATCAATACGTGTATGAATCTGGTATCTCTATACGTGGTAAATACATGGCCATAATCGTGTTAATTGCAGCTGTTAGGTGGTGAAATGTTGAGCTAAAACGGACGATTCTTGACCAGATACATTATTGTGTTCTAGTGTGTACTCTGTTGCTGTGTGTTTTTTACTAGTAGTAGTAGTGGAATATTTGGAGGGGATTCGGCACGTCGACCAGATTAGATCTATTGTACCTATGCCTCAAGTGGGGTGTCTGCGGGGAGAGAGGATGAGGTGAGTGGAGACATAGGGAGGCCGACCCCAAGGAGGCACTATCGTACAGAGAGCTATGTCCCTACACTTTACCAGATAGAAACTCCGCGGTGGTGGGCTTAGGATTATCGTCATCCCACATGCCGTGGCTCCGAAACAGTCACGAGGGTGGTTTGGAGACCGCAGGTTGCCTCCCCAGAGCAGAGTACTCCAGGCAGTCTTGCACAACCAGCATCCAGTCTGCTGCGTTGCTGAATCAGCCCACTAGGCCGGCTTGGAGATCGAAGTCCATCCCGGCGGAGGGGAAAGAGTTTTCCTCAGAGCATATCATCCCGTCATGTACCGTCGAGACTCGCCGATGCTTCTACCCTGAAAGAAACCACCAACTGAGAGATGACATGAAATTAATGGAGGGACAGGAAATTCGGGGGTTGCAATTAACGTACCCAGCATTCGCCTAACGACCTGGGAAAACCCCGACAAAACCTTTGGATCAGTTAGGTCAGCCACGGGAATCGAACCTTGGCCTCCCGAATGCGGGCCATAGACGAAGCCATCCGTTTCAGTTTTTATTTGCTAAGTTTTTCACACTTTCTACTTGTTTTCCTTTATATAGCTGATGCACTTCAAAGTTAAATCATATCGGGCATTGAATGAAATGGCTGAAAGATGCACAAAAATGTCCAGGGTCGTGACTTTCATCTTTCAGGATAAATAAAACCCTGGAAAACTAACCCTGCCCGAGATTCGCACTCGGGACCTCTTGAATGTGAAGTGGATATCCTACTGTCTTACGCTACAGGGATTTTTTGCTTGGTTTTATAGCGCAATTGCCCATTAAATACATTGCGAGGCGATATTTATCTCCAGGAAGTGATTTATGCAAAGTCTTAAACATGATTTAATTACTGACTGATTCTAAACTAATAATAATCCGAAGTGTAAGAGTGGCAGTGCTTCAGATACAGCTACTTCCAATTCCAAGGAACTGCCGCTAAATTGTTTCCCCTCTATCTGCAGTGTTCGCATATCGCGGATGTAGCGAATCCATCATCGCACTCCCCAATGCACAAATGTGCTTGCATTGTAGTGGTCAAATTAACATCACCGCAAGTGTTAGTAGATCTTTAATTTATTATTATTATTATTATTATTATTATTATTATTATTATTATTATTATTATTATTATTATTATTATTATTATTATTATTATTATTATTATTATTATTATTATTATTATTATTATTATTATTATTATTATTATTATTATTATTATTATTATTATTATTATTATTATTATTATTATTATTATTATTATTATTATCATTATCATTATCATTATCATTATCATTATCATTATCATTATCATTATCATTATCATTATCATTATCATTATCATTATCATTATCATTATCATTATCATTATCATTATCATTATCATTATCATTATCATTATCATTATCATTATCATTATCATTATCATTATCATTATCATTATCATTATCATTATCATTATCATTATCATTATCATTATCATTATCATTATCATTATCATTATCATTATCATTATCATTATCATTATCATTATCATTATCATTATCATTATCATTATCATTATCATTATCATTATCATTATCATTATCATTATCATTATCATTATCATTATCATTATCATTATCATTATCATTATCATTATCATTATCATTATCATTATCATTATTATTATTATTATTATTATTATTATTATTATTATTATTATTATTATTATTATTATTATTCTGAAACAGTGTTTTACTTTCTGTATTACGTGTATACTTAAAGTAAGTCAGAAAAGTTATTGCATTTGACCCTAAAAATTTGATATAGTGATTTCACCAGAAACGCACTTTGGGAGTCCTGCAAGCAAAAGAAAATTTTTAGAAAAAAATCTCCTCTTATGTGTGGAGTGGTGGAATATAACTTAAAATGAAAAATCCAATAAACACCAACTTTAGTGTTTAAATTCGGTATCCTTCCCAGAAGCAATGCGGAACTTTCTAATATGACCTCCCATATCCAAACTAAAATTTACATGAAAGAATTGTGTATATATTTTTATCTTCTAAAATGACAAATGTATTCATGCTATTCTTTGTATTATTTTAAAAATTAATTTGGGATACCTGTTCCTGATCATTACTTGCAAACTACAGTAAACAATGTGAAAGAAAATACGTTGAGATAAGTTGTTCCAATGCATACTGGGGGGAGTTTCAGAGACAAGACTGCTGTTGAACTTTTTGCTAGTTTACCAGACGAACTACTAAAATATCAAATTTCTTTTTGTTTGCTAACTTAAATTCACATATATGCCCAAATTCCGGAATCGTAGTTGTAATTTATACCTAACTCAGAGGTCCACAATTTAAACATAACTACTGCATCACCTTTTCCTGAACACCCAAAGAAAACTTTTTAACCTGTTCTTTTTTTACTTTTTTACAGAAAAACTGAATTATCTAAATTTAAGGAATCCAGTTAGACCATGCCCGGAGTTGAAGGATGAACGCTTTCCTGAATGTCACCAGTTATGCTCTACGGGAGGTGCGGTTGGCGAACGACATATCTATTTGGGTGATTCTGGAGGTCCTTTGGTGTGTGGAGGACTGCAGTTTGGTGTATTCAGCACAATGGAGCCTAGCTATGGAACCGGAAATAAAATAGTCATTGTGCAAGTTCACACCAGTATTCCCTACTTCTATAAGTGGATTCTAGAAAACATGGCTGTCAGTGGAAGCTGTGATGGACTTGAACTAACCCTTAACACACAAAAGATGGATACAGTCAATGTTCAAAGAATTGTTCAGAATTAGGTATTACTCGTGCACCTTTCCTCAAGTTTTCCGATGGCGTTTTTGTCGAAGGGATCAACATGCTTTTCATTACCCAGTGGCGCTTTATATGATAAAAGATCGTGAATTGTAGTTACCACAATTGTTTTCTTGTTTATTTTATGCAGATTAGCCAAAGGTTGAACTACAAGAATGTTGCAGATTTTCCTTGATGTTAGTGGTTCTAGATCTGCTCAAAGAATTCAGTACTTAAAATTACTTTTAGAATTTGTTAGGCTTAAAGCTACAGTGGTACGATAACAAGAGGACAGCAAAATAGATAACAAAGTACTGTCAAGTAGTTATATTGCTTTGGCAAAAGCACAGGTGTTCTACTTGACATGGGCCATTCGTAGCATTAAATTCCAGAACTCAAGATAAAGTGTGCGAATAGTATATATATATATATATATATGAGTGCCTTTATACCAGGTGGCCCATGTAAGCCATCCTTCGTTGAATTTTAGTTACTCCCGGATAACGCGAAAGCCGAAAGGTGTGCCTGAGGATGTCAATAAAGGAGACGCCATACCAACAGAGAAGAGACCTTGTTAAACGTAAGACCAGATCTTGGAAACGAATACTTAACTAATGAAGCTGGTCCCACAGCTCGTCGCTGGAGCATTTGCTGATTGCGGTGAGGTACCGGATTCGATTCCTGGGCTCGGGAAAGGTTTATGTATAGGAGAATGATTGTCTCTCACCAAAAGAATACTCACAAGAACCAAAGCATATTAATTATCTATTTTAAGGCAAATCAACAACTCACAGCTAATTTATAAACAACACATAGTGCAACAATTTGTGTTTCACAATTAGCAATATCAAAAAAGATGCTGTACGACACGCTATACCTGGAAAGATTTCTCGGTACGTACGCATCTCTGTACGTCTAGAAACCCCCCCCCCCCCCGAAGGTAGACGTCTCCTTGGAAAACGTGAATACAGCCTTGGGGCCTCGGATGCATTGCGATGCGTTCTCTCTATAGATCATTATTTATATCAGTGTACACTTCGCTTGAATACATTGCAGTTGCTATCTGCTTGACTGTAAGACCTGACTCGAACTGCAAACAGATGCCGACCCTCGTAGCCATGGTCGTTAGAGTGTATATCTCTAGTGTCCATCGCGCAGAGGTTTGCGGGTTCGAAACCCTCCTTGGGTGTATATGTGCATAGTGTGTATGTGTAAAACAGGGAAAACAAATAGTAAAACAAGCGGAAACAATAAAAAAGACGGTAAAATAAGAAAATTGTGTATTAGGAATATAAGAGAAAAAGAAAAGACGTCCACGCGTCCTTATCAGAGCGAAACCAGGTGGAACAAACTTACGCAGGTGGTAGCTCCACTCAATGAAGCTTCACTTACACGTGCACTTCCCCTTTGTACAGCAGCGACGAGGCAACCCTTCTTGCACTAACGTATGCGGCAAACAAAACTAGAGAACGGCTTTCGTGGGCCATCTGGTATAAAGAAGTAAAATACTGCCATGAATTATTGATGAAATCAATGTTTGAGAATTCACCGATAGCTAAGGAAGAATACTGCCAACAAAATATTTTGTTGCTCAAAAGCATAATCATATTTGAAGAGATCGATAAGAATTTTATTAAGAAATTTTAACGCTTCCTGATCAGTGCTGTAAAAATAAACTACACTTAACCATAAAGATTGATACAGCTACTTCCTTATATGAAATCTCTTACTGAAAAAAGTAGATTTTAAATCTAAAATACGAGTGGTTTTTGATACTACTTTACAATCAGTTTCTAATTCAGCAACACATAATTTGAGAATTGTTTTTATATAGTTGTCCTGTCATACATCTGTATGTACTGTTTGAAAAGCCGGAATATACTTTCAGTGGCATGTTATGCTGGGATTTGTTAATTGAATTCCGGCCAAGACCTAAGTTCCCCAAACCTGTCCTTTTCAAGGTAGCCAGCAGTTATTGTTTTATATTATGTACTTAATATTGCATAAAATTGTGTTGATTTGAAGACCATACATAAGCAGAAACATGCCTCATCTGATGGATCGTACAATTACAACAAGGTATATTATATTATCAAAGGACCATTTCTATATAAAACACAAATTCTTCCTTTAAGTGCATTTCTCATGAACCTCGTAAATATAAAATGATGTTTTCATATTGGTTTTATGACACAACACTAGATGGACCATTTCTCCATAAGTTTGAAAGGCACCACAATATCTTTGTGTTGATAAAAATGCACGCAGTGTTCTGAAACAAAGCAAAGCTTTTCTTCTTTTCTTTACTGGACTAAATAATGTACACGTTTCAAGAGTAATAGCCAGAGACGTATTTAAGGGGGGGGGGGTCCAGGCGGTCCGGACTCCCTCAAATGAACTGTCATTTTAATCGTGTAATAAATAGTTGAAATAAAGCTTACCTTAAAATAAATCGAAAAAGTTTATTCAAGCTTCTCATCTAAACGTCTCCATTCACTGTCAGGTAGACATGAAGTTATAAAGAGTGCGTGTGGAACAGGGGGGCGAGCCGGCCGGAGAGCCTCGGGGAAAGTTCTGGGCCAGCGCCGAACCGGCTCCAGTCACCGCCCGCCTGCCTAGTCCTCCGCTTACACGCCTGGCTGCCGGACGCTCTCGGCCTGCATTAGCAGACTCCACGTCCATGCAGCAGGACGCAGCTCCAGCATACGCCGCAGCTACTCCAGCCAACCAGTCTCCCCGCAGCACAGCCACCTCAAGCCACCTAACCTACGCCGAAGCCCTCTGCTCTTCTCCAGCCGCAGGTCCTACGCTGCCACCAACAAAGGAGCCCTACGCTGTCTACACTCCCGAACACGCTGTACCGCACTCGGCAGTTATCCGCAGGGTCCCACGAGATCTCCCGATGCGCTACATACTCGCCGCCGCTCAACAGCTCTGGCCCTCTACTCTCAAGACTACTAGAATCACCACGCGCCATGGGCCTTCAAACCTTGTCCGGCTACAGCTCGCCGACATAGCAGACTACGAGGCTGCCTTGAGGACGGGCCTGCCCTTGTTAGGGCAGTGTCTCAGAATCGAGGCTAGCAGAGCGTTACGCCATCACACATGTCGGCGCTGCTGTGGCTACGGACACGACGCCTCAACGTGCAACGCTCCACCTCGGTGCCACTATTGCGGTGCCTCATCACTGACATCGGAATGCACGCGCCACGACCTTCGCCGCCGCCGACGCTACTGCGCCACCTGCGATGGCCTTGGCCACTACACAGGTCAGGCACAGTGCCCGCTCTATCCAAACAACAAGCGCAGAACCACCACACCGGCAGCTCCTGTCCCGGGCCATTCCTCACCACCAACGCCAGCCTTCTATGAGGAACTCAGGACTGCTTCATCCAAGATCCAGTCCGAACTTCACAACACAAACGACCGCCTGGCTGCCCTGGAGACGCAACTCGCCTCCGCCACCACGACCATCCAGCCGACCGCCATGGACACAGCCCCAGACACCGCAGAGATCATCACGCAGCTTGAGGAGACCATCATAGAGGTGACAGCAAAGAGCTTCCACACCTTTCTGACCTACTTCACATCCGAACTCACAAAATTCTCCAACCGCCTTGATCGAATGGGGGATGCTATCAACAAACTTTCAGAAGCAGAACACAAGTGCCATAACCTAGAGCCACTCATTAAGCAAACTCACCAATCTGCAACCGTGGACATCCCATCTTCACTCCAGACCTTAGCCAACGGAATGGACAACAGCAAGATCGACCTGCACAGGATCGTTCGGACACTCCAAGCCCACCACGACTCATACGACCACAAGCACACCATCGGCGAACAAATAAGAGCTATAAATTTAACAGTTAACCCATACTTGGGACATCTACGCCGACTGAACACTTAGTACCGTCCACCCTGACTCCCCAGTTTGGCTTCCAGGGCGCAAGCCATGCCTGCCATCCTGGCCTTATACCTTACGCCAGACAGCAAGATAGTTGCTGCTCGAAATAAACGAGAATTTCCAGAGTGCTTATTGCGGGATCTGCTCAAACCTGCACACACTTTCCCTCACCTAACCCCGCTTCCACATAAGAAGCGATGATCCTTGTTTTTGTTTCAATAAAGCTTGAAAAAAAAAAACTGTAGGCTTCCGCCCCTAATCGAGAACCATTTCTTTTCAACTTTCTGGAATTTCCTATAGCCAAGGTCAAGTACGGTGGTGGAAGTACAGTCCGCTGAAAAATAAACAGCATCAGTGTAGTACTATTATGGAATTTATAACTGAATACACTAATTGATTGAGTGATTTGGGGTTTAAGGACCGTTGACAACGAAGACATTTGGATCCCATGAATACAGTATGCAACATTAGATACTGCATCTAATGAACATGCGATGCAGTGAGATACGCCTTAATAAAAATATCTAATTTCTGTAACGCAACACTCTCCACTGCTTACAGATGGTCTGGTTTATTAATGCATTTGGATTAACAGTACTCATTAACATCGAGGATTGCGGAGTTTTAAAGAAAGTGTGATTGGATTATTTATTTTTATGCTCAAGATTATGAAAAATGTTAAGCTAGTAAAATACAATCACGTGTTCTTTATCAGAACTACATTAAATTTGTTTCACGGGTAAGTAGTGTAACGTTTTAAGTGAAAGACGGCGTCAAATTCTGTAAGTTATACGAGCAACCTGCACAATTATATCAACTACTATTATACTAATTATTAGCAAATCAAGATCAATTACCGAATATCCGATAAATAAATGTTTATATAATAATGATAATAATAATAGTAATAATAGTGATAATAATGATAATGATGATGATAATAATAAATAATAATAATAATAATAACAATAATAATAATAATAATAATAATAATAATAATAATAATAATAATAATAATAATAATAATAATAATAATAATAATAATAATAATAATAATAATAATAATAATAATAATAATAATAATAATAATAATAATAATAATAATAATAATAATAATAATAATAATAATAATAATAATAATAATAATAATAATAATAATAATAATAATAATAATAATAATAATAATAATAATAATAATAATAATAATAATAATAATAATAATAATAATAATAATAATAATAATAATAATAATAATAATAATAATAATAATAATAATAATAATAATAATAATAATAATAATAATAATAATAATAATAATAATAATAATAATAATAATAATAATAATAATAATAATAATAATAATAATAATAATAATAATAATAATAATAATAATAATAATAATAATAATAATAATAATAATAATAATAATAATAATAATAATAATAATAATAATAATAATAATAATAATAATAATAATAATAATAATAATAATAATAATAATAATAATAATAATAATAATAATAATAATAATAATAATAATAATAATAATAATAATAATAATAATAATAATAATAATAATAATAATAATAATAATAATAATAATAATAATAATAATAATAATAATAATAATAATAATAATAATAATAATAATAATAATAATAATAATAATAATAATAATAATAATAATAATAATAATAATAATAATAATAATAATAATAATAATAATAATAATCAGGGGCGGCCGGTGAGGTATTGTATTGATGGTGCCATAAATAAATAAGGGCTATTAAAATATGAATATGTGCACCAATTACGAACGATTTAGGTAATCTTATCAATAATCTATCCTATTTTATAATATACTGTACCATACAGAACGTACAGGGAAACGGATATAGATATTTATGACATCGGTACTCTTGTTACGCACAGGTGTAACGAGTGCAGTAACAGTTTGATAATACAGTTCATGAAGAATGTGATACGAAGCGTTCGTGTACGATTTCGTGATAGAGAGACAGTTATTGTTATTGCTTTAGCCATAATTTTGCTCGCGCTGAAATCAAACGAAACAAACTCGAGAAATCTTTGTCTCACACTCACAAACACATAGAGCGAGCACACACGCACACACACACAAGACGCAATTTTTTACTGCAAAATGAGTAATCTGAATTTTTAAAAATTGTTTAATGAAATTACTAACTTTTAAAAATTAAAAGCGTTGTACTCACCGAAAGCAGCAACTCCATGACTTTATGAAGAGAGCTTCAAATGAATTAGTAGGAACGGTATTGAAAATCCATTCGTCGCTCCTTCTTGTTGGCAAATAAATCTATCACCTTTGAATTGAAATTGTCAATTTTGCACACGAACAGCTTTTAACAGGACAGCATTCCAAAGGTACTCAATCGCTCTTCTTTCATTGTGTTTCGTAGAAAAGTTTTAATCCTCTTGAGCATTGAAAAGCACCGCTCAGCTTCTGATGTCGAGATAGGCATAGTAATTAAAAGTTTCAAAACTTTAACAGTCTGTTCAAAAGTAGCACAGAGTTTATCCTCTAGAATCAGCGAAAGAAACGGAACCGCACCGGAAACTGCTCTCAACTCAGGCCTAGCTTAGAACACTTGAAGCTTTCCCTTCAACTTTCTTTTCTCCAGAAATGTATATGTGTCCGTAATTTCAAGATATTTTTCTAGGAAATGTGTTACATAATTGTCAAACTGGCTTACATCAAATAAGTTGGTTGCAATTAGGTGCCCAGTGAACTGAGAACGTGATTTTATTTCACAAAGATGGCATCCCACACCTCCAAAGCAGTTTGCTTTTTGTTATTGTCATCAACCCTTGCTCTCTTGTAAGGCATTGTTTCGTCATTTTCAAAACTAACCTGACTGATGATGGAGTCAATGTCATCTCTGATGTTTTGCATTATTGTTTCAAAAATATGAATGTCTTGTTTTAACTTGGTTGGTTCAGTTGTCTTCTTTTGAAATTGATTAAAAAGTATGTCCACATGAGGCATTATCTTATAGAAAAACGATAGCCAGAAAATGAAGTCTCTATCTTGCAGTCTTTGTTTGTATGAACTAGCTTTTTCAATAGTAGAGGGTAATTTTATGTTCTCACTCGTTTCAATTGTTTCCATGACAGTAATAAGCTCCTTCCTGTTTTCATAAATATCCTTTACTACTCGCGAATGGCATTTCCATCTTGTGAGAGACACACGGGGTAAGCTTTTCTGAATTATGCTATGCAACACTTTCGATCTTTTTGGCGAATTTGAAAAGAAAGAAGAAATGCCTGAAAGATGTGCAAAGAAGATGCGGGCTTTGCGATTAATTGAGGCTGCAGTAGACTTTATAAGGTTTAACTGGTGCGCATAGCAATGAATGTAGTGCGCATTTGGGTATTTGTCTTTTATTAATTTCTGTACTCCGTTTGACTCGTCGCTCATAACGTTTGCACCATCGTAACTCTGAGCTATTAGTTTTGCTCGGTCATCTCCAATTAAGGATTCGATTTCTATCAGAATACACTCCGAGATAGACTGAGCATTCTGACCTTCTGAATTAACAAAATTCCAAAATCTTTCAACGGGGTTTCCATAAACAATGTATCGCAAAACAATAACCAACTGAAATTCGCAAGACACATCAGTAGTTTCATCCGCAATTATTGCAACATAATCCGCACGCTTTATTTCTTTGCGCACTTCCTCGTGATACACTTCCAACATGCACTGCAGGAGTTCATTTTGAACAGTCTTAGAAATGCCTTTGAAAACTGATGACTGACTGAGATGCACTTGAAGTTCTTTATCCAACTCCGCACTAAACTGAATGAGCTCATGAAAAACCCCCTTATTTTGAGAGGCGTCAGATTCATCGTGTCCCCTAAGAGCCAGCTCCAAAGCACCACAGAACCGAATACAATTTATAATTAAGTTCAATATATACCTGTTCCTGTCTACTTGTTTGTTATGGCTGTTGACTGTTTGCCTATACTGCGAATCTAATTTGTCCTGAATATTGGTTTTGCCTAGAAATGAAAGACTCAGAACATTGTCCATGTGTCGCTTCGATGTTTCATGCACTTTCATTTTAGACCATAAATGCCCAATATCAGTTATTCCAGTCTTACACCAATGGACATCTCCCCCAAATAACACACAAGGAAAACAAAAAACTGCATTTTTTTTCATCACAGCGGCAAATCCATTTGTTCTTTTGATAAATATCGGGATTAATCTTACGGCATCGATTTTTTGTTTGCTGCTGCAGATTCAGATTCGGGAGTGGCCTACCCATTGTTTTTATCTGAATTTTTTCACTTAGAGTTCTGTTACTAAATGAAGTTTTCAGTAATTCACTCACCTTGTTCATGTTCGTAACCTTACTGTGAATTTTAACTTAAAGGAAAAACACTGAACACTGTTTTAAAAATCCGTACTCACGATGAACTACAGCATTACAGGAGCACATACAGAACTACTCTACCATTGCTTTGAAAACATGTGTCCAACACATGCTGGACGCGCGGGTTTTATGTTCTACCAACAAAACTGCTGCTGTAAAATATGCACATGTTGTAATTCTGTCTCTAAATTTTAAAATCTAATACTATATTCACATTAAAAACCCAATTAATTTTATTTATATTTACGTGTTGTGTTTCTGCAACTGATTTCATTAAGCATTAATTTGCGTTTTGAAGTTCCTCAGCATTAACTTCAGTAGGATGGTGACACTGCATTAAAGGAAGGTATATCGCGAAATGTATTCTTACCATTGTCTTTCGCTAGATGGCAGGATCGTGGTTCTCTGAAGTCCCGTGTTTGACTGCACTCTAACGGGCAAAGCGTAAGTTATGCGCCAGAGAAATCCCGGCACTACCTTATTTGACCTTCTTCCATAAGAAGCCGTGTATAAGCAGACATCTTAGCCCCTAGCCCTAACACAGGCGTTTATGGGCGTAGACGGTGCCGTTCAGGAATCGGCACCAAGCTACGGAAAACAACCAAGAGAGAGCGCTGGCGTTCATCGCGCCTATTCAAACGAGGGAGCAACTACTCATAAACAATTCCTTTTGCGCACTTCTTATACACTTCTCTTTCTTTCGCTTTCATACAGATGGTGCCATGGCACAGCGGCACTACCTCAGAAGCCGCCCCTGATATAGACATTAGCACGACATTGGCTAGTATTATGACGCCATAATATTCAACTGTCAACACGTTTGTTTACTGCGCAAAAGATGTCAACTTAAAATCTGTAAAGTGAAGTGAATGGGGAAATTAACTATTATAGTAAGTATATTTAGAGGATAAATTATTATATTTATTTTTTTAGAATCACACCGTTAAAAGCAAATTAATGTTTTTCTTCTTTCTTTGATAAACAAAACGGTCAATACTGTTGTTACTTTGATGGCAAAGAGAAATTTATGAAACAAGGAGGAAGCATTGGAGTGTTACTTTCAGGACTGTGGTTCTTTTTGATTGTAGATAACAAAATTTAACACTAAATTAGAACAAGGAATTAGAAGATTTGAACTGAATTAGAAAAGGAAAGCATCGAACATCGTAGAATTATTCTTTTGGAGTGCTCTTGACCAAAGGTTACTGGATAACAAATCAAAGAGTAAGTAATAACAGACCTAACCTTAAAAGACAAAACCAAACATTTTTTTCTGCTTATATTTTCCTCAAATATATTCTTCTAAATGGATTTTAATTTATTCCTTTTCGACCACTGTTCATATTGTTCCTAAAGTAATTTGTTCAAATACCACGGATGTGTACAAGCGTCGTAGTTATGCTGAAAAATTAACGCTTATATTTTTCAACTGATATATGCATTAGTTAATTTGGTCATATGCCATGGCAGGGAACATGCAATTGTTGGATTTCATTATAACGGAACTGAATTTGGTTATGTTTACTATAAATACAATTAATTTCAAATTTATTATTCGTACAGCATTGTTATAATCACATGTTCTCAAAAACAGTATACCCCACACTTTGTTAGCAATATGTTTTAGCTACTTTGAATAATTGCCGCTCAATTATAAACCGGGCCGGCACCATGGCTTATCGATTAGACTACTTGTCTCTCACCAGAGTACTATCTTGGGTTTGTGATGGGCAAACGGCATCTAGGAGATATTCTTCGGGTTCTCCAGTTGCTTCTGCCATCCATTCCACAATTGCTCCATCATCACATTTATTTTCATACACATCATTTAATATAATCTGTTTCCTGAAT
The DNA here is from genome assembly GCA_030765055.1 of Mantis religiosa. Classification (NCBI taxonomy): domain Eukaryota; kingdom Metazoa; phylum Arthropoda; class Insecta; order Mantodea; family Mantidae; genus Mantis; species Mantis religiosa. The sequence continues at coordinate 137,910,124 of CM060947.1, read as the reverse complement.
CTCATATCAGCTTTGGGATGATCAGCCACCCTGGATATTTTTTCTAATCCTCATTAGACATCTGACCTCAGGCCAAAAATTGTAATTACCGGGTGGGTGTCTAAATCCTCCATAACAGGTGGGTAAACAGATTAAGAAGAAGCAGAACAAGATTTAAAATCAATATTTATATTTGGTTCGGTTACACATACGGACAGTGTATTAATTATAGCTTATGGCGGTAGACTGTGTTAATGCCTTTCAGTAGCACAGTTTGATTTGATGTAAATTATTGCATCCAGTTTATCAACTTTACATTGACTTTGGACATGTCAGCCTTATAACTAAATTATATAATTAACTAACTGATACAAACGTAATAAAATAAAAGAAATGAATAACATACTGTCAAATCAGTAGAAAAAATATATAAATATATTTAAATGTCTTAAAATATTACCTCTAAAATTATATCCTTAGAGCAAAAAGCTGCTAAAATGGTATTCCACATAAAGCAAAATTAGATACTATAAAAATGCTGATGTTAAAGGTATAAATAATGAATAATTTCCTATAAATCAAATATCTTGAAAAATTTTCACATTATGAATTTTTGTACCTGCACACATAAATAATAAAGCTTCAAATAAAGCGTGAGTTAACAAATGAAAAAAGCTAGATCAACAAATCCTGATCCTTATTAAAATATTTATACATATTTAATGCAGCTTAGGGTAAAATTAAACACAAAAATTACAAAATTAAATATCTGAATAAATACTGTAGCTACTCTGAGTAATTAATGCTTACATTTTCCAACAAATATTACATAACTATAATTATTTCATATATAATTCGTTTGGCTACAGATTATAAAAGTTGTATGGTGTAAATACACTGGATTAAAGTGCATTATGATTCTTAATAAACTAAATTAGATTGTGCGTGGCTTGGGTAGGCTGTCATCAAGATATTTGTGTGTTACCAATATTTTAGAGGTAATTTTAAAGAATAATAATAATAAGAGTCGGATGTATTTAAAGGTTATAATGAAAAATTTACGACAAAATAAATAAGTTTAAGTTAAATGATGAAGCCGGGACTCAAGTACTTACCATAGTAAGTCGCCACAAACGGTGTATCTCGGATACGAGAGCCCCTATTGGTTTATCGAGGAAATATGTGTTAGTTGGAGAATTTAATGTCATGACGGCAAATTGGTCATGGTAGGTCAATGGGTAAGAGCGAGTGGACGGAAACCAGTACATCCGTGGTTCAAATCCCGGCCGTGGCATTGAATTTTTCATGTCGACTCTATTAATTCAACTAAATGTTTCCTCTGCAGGCACAATTGAACAGATGTTCTCGTGGGCTCATTTCTTCTCTAGAGGGAACATATATAATTGTTTGTTTATTTTAGATGATTATGTGTTATGGAAACATTAACAGCCTAAACCTACCAATGCTGAAACTGCCAAATTCAAAATCGATTATCAAAGAAAATATTTAAGATCCGAGTGACATTTTTACAGGTTGTAGGTGTATGAGTTCTAAGTTCACAATGTATTTTATATCATAAGTTACTTAAAGAAGGTAAGATTATACAACAATTTGATTAAAATCTGATTAAAAAATTAATCATCACATTATTAATAACAAAACCGCTTCAAAATAGCGTTCGGAGGCTATACTTTTATCCTAAAATTTAATTTAGCTATCTTCAATATGATCTGAGAAAAAGAGTGGTTTATGCCAGAAAAGTTTCTCACAAAAAATCAGTTCAAAGCAAAAGAGAAAATGAACCAGTTTATTTCCAAAGAATAGTACCACACAGCTTGAGCACACAGAACTGCCATAATTAACAGTAAAACCAAATATTTGAGCAAAACTTCTCCATAAAATGAACTAAGGTTTACCGTTCTACCGCAATATGTGTAGAAATTAGGAGCTTTTATGTAAAATAGATCAGAATTCATAGTGCAAATTGGTAGAAAATCAAAGGGGAAATTCCAGTTCATTACAAGGGAGCATAAAAACAAAAAATGTTTCTTTTCTTCTAGAAATTTTCACCTTTTAGTTCTTTATTAGACCTAATATCCAGTGCTAAGGTTTCAGCGAATATAAGGATATACACCACTTCAGTTTCTGAAGTTTAGTTCGTCTAGTATGTACATAGTGTTGTATTCTTGTTCATCTTTACCTTATCCCTAGTATATCTCTTATCGCGGTGTTAGGGACTTCTTGTTCCTCTATCCCTTAAGATCGGGTCTGAGGAACCGAAGCTTTCGATCTGATAGAGAACCAGGATAGATTATCAGCCCGATGCCTGGTGTGAGGGTGAAGGAAGTGGATGATAGTATGCGGGTGAGTTGAAGATAGGAAAGATGATGGAGGAATTGGTGGAATGTTGGCTGGGGAAACCGAATTTCGCGGAGAAACTCCACCCCAGCGCCGTGTTGTCCACCACAAATCTCACTTTGCGGTGACCTGGTACAAACCTTTGGTGAAAGTCGAGCGGGTGTTATATTTACAAAGAAAAATTCAATATGGAAATTTCACAGCAAAAGTTTGTTGGAGGTTCTCTTAAAAATTTTCTGTGTGTGTGTGTGTGTGTGTGCGCTTTGTGTGTGCATGTACATGTTTGTCTATAACTAACATTACTCCAAAACCCAAATCCGGTTATATGTCAAAAACGTATAGATGTTCAGCATCTCTCAAAGTTTTGTTGCAAAGAATAAAGTTTCAAGAAAATGCTCCCACTGTAAACGCTATTAAATGGAAATATTTTTAAAACTGTTTAAACTAATGCTCAGGATTTGGTAACAAAATCATTCTTCTTCTTCTTCTTCTTCTTCTTCTTCTTCTTCTTCTTCTTCTTCTTCTTCTTCTTCTTCTTCTTCTTCTTCTTCTTCTTCTTCTTCTTCTTCTTCTTGATTCCCAGTATTTAGAGACTAGATATTTTTTAGTTTTGAGAATTTAACGTACAGTTAGGTGATTAATGTTCATTAAGTCATCTTTGCCATTCAAAAATCATTGTGGGGAAGTCATTAATCCAATCTTGAACGAATTTTCACTCAATCATGGCCTGTGATTAATCTGAAGATCGCAACATATTAGTATTGCTCTAATAATATTAAAATTATTTTAAAATGTTAATAAACTTAAATATATAAAATTAATAATATATTTAACAATATTAGCCTTTATCTACAAGTGAATTTTGACGAATAAAATAATATATTAGTGAAAACAAATGAAGCCCACAGAGTGAAAGGCAAATTAAATGGCTGAATAAATATAAACGAAATATTACTCGAAGGGATAGTAAATATTCGGGACCCAAGTCATTTTAGTTCACTTATTTACTAGCACAGTATCATTATATCTCAATATGCATCGGCTTATAAGACAACGGTGTGCATAATTGTGTATACAGTAATTTATGGTATAAATTACATTCTTCTTCAAGATTCGGTAGGTTTGGCTAGCTAACTGTGGGGAAGTAGTCGTCCGATTCTGAGAAGTATGTGTAATTTGCGAATTATTGGAAGGAGCTCTAAAATCAACATTGATGCACCAAAAATGTACGAATATGCGTTTTTTGACTGTTATGTTAAACACTACTTAAATGTAATGCTTATATTTGGATATAATTTTTTATTTTACTGTTCGTGCCAATTGACCAGGCAATGTCAGTGATACAGAGTATTAAGCTTGAATGAACTGAACGGTAATATATGTAAGAAGGCAAATAAACCTTTCCCTAACACAGCTTTGCTTGGAGTATACATTTATCTTCTAAATTTTTGTCTCTTACCACTAATTATCCTTTCGGTAATGAGTAACAACGTAAACTTAAAGAGCACATAAAATAACAAGGAAACTAGTGGAATAGGCAACTGGTTTCCTCAAAGAGAAGTTTCCTGTTCTAGACATTGGAATGCATTTAAATACATTTGTCGATCGTGTTATTCATAAGCGTGTAACCTTTGTATAAAAGAATATAGGTTCTCTTACGTAGATCTCTTGTATTGTTTTCAAAATCATCTAATGCTGAAGTTTCTTTACCTTATTTGGTTGTTTCGTTCTTCTTTGCATAAATTGATGAAGAGAAAGTTCGATTTAAAATTTCACACATAGCGCCTTCTCCCCTCCACACATACACATGGTTCATTGCACCACGCAAAACTTTTTTTATTTGTTCCATTTATACCCCGCCTTTAACTCCAATAGTCATATCGGCGGCCGTTCTCCTTTGGAACATATTGAAGGTGTTAACTCGTATTCGTTGGCTTATAATCATTAGATCACGCAACCATTCGCACTCTCATTCATACTTCCAGACTCTGGGGAAGATGAGAAAAGTCCTCACCCCCACTGCCGGGAAACGAACTTCGGATCCCACAGAACTTGTACTTAACAAGCAGTTAGCAGTTTCAACATTTTTTTCCAGTTCTGTCTTTAGAAATGGAACTTGCCAAATATACCATTAGAAACATCGGCCACATCACGAAATAGCCAGCCCTCGTAGCCATGGTCGCTAAAGCGTATGTCTCTAGTGTTCCGCCGCGTAGAGAGTCGTGGGTTCGAGTCCCGCCTTGGGCATGGGTGTTTATGTGTATAGTGAATATTTGTGAAACTAGGAAAAAAGAAAATAAAATAAACGGAAATACTGAAAAATCGGTTAAATAAGAATAACACATATCTATATACATATTAAAAATAGTGTACGGCTACTACATATAATTTGCAAGGAAAGCAAATTGACACGATTTTATCTCCTAATCTTTAATAAACAGTAACCTGCGTTTTACACACGATATTTGTTGGGACTCCAGTAAACTATTTGCAAGTATTTCCTATCTGTAAATCTCTGTGAGCTGTTACAAAATTGCATCAGAAACTTTTCCACAAGGGTGACCGAGTTGGACTGAATTTCGCTACGGTGGGGATTCGGCATGGAGGTTCAAACTTTATCTATTGTAACATAGCCCGCTCACATTCCTTTAAGCCTCGGCACTCGCCAGCTGGAGTGTTATGACTAAAAGTTACAGATTTCTCCACTACCCACCGTATGGGCTGATGACCCCTCTGCAACCCTGTTCCAGCGTACAGCTGCAATGTGTTGACATTACAAACGCAGAACTTTCCGATGCAGTGGTTTACAGTTTAGGAATTTACCTATTTTCAAACACTTTCACTGTCACAGAAGCAATGCACCTTAATATCAAAGGAATATAATGTTTGCATATCAGTTCACTTAGCAGTTCTGATTACTTTCAGTTCTGTGCACGCACGGGATAAGAACAACGTTTCATTGGTGGCATTATGTCTTCCTCTAGGCTTTTTCTCACACATACTTTAGGTAGCTTAGGTACAGCAGTTATACATTTCTCTATAACTGCCAAAAGAGAAACAAACTCTGGAGATGGGTAATAGAACGTGGAGTTTTCATCCCTTTTGAATATTAGATTTACAAGGGATGCTGTACACTTGGCGGTAGACACAAGACAGGTGGCACAAGAGAATTCGGCCGCTATTTTTTAACTATAAAACCTCCTATATATGCCAGTGATAAGTGGACTGTTGCATGAAACGAGGCAGTCTAGGAAGAAAAGGGGAAAAAAAAAAAAAAAAAAAAAAAAAAAAAAACAAACTAAGTAAGAAAACAGTTAAAAGCAGTTTAATAATATACGTTAGTAGGTCTTATAAGACGAAAATTCACATTACCTTTAATGTTGTTCAATTCGCCCAATATTGCGATTATTGTGTCTAGGAGCTGTGTTGCAGTGTACAATGGTGCCTTTTATCAATAATTGAATTGATTTTTGAAAATTATTGGTTTCATAATAAAGTAATCTTTCTTCATTTGCTTGCTGCTTGTTTACAAATTCTTTGTGCCTTTTATTTGCTCCCCATAATTTACATCTCAAGGTGTTATTCTCCCTTTCCAATCTCTTTATAAGTATAATACGTGCATCTGTGACATGATCCAGCGTTTTAACATCAGCAGCACTGTTAACATTTTCTCTGCTAGAACTGCGTCTCTGTTTTCTGCTTTCTGTGTGTAAGCGTATTTTTGAAATTTGTTATGTTGCTTGTTTCACTAATTTATAATCTGGATAGTTCGGAAAAATGCTTGGAATACTTCCTGTTTACAACACTTTAATTTTACAGCCTGGCTTATAGTCGTCCTCAGCAAAATGCAAACTGCACACGACTGTTGAATTAGATTTATCATTCACCAGGAAATAAGAGCGCGATATAGCTTTTAGCCATTGTTGACGTAGTTCTTCTTCTACTGGAAATTCATTGAAACTGATCCTTTTTGATTTTCCTTTCTTAATTTTACAGAAGGGTACGCAACAATACACCATCTGAAACATAAAGTATTGGGCTCATAATTGCTGCTATGCGGTTTGTTGTAATTATTGCTACTACTGCTGTTATAATGATGATGATGATAAAAATAATAAAAATAATAATAAAAATAATGTAATATAATACGTAATTCTTACATTTGGAGCATTGCTATGTATGGCTCGGAGACCTGGACTTTGGAAAAACGGAGAGCTTTGAAATGTAGTGCTGTCTACTGTAAATTTTTGTACTATAAAGGCCGAGGCTTTAAGAGATATGAGCGGGCTATGATTGTACCTATGCTCCAAGTGGGGCACCCCCGGAACGAAGGATGAGGGGAGAGCAGAAAGAGGGCAGCCCTCCCAAAGAATCATGACAGTGCAGAGAGCAGGATCTCTACACCTTACCAGTTGAAAACTCCCCGGCCAGCACAGCCGGCATGCCACCCTACTGTGGCCTGATAGCAATCTTACCGAGCAAATTTTTTTTATTAATTTACGTCCTCCAACATTGTCATGTCGGACGATGAATGGAATAGGTGAATTGATGCTCAAATGAGTCCAGTGTCCATAGAGCTTAGAGTTAGCAGACATTCGTCTTTCAGGATAAGGGAAAACTCTGGTAACTCACCCTGACCGAGATTTGAACTCGGGACCTCTTGAACGTAAGGCAGACACACTACCATCTACGCTACCGAGGCGGGCTTATCGGAGGAGGAAGTTTTATCAAGAGCGTATCAGTCTGCCATGCAAAACCCGGATATCCGCCAACTCTTCTGCCCTGAAAGAGACCACCAGATGAGATATGAGATGAAATGGAGGGACAAGAAATTCGGGGCATGTAAATAACCTACTACACATTCGCCTGGCGATCCGGGAAAACCTCCGAAAAAAACCAATGAGTCAGGTAGGTCGGTCGTGGGAATCGAACCCGGACCTCCTGAATGTGGACCGCAGATGAAACCGACTGCGCCATCCGCTCGGTTCTGCAAGTTTGACTAATAAATATATATAAATTAATGCAATGTTTACGATTAATGTCAAAGCAAAGCTTCCCTTGCCCCACGGAATATGTGCTCTCAGTCTCCAGGTCCTAAAAGTACACGAGCTAGAAATTTAAGATTATACTACTCAATGGAAGAGAATTTTTATAACGATACATTATTACCACTCCTGTTTCTTGCAGTCGAAAACACTCATGAATTTTAAGTGGATATCAAGTAACAGTTAATATAACGGTGGATTATTAATTACTCGAAAAATGTATTCCTTCAGTGAATTCAATTGTTTCTAATGCAATTGGTGTAATCAATGCTCGTGCAAAATATATACTGTCTCATAAGTAATGTCGTTTTTTTAAGAAAAACAATTATTTGAAACGTGTTTTGACTAGCAATTAACTAATTTGCAAAGTATAGACCATTAGATTCTATGGCTTTGAGCCATCGTTCAGTGAGGTTTATTATCCCACGACAGTACCAGACTCTGGTTTTTGATGCGAAGGATTCTGTGACACCCACTTGCACTGCTTAACTGCTTCAAAATTTCTTGCATGTAGAAAAAGATGATATTCTGATGGTGCGAAATCAGGGCTGTATGCTGGGTGAAGTAGCAGATCGATCCCTCCTAATTCCTGAATTTTTTCGTGCAGTATGGGGTGTTACATTGTCCTGTTGCAAGAGAACTATATTTCAGTTAACTAATGCTGGGCTTTTCGGTCTCAAAGTCTCATGAACTCGTTCCAGTAGTTGAGAATAAACATCCGCATCAATCGCCCGCCCATTTAGAACAAACTCCCAGTGAATCACCAGACATACAGCTTTACTTTGGAACCAAACTGATTTTCTTTAACGATGAATTTGGGAGGCTGGTAGGGATCAAGCCACTGTTTCGAGGCATCAGAGTTTCGGTAATGTACCCATTTTTCATCACATGTGAAAATTCTCCTGGCAAATCTATCATCCGTAGGACTACGGATAAGCTGACGACAGATATCCATTCTACGTTCAGCCTGTTGAGGTGTCAGTTGATGAGGTGCAGATCTGCAGCTTCTGTATGATTTTCCAATTGTCTTAATGTGGCGATGTATGGTATCTTTTGATGCAACAAGTTCTTCTGACAGCCTACGGGTACTTTTTAATTCTTTTTTTCAAACGTTCAAACGTTATCTCTTTTTTGTGATTGCTTATTAACAACTGAAGACTGATACATGCTCGCAATATACGCAAAAATTGCCATTGCAACCTTTAAATATCATTGCCAAAACCAAAGAAATCCATTAAATTTTCCAAAACACCACCAGCACCGCCACCGCCACCACCACCACCGCCACCACCACCACTACTACTACTACTACTACTACTACTACTACTACTACTACTACTACTACTACTACTACTACTACTACTACTACTACTACTACTACTACTACTACTACTACTACTACTACTACTTTCTTTGCACAAGGAATTAATATTACAAGCTCTCAGCTACAGAGTCTTAACACAGCACCGGAATAATAATAATAATAATAATAATAATAATAATAATAATAATAATAATAATAATAATAATAATAATAATAATAATAATAATAATAATAATAATAATAATAATAATAATAATAATAATAATAATAATAATAATAATAATAATAATAATAATAATAATAATAATAATAATAATAATTAATAATAATGATAATGATAATAATGATAATAATACTAATACTAATAATAATAATAATAATAATAATAATAATAATAATAATAATAATAATAATAATAATAATAATAATAATAATAATAATAATAATAATAATAATAATAATAATAATAATAATAATAATAATAATAATAATAATAATGATAATGATAATGATAATAATAATAATAATAATAATAATAATAATAATAATAATAATAATAATAATAATAATAATAATAATAATAATAATAATAATAATAATAATAATAATAATAATAATAATAATAATAATAATAATAATAATAATAAATAAGCAAAAATTTGTTTATTGATATTGCTTTATTTGTTACGCTTATTCTCTTGATTTATTTTTCTTATAGTCTTCGATATATTGTCGCGGCGAATAGCACGTAAGTTTCAGTGCCGAGAGATAAGCGCGGTTTGTATACACAAAGAGCCTGCAACTAAAGATAACAGTCCGATTGTGTATCACTCAGACGAATTACTGACACAGATAAGTGAGGTAATTGGAACATTCTAGTGATATCTTGATTGTTGTATAGAACATTCGAATTCATGTTTAGTCCGGAAATATCTTGAACTTATCAATGATAAGAGATTGTGACACGTCAGCGGACAGTTGTGAAACAGGTGACTCGTGAGTTGTGAATGAGCGAGAGGTAAGCAGAGAACAGCTGAGTGTGCTATTACGAGAGCTGTTTGTCATTGTCATCGACCTTGGTGTTCTAGATTGTGATATGTGATGTAATTCTGCTGCTACGCAGTGTGTTTCTACGCAAATAAAGATCATTTAGAATTTCGGCAAAATTTTAAGTCCACGAACCCACAAAGTCACAATATCATAGAATGCTATGATTGTATAATTGCTAACAGGTTGTCAGCACTGGTTTCAGGACGGCCAAACAACAATGAAGGTCAAATGCAACGGGCTGGAATTCACGATTGTACATGTTCGAATGATACTAGTATTTTGATAAATTTAAGCTGGGTACTTCATAATTTAGTATTGAGGGCCATCTGGAAGATAGAAAATGAGAACACAAGATAAAAGAGATTTTATTTTGCTCATAGGACTGCTGTGCTTGTCTTTCAGCCTAGTTGCACAAACATTCCTGATCGTAAAGTAAAACCCCACCTTTAACATTTGTATTATAACTGTTCTATGAAAAGTAGAGACACTAAAACAATGTGCCATAAAGCGTTTATATTGTCTGCAATCAAAACGGTATCTTGACGTAATACGTATACTTGTTTCATTTATACTATGCATATAGAAACGGGAATGATTATAAATCACGAGGGTTACATGAATTTGCTCCTAATATTCTAGTTTATAAATACGACTATAAAGATTTTGGTTAATTAGTGTTTAAAATTTGCAGAAACAACGGATGAGAGAAGTAAATTAATGGTGTTGTGGTCAAGGAACAAAATGGAACAAGGCATGAAGCTGACTCTTTTGTTTTTAACTGTACTTCTATCACCGATTTTGGTAAGTTACATTTGTTCTCATGAGAAAAAATTCTCTTCAGCACTTCTTGCAAAGGAAGCAGTAGAATAGTTTAGTGAATACTTCGCATACAGAAATCAATATTTTTTATGCTACTGTTACGGTTTCGTCCAAAAACAGAGGATGGTATTGTAAAAGTAATTGCTTTCTAATAAGTTATTTCAAAGAAAGTTCAAAACATGTTTGCGAACATGTACTTATTTGTTTGGTGTTATGAGTTACTTTACAGTGACACGTCATTGCTTTTATGTAGGTCAACAAGAAAGTTGTGTGGTTTATAAGTGTTAGTGAGGTGTGAAAGTGTTCATTTCTACGAATAATTGAGCAAACACCTTAGTTTTCCTGGACATGTCCTACCTTTTAGACCCCTGCCGGGCTGTCCGAGGAAACTTCCAGCATGACTGACGTTGAAACATTTGATTTGCATGTACAGTTCTTTGCACTTGTTTCATTGAGATCCAGTATTGCTTATTTAATATCACGATGTTTTCATGAGTTCTATATTGATCTTGTAACAAAGGACCGCAGCTGTATTTGAGTATGATACCGAAATACTGTTAAAACTTGCGTAATCATATATAATTAGTCTAGGAAATATTAGAATAATCCAAAAGTTCGAAATGAAAGTATTGTAAAGCAATCAGAGTGTATGATTTCTAAACTATTGTTTAGAAAAGCAGTGCAGCAGTAATAACAGTAGATACCTACATAATATAGTCCTAATGAGATCATGACTCGTAATATATGTTGGCCGTAAGTACACCGTGTAAGTATAAAACATTGCATGTACAATTTGTTTTCTAAGAGATGCCTTAGATGCCTTGTTGCTATATCAGAATCTGAACTCTCTCGTAGTTGTCGTCATCCCCCCCGCCACATTTTTACCTTGCCTTTAGGATTAGGGAACATATCTCATTGGCAATGGTTAACTCGTATACGTTGAGTTGCTGTTACTTTGGATTTTTTTTTTTTCAATCGTTAGATCTCGCACACTTTCAGACTTTCTGACTCTGGGGAAGATTAGGAATCATCTTGGTTGAAGAAAAATTCCCACCCCCACGGGGAATTGTACCCGGGACCCCTCGCAAAATGGACAGGTGCTATACCGAATGAGCTACGGGGCCAACTATTCCATCGTAAGGCAGAGGTGGACAATCATCCAACCCATACGGGGAGGAGCTGTGGTCAGCATCACGGAAAGTTGTCTTTCTAGACTAGGGTTCGGTACCAAGCGTAGCTCCTCAATTTCCTTACGATGCTGAGAGGGCACCGATCCTATACCCGGTAGTTAAAATCCGCATTCCCTGGGTGGGATCGATCCTGGGTGAATTCCGTGGCAGGAAACCAAAGCAAAGTGCTCTAGCTCACTACGCCACGGCGCAGGAAGTATAACTATTTACGGTCAGAGAAATTCGGGGCTCTTTTGTTTTCGTCCATTGCATACTAAACACATACGTGTATGTCAGTGGTTCACCAATGAGGTAGAACAAGTGAAAAAGTAATGCTTTTCACTTTCTTTCTATGACGTACTCGAAACTAGGTTTGCAGGATAATGCCATTGCATTGGTAAAGATACTGTTGTGACGTATCGGAAACTGAGTTACCTCAAGATCATAACGCTCACTCTCTCTTTGTGACGCACTGGAAACTAAGAGTTGCAGGATAACGCCATGCACTGGCAAAGAAGCCACAAGATGCGTGCTATGACGTATTGGAAACTGAGTTACCTCATGATCATAACGCTCACTCTCTCTTTATGACGCACTGGAAACTAGAGTTGCAGGATAACGCCATTGCACTGGCAAAGAAACCGCGTGTTATGACACATTGGAAACTGAGTTATCCCATGAGATAACAACGCCCACTCTATTTCTGTGACGTTTTGGAGTCCGAATAAATCATTCGTGTGGCACAGGGAACATGTCCAACAAATCATAAGTTCTCACATGTATGCAATTTGCTACGGTAACTGCCCATTACCAGCATCATGTGACGCACATACCTTGCAGGACTTGAAGTCAGGACTCCTCCTTATGTCACCGCTGTCGCTGATTTGTCGTTTACTCTCTCTTTACGTCTATTATTATTATTATTATTATTATTATTATTATTATTATTATTATTATTATTATTATTATTATTATTATTATTATTATTATTATTATTATTATTATTATTATTATTATTATTATTATTATTATTATTATTATTATTATTATTATTATTATTATTATTATTATTATTATTATTATTATTATTATTATTATTATTATTATTATTATTATTATTATTATTATTATTATTATTATTATTATTATTATTATTATTATTATTATTATTATTATTATTATTATTATTATTGTTATTGTTATTGTTATTATTATTATTATTATTATTATTATTATTATTATTATTATTATTATTATTATTATTATTATTATTATTATTATTATTATTATTATTATTATTATTATTATTATTATTATTATTATTATTATTATTATTATTATTATTATTATTATTATTATTATTATTATTATTATTATTATTATTATCATTATCAGTCCAAGTCATGTTTTTGTCTTGAGACATGCTTCTCTCTTCTGTTTTATAAACATTCCATTATAGCCAAATGAATCGTAAATACTTCTTTTTGGCTTGCAATTTAATTTCCTTTCAGCGTGTTACATTATATCGATGATTGAACTAATAGTTCCGATGATGCTCAAATTGACCCTAAAGCTACGAATTACCCGATATAAGGGGTAAATCTAGAAAATTTCTCTTCCACATGTCATTCTCACCAACTAATATTCAAACTCGAAATTTTTAATATGATGGGGACGATACTCCGAAGAAGAAAACGGGGAAGTAAACACTATGCTTTTGACATTGGAAAGTGACATTGGAAAGTGTGTCTTGTAATAGTGGACTCTCAAATAAATGTTAAAATTATAGTTTCCGGTTTATGTAAATAATAGGTTATTGGATGGAGAACTGCTTAATCTGATGTGGGTGTAATCAGCGCACTTATTACTCTGGGGAGATGATCCTTGAAACGACAGAATAATGCCTTAAGTCAATAACAACTGACTTAATTATTCCATTTCTAATGCATACAAAGAACAGTCACAGTAATAATATTGTAGCATACTTAGGAATTAACGCTCATCTGGAAGTAGATTTGAGTGGCTTATTTGGTTAAGCGCTGGCCTACTGATCCTCAGGTCGTGGAACGAAACCCAGTCCAGATGGATGGTTTTTAAGTGTTCTTAAAACTGACAGACCATTGCCAAGCAAATCTACTGGAGAGAGAGGAGCCGGTTGTGCGATCAGGCTGCACGGGCTGATTCTCGGAAATTTCTCTCTTCTCAGTTCCTGCCACCCACAGTATACTCTCTACTCACCCATTCTTCCCGTGGGCGCCCTTTAAGGTTGTAAGGATAAAAGATCTTCTATAACTCAAAGTACAAAGCCAGGACCTCTCTTAATCTTGTCATAGTCACACTGTGATAGACTGCAGAGTAACGGGAGGAAATCAATATACATTTTAACTTCGTCTACCTCGTACATGGTAGGTAGAGAAGTTATTGCATTCCCCCAAATTCAACATTGAGGCTTCATGGAAAAACAAGTTCTAAGACTCCTGGATACGAAGCAAAAATCATTAAATAAAAAGAAGGGAAAAGAAACGAACATGTGTATGTGTTTGCCTGAGTCCGTAAACAGCATAACTAAAATGAACAATCGATTAAACACCAAACTTGATTAAGTTCAGCAATTTCCAAGGAGTGACACGAAGGTTTTCAGGGTTTTCAAGGTTTTCAAGCCTTGTCCCAAACGAAACCTTATAAGGAAAAATTTTCAACGGTGTTTTATTTTCTCAAGTTACCTGGATAAGGCTTTTTCCGAGGTTTTCCAATATCATTCAAGACGAATGTCGGGTAATTCCAAGCTCCATGGACCCTGGACTCATTTGAGCATAATTTCACCCAGTTCATTTACCGTCCGATATGACTTAACATTGGAGGACGTAAATTGAAAGAAAAGAAAATGTATGCCAACGTCGCTTGGGTATGACACGATGAATTAATTTATAGGAGCGGTGCGTTTCCATTTCCGTTTGACAGATTCGTTTGTCTTAGTGCGCTCTGCTTCGTTTTTAGCATTTTTACTTTATCAGTTACATACATATGTACAGAAAGTAGAAAAAAATATTCGTTACCGAGATTTAACCGGAAATATGTGTTTTCAGATTTCCTTAATCCTCCTAAAACCATTTTAAATAAAGGTCCGCGTTATTTGGGTGAGATATAACAGAGAGATATAACTAAAAGATTTCAGCTATATGAAAATTTGGTATTTAACTTTTTCATCTTCCAAGAAAGCTATAAGGAATTTCAAGAAGGTCTCCTATTCTAAGCTAACCTCTATTTTTTTGTGGAAATGTTATTTACCTAAAGATATTATTTTTATTAAAATTTCATATTTAGGACCTTTTTGTGATAAATGAAATGTATATACTTAATTTTCCGGAAATAGCCCCCAAAGTCTCCTTCACCCAAGGTGATATTTGCACACAACTGTAGATTTAAGAGATAAACTAAAACTTACTACACAAAAAAGTTTATATTACATTAAAGCACACAATTTATGTGAAATGCACTTTTTGTGGAGATAACCATTTCTGAGGCATTTCTTTTTATTGGTTTGAATTTTCAAATACGTAGCTGTACTTCTCTCAAATAAGAACTCGTTATTAGTTGGTCATAAAAAAGAGAGTTTTCAAGACATCACATAGCGATCAGCTCTTAAAATATTTTCGGTCTAGACCTATGGTTTTTAAGTGTGCCAAGCGTTAGCCTATGTGAGTACACTTCGGCATGTGAAAGAAGTATTTTGTAGTGTTTAACGCCTGGTTTTACTACGTGCGGCACCGCAGGTGGTGACACTAATGATACATGAAATGAAGATGTAGCATCGGTGGAATGAAATGGCGGAGGAAACCGGAGCACCCGGAGGAGACCCGCTCCTAAGCTGCTTTGTCCACCACAAATCTTATTTACCGTCACCTAAGATTGAGCCCAGGCCGCCTTGATGAGAGTCGAGTGGTCTAAGCACTCGGCCACGGCGCGGCCGAAAGAACTTCGGAACAAAATTTCGGAACGCCAGTGCCATTAATTTGATCATGGTAATTTACACCTTCTCTAGAAACAACATATTTATATTTTTCTTAAAAGTTTTGACTTGTTTAATCCTACTGCATTCATATATTTCCCCTAATAACTACAATGAAATTTGAAATCAGACAATGTTTTTATATTTTTATCTGACTTAAGATTAAGTAGATAGAATACAATGATTTATAAGAACAATTTGTACAAGCGTAGAGAAGGTCTTGTGGGTACAATATACCAGATTTTGTCATTGTGTGTCCTACGTTTGTGGTGTAAAACATGGAAACTTTGACAAACAGGATTACCAACACGTGTGGTTCTAATTAATACGAATTAGCCTAAAGCTATCGTAATCCAAGAGGTGCTTGAGTCCCGAATCTAATTGTGAATAAGACATGAGGTGCTTTAACTATTTCAGTTCTTGCTCGCACCAATCGTTTCACGCGGATAATAAACGCTGCACCCAATCAACATTTCTTTCATCCTGGAAACCGCTATCAATTCTTGGATATCGTGACCAACAGAAAAAATATTTACTTTTCGAAAATTATTTAACAAAGAATGAATGCCGAAGCCCATCTTATACGAGCTGAGATAATGATAACAATCAATGACGCAGTTCTATGTTAGGTGACTTATTAGTATCGTAAGTCATAAGATGCCCATATACTTCCAATAAACGTTTATGATAAAAATGTTAAAGCTACACATACACACACAGACTTTTTCTAATTTTGTTTTATTTAGAGGACCTGAAAGCTTCTATTTTCACTAAAATCTCGGTATCAGTGTTTTGAGTGGAATGCTACTTCACTACTTTCTCTGTATATGGTAGAGAAATTAAAAGAAAAAGAAATTTTGAATTTTCCACACGTTATTTGCTCAAAATAAAAACATGTTTATGCTATATACTAAATACATTTGACATGCTATTGGCATGCTCTTGAACATAGTAAAATCGAAGAAATTCCTTCAGTTTTCATGGTGTAATGATGCACTTGTTTTGTGGTTCCATGTCAAAAAAAAAAAAAATATTTGGTAGATTACACTACAACTGTATTGATTGCAGAGTGTATTTGACTGTAATGTGAACGAACTGGTAAAATATCCCTGGATTATGAATGTGGGTAACAAAATACTATGCTGGAATTATTTGGAGGTAGGAGACACGAAACACTTCCTCGTTTACACTTAGGAAACACAAGCTTTATAAAAATCAGTAACAACAAAAGTGATAACTGTTTACGTGTTCTTGAAAGTGAAGTTTACACCCGCACCACCTTGGGTGGTAATCTCTGCAGCGTTTGTCAGCATGTCTGTTTTATGTTCTTCAAAAACCTAAAATATATTGACAAGGAATGATCTCAAAAAGAGTGGAAGTTACAAAACGTGTTCAAAATTTCTAGGCCTATTTATCTTTTAAACACAGCGGGAAAGTTTTTGAGAAATTTCAGTAACTTTGAGAATTTTGAGAAATTAATATGTGTTTAATGTAACAAAGAATATAGATTAATAAGCAATAGGGGTGTATAAAAAGCTTTTCAATCGTAGACTTCCTAAACAAAATATTTAATTGGAATGTTAATAGATATGTTAAGGGTTTTCGGCAATTGGGCTGGGCTCAGATTTTAAAGACATAGAAATAAGTTTATGTAGGTTATTAAAGGATTATTCTGTGAATACGAAGGTCTATATCAAACAAATAAAAAGTGAAACAGGATAAAAACAAATTACATTGGGAAATCCAGATTTCCATTCTAGGACGACGTTCTAAATGAAATATGTAGTGTTTAACGCCCGCTTTTACTACATACGGCATCGCAGGCGATGACACTGATGATACATGAGATGAAGATGGAGCACCGGTGGAATGAGATGGCGGGGGAAACCGGAGATCCCGGAGAAAACCCACCCCAGCGCCATGTTGTCCACCACAAATCTCACTTTGCGGTCGCCTGGGATCGATCCCGAGCCGCCATGGTGAGAGCCAAGCGGTCTAACCACTGAGCCACGGCGCGGCCTGACGATGAGGTGCCCAAACGGCGCTCATATGACCTAATGATGTCACGCTGTCGTTTCATACCAACCCCTAAATTTTATGTTTGTGCCGTACAAGACCCATTTCCTCTCCACTCAGTGACGGTTCCCGCAATGACAGCCAAACGTCCAGCATTCCACAACGAATGGGAGGAAGAATTTCTTTTTGTTGAAGCGGAAAACACGGTGAGATGTCTGATTTGTAAACAGCACTTATCATGGGGTAGCCGATTTAACATAAAACGACACTGATAAATATTAGCATTATGATTATGGTAAACACGTTCTATCAGGTAAACAATTTTTGTTGCATAATTTCATGTTATGATTTCAATTATTAGCTAAATTGTACATTGATGGCGCAATTAAAAGTTTCTTACATAATTGCTGAACTTCTTGCAAAGAATATGAAGGCTTAAAATGAAGGGGAGTTCATAAAATATTGTTTAATTATTAACGCCAAAGAAGTGTGTTCCAATATAATAGGTACTTTTAAATGAACGGGCCTATCTCGGAATAAAAGAATGTACGTAGCACTAGTTGAATCCAAAATGTTGTATGCAGTGGAGAGGTAAACAAAACGGTGGACCAAAACTACAGAAGGTTTTATAAAGAGCTACTAGACTTACCAAGATCAGCACCTAGGGAAGTAACTTTAGTAGAATTAGGAAAGACAAGAAGAAATGAAATAAAAATGGAAAGAATAATAAAATTTTGGTATAGGTGTTTGGTTAAAGAAGAAGGGGAAATTATGAAATTATGCATGGGACAGAAAATAAATTGGAGAGCAGAGATAGGAATTATGGAAAAAATAGGAATGGGAGATATATGGTTATTAGGGGAAAGGAATACATCGATGTGGGTAAATTATTAAAATGCAGAATAGAAGATATAGAAAGACAGGAAATATGGAGAAGTGTCGAAAATATGAAGTCATTACAATTTTACAAGCAAATAAAAAGAAATTGGAGACGAGAAGCATATGTAGATTACTGCAATAGGTAAGAGAGAGAAGGGTTAGCATGGATGAGAACAGGAATAATATTTCTAAGAGGGATAAGAGGTAGAGAAAAGGGAATTTGTGAATTGTGTGGGGGGAAAGAAAGCATAGAACACTACGTAACAGAATACGAGGCGGTTGCAATATAGAGAAAAAAGTTTGGGAAGAAAAATGGGAGAAAGTAGAGAAGAGAATAGTAGCTATAAAAACTTAATGGGAAGGGAGGAAAAGAAGGTAAGAAGTATTGGTGAGTTCTTGCAGAAAATAAAAGAAAAATGGGCCAGAAATGTAAAAAATGTAAGAAAGGAAGATGAAGGGGAAGAATGGGACTAATTAAGCAACAAGGAGGCATGGAGGTTAAGAGCTACCTGGCAGAGCAAAAGCTCAGGGTGTCATGCAAGCCAAGGTAGCAACAAGGTAACGACAAATGTACCATGACAAGAAGCGTGGAAGAATTGGGGAGTGATATTGAGCGACAGTTACAATAAAAAATAAAATCATTAACTTTCTTTTCACTGGTGTTGGATAATGAGCTGGTTAAAAATAAACTGCGCCAAAAGAGTCAGTAACAAAAACGTGTTCCGGAGGTGTTGTTGATATTATTTACACCAAAAAACAGCAGTAGATGTAACTGAAGTTGCCATCACTGTTAAGAGCAACGTTAGTGAGGTCTGTGACTGCTATCAGTAAAGGCATTACATATAGCTGCTCGAACTGTGGGTGGAGGTAAACACGCCTTCCCGTTATGCGGTTTGTCCTGGGCACCTCTGTTCTAAGACATCATCTTGAAAATTCTTTTGTATGGTTTAAACGATGGTATAGAAATAAGAAGCACAATAGGTATGAGTACAACGTTCTCTTCACCATTGCAGAAAATATAAACGAGTTGAAAACACGAGCAAATAATTTAACATTTTAACAGTATATTATTAGTATGACAACAATATTTCAAAGAGTACCAATTATATATTTTGTATACTTACGCAAGTAAGTAAGAGTAACCAATGTACGTATATAATTACAAGCAATTTGAGGCCGAAAGAAGCCAAGCATTTTTGACCAAAAATTATAAATATAGAAAACACACAAACTTCGCAAGAAGCGACATCGAAGAAATAATGATAAAATTGGTAAGAATGGTATAACCAAACTTCATACTTAATTCATATTTTTGTAGCCATTACAACCCAAAGGGTAGGAGAATGGGTGCACAGAATTAGAAATATAAGAATTAAAACATCACTAACAGAAAGACAACGGATCATTTACTATTATAAACAGGAGAAAAACATATAATACAAACTATGTTCTTACTATGGAAATAACAATTTCTTCCACAGCAGCCGTGTATAGACTAAGGTTTGGCTGAGTAGAGCCAGACTGAAAAATTCAATGCCATAGCCGGTATTTGAACCACGGATCTCTCGCTCTCCGTGCGGTTGCTCTAAACCACTGAGCTACTATGGCCAACATACCGACATGACATTAAATTCTCCAACTGACTCGTACGTCTCCCGGTGTACCACTAGGAATTCTCCTATAAAATGTGACATGCCCTTTTGTGGTGACTTTCTATGCTGTAAGTACTTAAGTCCCAGGCTTCATAGTTAAACCACTATGCTTTTAGGTAAATTGATGGAAATAATCATTTCTTCCACACTAGCCGTGTGTAGGCCTACGTTTGGATGAGTAGAGCCAGACTGAAATGTTTACCGGGAAACATACGAGTCAGTTGGAGAATTTAATGACCTGTCGACATATTGGCCATAGCAGCTCAGTGGTTTAGAGGAACCGGATGAAGACCGGGAGATCTATGGTTCAAATCCCGGCTATGACTTTGAATTTTTTATGTTGACTCTATCAAAAGGCTTAGCCTATATACGGTTAGTGTAAATAAATGATAAATTTCCTTTAATTAACTATAAAAATGGACTACTTTCCTGTATCCAAATGTGTTCAAAACATAATTTCACTGTGCTGTTGTCCAGAGTGATAGAATTATAAGATTCTACTTGTATTGCAGTTTAAATAGTTATAACACTCGTGTTCAGAACTTAACGACACATTCGAGGAGTTTCTGGCGATAATGTCACAGCTACTTGCGGAATTTTGTTCTTTCATTTCGAAGGTGGTCAGCAGCTGAAATAGGTTAACTATTGGTAGTATAATTGTTAAGAACAAGCAGTGGAATAATCGCTCTATTCTCTCTTGCATGCGTTATCGTTAGCGCTGGTAGTTGATTTGGTTTTCTTGTTCTACTCGCACACCTACGGTGTTTAACTTCATAGATGAAGATTTCTTCCTAATGCTGGTCCATGTATCGTTCTTTAGAACATTGATGGAATTGCCTAACAACTACCCAGTGTCGTTTTGTAATATTAGTACTAACTCCTGACACATTGCAGAATTTGATAAAGTGAAATGCAAACATGTAGCAGAATTAAATTACTGGCTGAAACATTTGCACTGTCGACAAGTACTGCCTTGATTATTTCACACAAGTGGCACACATATGTTTAGCTCGGTGACTAAGTTATATTCTGCGCAGCCTCAAAGGTCATTTTTTCAAAGTTATAGCTTACCCCTGCTTTACAGCGTTGAGGGATGTAATGTGTTTCACTTTATAAAGAACCCCACCTTACTTTGCAAAATATTTTTAGACTAATGTCCCAAACGTGCGATATTTCCATCAACGTTTCAAATATACTTGCTACAGATACAATATGGAATTCGTCAAAGTATCCAGTTTACTTCAATTAACATTTTATAGCGATCTATACTTTCGAAATCTGTTGTTCCCCCTCCGCTGATCAAAGTCTGGACTAGTCGCCATATTTGTCATCGTAAAGATGATCCTTCACACAGAAACACAATTGTCGTTTCCTTGAAGGAAACATGTAAATAAGTCCGTAAAGTTTATTCGGAACTTACTCCATTCAAATGGTTACACTATGTTTAAGGAAATTTGGAGAGGATCAGTACTAATATAAAATAGTGCATATCATATTTAAGAATATTATAATATTTGGAGTAAGATGCGTGAATGGATTACATTGGATTTATGTCATGGCTTCAGAGCTGCACAACTAGTGAAATAGAGTCTGAAAATGAATTAATTCTATACCTTACAAGGGAAGCATAAAATTCTGGATAGATAAACTGAATATAAAAAGGTAACTCAGAACATTGCAGTTTCAAACTGCAATACCAGAGAATTTAGCGTCAAAGGACACATTTAACAAATGCGAAGTGAGGATCAAATAAATGGACTAAATGACCGAGACGACCGAGAGGAATGAAATAGAAGGAAGTGCATTATACACAATATATGTGCAAGGCAAAGACGTCCATTTAAGTAATTCCTATGCATAACTTTCGAACTGCTATATATGGAATTTCGTATATTCATTGAAAACTAGTAGCTGTTTTGGATATGACCTTCTCATTTATATGTCATTCCTTACAGAAATTGTTATAACAGGTGAATCAGCTGCACTTATTTATTCTTATCTGTGCAACCCGCAGTCCAATGTGAAAACACAAACCCTTTTAGCACAAAAGTCGTTATTACAGCTCTGCCCTTCTATTCGGTAATATACACACCCAGCATTAATAGCTACAGCCATGAATGAGGACCAAGAAGCTGCAAAAAACATAAATATAGGAGGCCACGGGACCTGAGTCAGCGAGTAAATCTTGGGTCAGCAATTTCATGTATTAGTACAGGATGTATAATAGTGCATGTTCGATGTTAAAGTTATTGAAATGAAATTGTAATAGAAACTGTACAAATTAATATCAAATAAATAAACAATGGCTTTTCATGCATATAATACTAGCAAGGTCATAAACAAATGTTTTCTCAAAGAGCGATGGGGAATACGTGACAGCTGCTGGGGTATGCTGATGAAGGGCTAGGGTCGAAACGACGTCACATTGTTTTGATTTCTTTCTTTTCTCCTAGTCTTTATTGTCTGTATTTTAGTTATTAATTCATTTATTGTTACTGTTGGTTCTCTTGTAAGCCAAAGACTCAAGAATGACAATCCGATAATCAGGGATCTGATTAGGTTTTTGACCATTTATAATCTATAACGTATCTGGTGCTGTAAACCATGTTATGCAGTTAGCTTTCATTTTTAGCAGCATGTCAACGACATTAAATCTAGTAGTGTTTATTTCATGCTTAAATTTTATGTTTCACCTCTTCTATTGACAAAGAAGTTGTGAACATGCTAACTATCGGTTAAACAGAAAAATAAGTCGTCAAGGAGTGTGGATTTCATCACCGCAGTAAATGTTCAAAATGATGATCCCCGACAGTATTTGAAAGATTTCAAATACTGAATACCTGTTTAATGGAACGTTCATTTCTGCAAAGCATTGAAGCAGGCACAAATAGCTAATGCCACTTTGCTATTGTGAAGTTTTTAAAACTTGGTTGAGTGGGTCAAGCATGATACGGACCATAATAAAGTATTTACTACAAATTATAAATGTATATCTATCTGCCAGTGAAAAACACGGCGATTATTGTATTTTATGTAACACATATAATGTTATAAAAATTATATTTATATCGTAATATAAAATCATAGGCCACAAGAGGTAAAATAAAGGGCAATAAAATTTCTAAAGTGAACAGGTAGGATTTGAAGGCAGCTTACAAAGGCAGAGCAGTGAAGTAACCTGTATTATTTAGCCAACGCTACCTTACGAGCGGAGGTTTCTATGTGAATAAGTAACCTCAGACCCCCCCCCCCCAAATATCTCGATTTTTACAGCTTTATACCGTGTTTTGAGCTCGTTTTGGTAGTTTTAGCGAAAATATAAAAACTCCTTCCGTCATTACAATTACTGTATGGTCTAAAAGCCGCCGTAATTTGTGACAGAAGCGAAAACAATCTACCTAATTCTTAGCACATCCTGACATGGCTGTACAACGAAAGCTCGTGTTGGCTGAATATTTATATCCAATTGGTCCCATTGTGAAAATCTGCCATCTCGTATTCCAAGTTATTGTTAACTGATGCATCTGATAGGTTGTTCTTTCAGGGTGTGTTTAAAGGTGTGTGCGAATGTACGTTAAGGAATAAAACTTGCAAACTCTTTAAAATTGTCACTGGAGCTCTCTATATCTGGGTATAATGCTTTTGGAATCGACACATATAGTAATTGTTTTCTGTCCCACACAACACTTATGCACTGAGTTATCTACCTTTGCTCTATAAACTGCTCTCTTATGCACTGAGCTTTCTACCTTTTCTCTATAAACTGCTCTCTTATGCACTGAGTTATCTACCTTTTCTCTATAAACTGCTCTCTAATGCACTGAGCTATCTACCCTTTCTCTATAAACTGCTCTGCAAATTATCCATTAGAAGGTATTCAAGAAAGGCGTAAGTCACATATGTCGTTTAGCACGTTGCATTAGTTCAATAATAAATAGGGGCAGGTGACTCACCTGGCATAAGTAACAGAAAGAGGGAGTACATACATTTCCAGTTGGATAGCTGTGGAGAAGGTAAGAAAATATCAGTAATTTTCCTCAACTGTATGATGACGGTTGACAGTTGTGTTTTGGTCAGTCTTGTTTTGAATATTCCCTTATTAAGAGTAGAGGTCTCATTATTATTAATTCTCCGTCACGAACGAAGGTGGTTTCGTATTAACAACTCTGCGACTCATAGCACATCACTATCACGAGCTTCATAGATAATCAGTGGTAATCAACGTATGATTGTATAAATCTGCTGGCTAAGTATGAATACTCGACTCTATTATGGCTTCACTCTCAAAATTCTGACTCTGAAGGAGAATCTATTACAATGGATAGGGTAAGGTCGATATCATATACTGTATTAACGTTCTTCGTAAAAGTAGTTTCCTGATTCGCAGAAATCTCTACGTTCTTCTGACCAACCCTCTTCTACCTCATTGAGCGGCACTTATAATTTTCCATCTTCCTTCGTGAAGGAGATTGTAATTATAACCCATAGAATACAATTTCATCTTGATTTCTGTAGCGATTATGTAATTGCATTAAGAATTTTGAGGTATAGGGCATATATAGTGACAAACATTAGCGTACAATCTCGACTTCTAAATGTTCTTATGTTGATGTATTCTTGATTCTAGATTCAGGGCAGTCCGCTTACCGATATAACAGGCAGACAGAAAGCTGCACCTGGACAGCTGCCTTTCCTGGCAGTGCTCGAGTCGATTTACATTAGTTGTTCGGCTAGCATAATTACGCACAACTGGGTGATTACTGCAGCGATGTGTACCCTGGACGACAATGTGAATGTGTATCAGGTGAAAGCCGGCGTCGTAAACCTCATTAATGATGGTTACCAAGCCCAGATGCGAGGAGTTGAGCGCATTATAGTCCATCCAAAATATAACTTCACATTTGATCTTAAATCATTCGCGATCTCTCTCGTCAAGGTGAGTTCTAAGTAAAATGTAGGTATAGTTTTAGGAGAAGTATCTATTTATATTATTTAAAACAAATTAATGCCGATTCTAATTTGCATCATTGGGTGCCTGTAATTTGTAGAGAGTGAGAAAGTTTATCTCTTCTTTTCTCCATCCGAATTCCCAATTTATGAAACTATCTTTAAAACACTTCTTGATAGGAGTTTAATACATTTAGAGTTTTATTCGTTTCACTTTCAATCTGCAAACTATGCTTTTGCTTGTTGTCATGAGCACATTGTCCTTCTATAAAACAATTGCATCAGAAATAAAAGAATACGAAGTACCTCTAATGTTATCATGTACTTAACAAGTGTATGGCACAGAAATGTTTCATTGATTTTTGGGGACATGTAGATAGCAAACGCTTTAGAATTTAAATTTTAGTGTGGCAAATAACGCACGTTTTCCAGCCTGCCGTATTATCACAGAAATCATTAAAAACTAATTACACTGCGTTTTATTTGTGATTATTCTTCCTTCCATTTGGAAGTTGTTTAAACCCAATTTTTCTTTTAAATTTTAATCTCATCTTCTCGCGATAAGGAAAACATAAATTAAGAAATACATGTTCGTTTATGACTGCAGAATTAGACTGTCAACCAAAGTGCCTGAGATTATACTTAGAGAATTTTACTAAGACAAACGGGATTCATTTCCTCCTTCGTTTAAGGAATTGAGATCAACTGACAAATGCCTATCATGTCTTTTACAGAGTCAGTGGCAAAATGGTTTTCCTGCAGGATTTTGCCTCGGTCTTCGAACTCATGTCAATATCAGAGTCGCCTAAGTTAGCAACAAATCTGTCGATAACGGGTTCCATTAATCCACGACATTCCCAATAATAATTGTAAAATTGCTTTTTTCCCACTTGCTTACATGCTTATTTCCAATTTTTGGTTGTTAGAGTTACCAATCCTCTAAATAAAGAACTTATTTCACTGGATTTGAATGATAAATTGTGTTTGGCGATTCAATTCTTTACTTTGGCCCAGATTAATTTATCTGCACCGAAAAGTGATAATGTGACTGACACATTATTATATATCTAGTAACCAGATTTACAATTGCAGTATAAGAAAAGAAAATTTAGGTGCTTTGTTTAATCTATGTAATGATGTTTTGCGTATTCATAACTATAATGCTATTTTGAGGAATATTGGGTAGGAGTTTATTCAGAAATCAACCTTTGATTACAGCAGTAGCCATTTTTTGTCGTCTCATAAAACATTTTAAAGATAAAACATGAAATTTAATAAAGATTATACATGACCTAATGATACAGGACTAATTTAATCCTACAGGGCACTAACGCACATAACTGATAAGGGACCCTGTAATTTATGCAATAAGTCCCTTAGTAAAGCTAATATTGTTGAAAGTACTGCATTACATGCAGTTCAAAGGCCACCAAGAAAGGCACCTAATCCACTAGTCATCAAATACCACACTGACAGAGTGGCTAATGCAGTTCCCAAGAATTCGGAGTGCTATTGACGTGCTATTAACCTTCCAATAGGAATAGTTTCAATTAAGTCAGTAAATCAAAGCTTGTTTTCAACAACACCATGGGTTAAAGCATTTTCCAGCGCTCAATATAGCAACTTACTATATTTAATGAGTAACTGTGCTCTAAAAACAACAGTATAGAGCATTTAACTTGAGCAATAGAACTATTCCAGATAAATTCACATGTGGAACATCATTGGATCTAACTTTAAATTCCTAATTGTCATCGTGTAAATAATTTACTGCCAACTGTGGCTCTTATCTTTACCACACATGTAATTTGGGAGCAGTTTCTAGTATTGATATCAACTGAACATGTCCGAAACAAACCCAGAGAGCACTGTAATGGGGGAAGTTTGTCACAGATGGCTTCTGATTAATTCCTGTAGCTTGCAATCTTCATAACAACTCTCTGTTAACTTTTATGCCAAAGAAGGCTCGTAGTAGCCTTGAAGGGGTTGCCGCCCAGATAAACAGAGAAAGTCATCTATAACAACATTTACATGCGAAAAATAAAAATATCAAAATTTAACTTCTCAGAATGCCCATTACATAAATAAGTCGGCACTTAATGCGAAATATATGATACAACAAATAAGTTTACACTTACATTTATTATTATTATTATTATTATTATTATTATTATTATTATTATTATTATTATTATTATTATTATTATTATTATTATTATTATTATTATTATTATTATTATTATTATTATTATTATTATTATTATTATTATTATTATTATTATTATTATTATTATTATTATTATTATTATTATTATTATTATTATTATTATTATTATTATTATTATTATTATTATTATTATTATTATTATTATTATTATTATTATTATTATTATTATTATTATTATTATTATTATTATTATTATTATTATTATTATTATTATTATTATTATTATTATTATTATTATTATTATTATTATTATTATTATTATTATTATTATTATTATTATCCTGTTTTCCCAGAAGCTGAATTAATTCTAGCACACCGAAATATTTCTAATTTTCCTCACTTACAACTGTCTTCCATTGATTACTTCTATATAACTTAACAAATAGAGAAGGAGTAGCAGTTTCTTCAACATCATACTTCATTACATTCATTGTATAATAGACATATTGGAGAAACTTTCTTTTGTGCGACGCGAGGATATTTTCTAAGTCCAAAGGTGCTCGTATACGCATGCTTAAGCAGATGACCAGCCGGTTCTCGCGTTGCAGCCAACATGAGAAAGATATATAAAACCTGTAACCAGTCTCTACAAAAATGTCCCAGTCATAGGTGGCGCAATCTGTGTGGAATGCAACATGGCTTGAGCAGGCTAAGTTATCGCCCGGTCAAATATTGTTACTCATGCTCTGATTTGCACATAAGCAATCCTATGACACGACGATAATGGAGTGCTCCGTAGGAAATACATGTATGAGCTGAAGGACTGTATGGGACTGGTTCGACTACTGCCGCGAAGTGTGCATGTCAAATGTCACCAAGTATAATGCAAGGGGGAAAATTGGCGGTCCCGGCCACGTCGTTCAAATCGACGAATGCAAAATAGGACGACGCAAGTTTCATCGTGGGCGCGTCGTGAAGGGCAACTTGATCTTGGGAATGATCGACGTGGAAACGAATGAGGCGAGGATGACGATATGCCCCAACAACAGAAAGGATGAAAATACGCTCTACAGTCTAATTGCAGCGCCCACGAAGAAACTTGCGTCGTCCTATTTTGCATTCTTCGATGTGAACGACGTGGCCGTGACCGCCAATTTCCCCCCTTTCAGTATACGTGGTATCATTTGACATGATGCACACTTCGTGGAGAAGCTGAACCAGTCCGATAAGTTTGTGAACTCATACATGTATTTCCTACGGAGTACTCCATTATCGTCGTGTCGTAGGATTGTTTATGTCAAAGCAGTGCATGAATAACAAAATTTGACTGGGCGATAACTTAGCCTGCTGAAACTATGTTAGTGTTTAGTTTGTTATGTGGTGCAATTTAAGTACTGAGTTTGTGTTATTCTGCTAGATATTGTAATTCCGGGACACATAAGACCGTTTGGCAGCATTGCGTTCATTGGAGAAACAAGCATAGTTTAGCTGCTCTGAATTCTTCAATATAGCTACTTTTCGCAGTAAGTAAATAAATAAATAAACAATCAATAACGTTAAAAGAATGCCCTCCGGCACGATATTGCGTTAAATAGAAAAGAAATTATATTAAAATCATGGTTGTATATAAAAATATAAAAAAGTGTGAGGGAATTAGAAAAAATCGCCGCGTCGCACATTAGAAAGACAAGTCGATATATTTGTTAAGAAAACAGGTTTTTGGCCACGAAATTAATTCTATGTGCATATTTCTCAAAAATGTTATTCGTAAAGGTACGAACTGCTCTCCACCAGTATGCAACCCCTAAATGAGGAGAAAAGATCGCAGTAATATAATTTTTGCGATTGACTGTTCCCGTTTTAACTTTAATTTACTAAACTTACATTTTAACCAGAGTATGTTTAAAATACAGGAACAGCTTCGAAATTATTACGTATTCTACGTGACTCCTCATTAAAATTGCTATGATTTTTTCCTCATCTATATTATACCGTGAGAGAAGTGCAAAGAGTTAATAATCCTGGAGCGATTCCTTGCACTGAAATTAATACAGTGTCCTGCTTAGTTTAAATTATCTTAATTAAACGCAGGTCAACTATATTGCCAGATACTGCTTTCTAATTTTTATTACGTGAAGACGATTCTGTCAATTTGAGAGACATCAAAGCAACTTGCATGCCATGAGTCACTTTGATAGTTTCTTCATACTTGGCCAAAAAGCGACAAATGTGCTCGGCTGAGAGCAAATACAGCATGCACTAGTCATCTAGGAGTTGCATCATCTATCAAACACAATACCTTTGTCATTTACGGCCGTGCTGTCAAAATCTCTATCTTGGCCAGTCTTGAAAATGATGACTGACAATAGGATTCAAAATGACATAAAACATTTCAGAGGTGGACAATATCTGATCAACTGTGTTCTTCTTGGACAATTTTTGAAGGGCAAAGTTGTAGACGAACAACGTTAATTATTTTAACCATTTCATAGTCTGTTTCTTAAATCTGTTTCAGATGAAGGAGCCTTTTGAATGGAATGAATATATTAAACCCATAAATCTTGCTTGCGCCTCTAAGACATATAAACCTGCAGAATGTTTGATTGCAGGTTTTGGGCTTGCCGAGGAGCCCCTCCTCAGTTTGCGTGCTATTAGTCCAGGTAGGTATATAAACTATAAGAAAAACTGTGCGGTTTTACAGGGATTCTACGGTAAAGGAATATTGAGATTTCGATTTTAATTAATCTGCAAATGTGAAGTTTAAAACTATTATTAACCATTAAAACGTTATTCAGAACAAACCAAAATGTGCTGTCCATTAATATCTTTGAAAGAATTGCCATGTTTACCATGTCTGTTTTTCAGAGCTGCATTGGCTACCAGTGATGTCTACGGTCACACCTTGCGAAAAACTAGGCAGTTGGCTCTCTTACTTGGATCATCATCTGTGTTTTGACATCTGCACACTTGGAATAGGAGAACTAATTATGGGAAGCCAAGGAAGTCCGTTGGTGTGTAATAACGAGCTCGTCGGTGCAGTTAGTACTATTTGGTGCATCTATGATCAAACCAAAGAATTGATGCGGCAGATTTTTATCGATATACCAACATTTCTTGAATGGATTGAACAAAATACAAATGCCACATGTCTTCCTCCTTAGGTGGAAAATCCTAAATAGATTTAAAATATAAAGTCTTTATACAGAGAAAGTCTGCAAAATAAGGAGAGTTGTAAGCGACCACCAGAGATTTATAAGGACATCTTGTGTAATATTAACGTGTTTACTACTTCATCCTAAAATGAAAATATTAAGGTTAATAATTTTACTCAGAGCTTTAATTTTCTTTTACCGTTCAATCCTTGAAACCTGTTATGAAATAACTGCGTGAACAAGTATGAAGAGTAACAATTTTTGTTTACGGTAGCTACGAAAATGCATAATGCAAGGACTCCTTATCACCGTGACGATTAAGCATCTCAGCACCATAGTGCTTAACTATTTGATACTAACAATAGGTATTGAGGCAGTAGATTTGAAGAATACTCTTATTTCGGTTGGTGCAGCAATGTGTCAATATGGAGCTCAGGCTAGAGAAGCGCAACGCAATAAGCATATGTGTTAATTCTAACAACACTTTAAGAACTTTGGAACGCAATTGCAGATCCACTACATCACGTTCCAGTCTCTTTGGTGTACCTATACCTAGCCAAAACAGTATCTCGGTCTATGTAGTTTGCAAGCGCATACCGTTTGATATTTTGTGACTTGCATCAGAAATAAAACTAAAAATAAATAAGTGAAACTAAAATATTACACAAATATAAATATTTGTGTAATATTTATTGCTTCACTGTAGCTAGGTTCATTTTCTACGTAATCAGTGAAACTAAAAGCTTTAAATGAAGCTTAAGGATATATGAGTACATTTTCAATGACGTAAATCGAATAAAGGAGTGGTATATTAGCTTCAGATGCCAAATCGTAAGCAAAATGTAAATAGATACTAAACGGATTTTTAAATGAGGTACTAACGATTAAAAATTTCCACATAAACTTGTGAGAATGGATAAAAATTAAATTAAACTACAAACTCTTCAAGCAACTGTGATACATAATGCTAAATATATACGTGCTGATATTGCCTTTTAAAACTATTGAAGATAAACCACTTGCAGGAGATCAAATGTCGGTGACATTTTCAGTGTGCATGGCAGGTGTATTGTTCTCTGTAAATCCTCTTCCTCTGGATGGATGGGGGAGGGGGTCCTCCGAGTCCCAATACCCCCCGGGGATGTGTAAGCTTGTTGGTGAGGATGGAAGCCCTTTGTACAAACTACCATTGGGAAATTCATATGTGTAGTTTTTAGGGAGCTCTATGTCGCTCCTCAGTACAGACACTCTTAGTATCCTCTTACCTTATCCGTTCCTCCCGAATGGCATCCCATCAGTAACGTAGATACAAATTATTATTTTTCGATGTCCTAAGTCTCGCCTACGAACCTTCTCACAGCATCAAAATATCATGACAAATAATGTGATTGAAGGAAATTAATTGTTCTCTCACACTGGCCGTGTGTAGCCTAAAGTATGGAAAGATAGGGTCAGACTGAAAAATTCAATGCCATAGCTGGGATTTGAACCACGGATCTTCTGGTCTCCGTCAAGTCTCTCTAACCATCGAGCTACTATGGCCAACGTGCCGATATGACATTAAATTCTCCAACTGACTCGTATTTTTTCCGGTAAACCACTTAGGAGTTCTCATAAACACATGAGGCAATTACCTTAATGGTGACCTACAACGTATAATTACCTTAAGGCCCGGGCTTCTTATAGTTAACCACTACTAGGTCAATTAATGGAAATTAATTGTTCTTTCACACTGGCCGTGTGTAGGCTAAAGTATGGAAAGATAGAGTCAGACTGAAATATTCAATGCCATAGCCGGGATTTGAACCACGGATCTTCTGGTCTCCGTCCAGCCGCTCTAAGCACGAGTCAGTTGGAGAATTTAATGTCATATCGGCATGTTGACCATAGTAGCTCAATGGTTAGAGCGACTGGATGGAGACCAGAAGATCCGTGGTTCAAATCCCGGCTATGGTATTGAATTTTTCAGTCCGACTCTATCTTTCCATACTTTAGCCTACACACGGCCAGTGTGAATGAACAATTAACTTCCATTAATTGACCTTATAGTGGTTAACTATAAAGCCCGGGCCTTAAAGTACTTACATGTTGTAAGTCGCCATTAAGGTAGTTGTCTCATGCTTTTATGAGAACTCCTAAGTGATTTATCGGAAAAAATACGAGTCAGTTGGAGTATTTAATGTCATATCGGCACGTTGGCCATAGTAGCTCAATGGTTAGAGCGACTGGACAGCAACCAGAAGATCCCTGGTTCAAATCCCGGCTATGGCATTGAACTTTTCAGTCTGACTCTATCTTTCCATAATGTGATTGAAGTCCCAAATCCCTTCCAGACATTGACATTTACAAATTTTAATGCAATTAAGAACATTAGATAAGTTATTGTGGTTCAATAGAATATAAAAAAGATTAACTTCGCCATTACTTACTGGCTGAATTTTCAGGAAAGGAAAATAGCTGTGCTGCAGTATATTAAAACGATAGAGATGACTAAATGTGTTTAGCTGTATATTTTTGACTTCTGACATACAACGGCTTCAAACATACTAACCATATACCTCAACATGACATCGGCAATTTGTGTAAAAAGAGAAAGAAATATTGTTATTTTTCGGTCAAATAAGCCAAACAGGTTACTTTTAGTATATTAATTCAAATGGACTATAAGTAGTCAACAAGCGGCGCGCCTTCTTCCAATAAATGAAACGGCTGAAAAGTCTAGAGAGTTTTCCAAATTAAAAGTGGAGCAACCCAATTACATCTCGGTCAAGATCCAAAACGGCGAAAAATAGGATAATGCAGCAGAAATAAATACATTACATGTACTAGTGCAAAGAGGACAGTAATAAATAGCCCTGTAGAAGGTTTTGCATTGCTAATTAATATGAGGAAAGTGAAATTGTGGCATTTTATAGCAACGTTTAGGAAAATCAGATCCATTTAACTAACACTTGGGAATTCCATACCTAAATGAAATATTCTGTAGTTAAGGTCTTTATCATGCACTGCGCTAAATATTGTTCAAAAGGCATTATATTTAACGTGGTAATAACAAAGCTTCTTTTCCGTTTCACTAGAAACTTCTCTATTAAAGAGTACCAAACTATATCCTTATATGATTTATAATCCACCACCACTATTATTAATTATAGTAATTTATTAATATTATTAGAGTCCGGATTTTGAGGCGGGAATCGGTGGGTACAATCCCAGTTTAGGAAAAAGGCGTCAGGATCCATTTGATGTAGGATGCAATCGGTGAAAAGCAGATTATGCTCCGGACTAGCGGGTTGTTCTCTGTTGTAGGTAAGGGTGGGACTAAGTATACTCTGTCTCAGGGTCCGGCGTTCAAGTGGAAATGCACTATGCTTCCTTCTTTACTTCTCTCACCAGTTTATTGATGGAACATTTATATCATGAGCTCGCTCCCTAACACTCTTTGATTCAAGTTGCCCACGTTTCACTTTCACGCATCTAATTGTAAGTGTTACCCTGCACTGTCTCGTCACTTTACGCTTTCATGCTCCGAAACGACCCAAGATGAAGTATCGCGGCTTTCCTGGTCTTTTCGCGTCCTTTCCGACAACGGACCTATCTATTCACGCCCATTTTTCTATTTCATGGCTGTTCCGTCCGTATCACGTGATGAATAGCAATTTCGATTGGAGGTTTGTTTCCCTTTTACTTAATCTGATTGGTCTTTCACCCCCTCCTATATCTAGGCAGTAGTTCAGTTTTTGACCCACCAGGGTTTGACCCTTGAGGTCATGGGAAGACATATTCTGACTTTTTCTCACATTTCCTGACAGTCTCGCATTCCTAAGAGGGACTTTTTGGCCTCTCGTCGCCCTTTCTCACGCGTTTAACTTATGTGACACATTCCTTAGTTAATATAGTTTTATCTTCCCTCACTTGCTTATAGCATCGGAAACCTAAGGTTTCCGTCTCAATTTATAATCGAAAGTCTTATAAATACTTTTCTTGCTGAAATATGGGATTTGCATACTTATTTTATGATTTTTAATTAAAATAACTTACCTATTTTATCCAAATCATGTAAATTTAAAAGTAAATTTTCACTCCTAGCCATTATTTTATCAATCGGTCAATTCGTACTTATCAGTATAAAAGGGAGAGCCCCAGGATGTTGCGAAATAATACTGCGTAGTTGAAATTTCGAGAGTAAACTTGGGATACTCCGCCGAATGTTATCTACACGTGGTTGGTGAATCCCCGGCTTTCCAAGCTCTTAGGGCACAGCTTTCTCTTGCAATCGGCACTCTTCCTTTAGTCGTGCAGCACGTTTTTGTGACAAGATGTATATAATCGGCATTTAGTAAGTTAAGAAATGCCACCGACAAAAGCATCTCAGACGGCTTTGTTGCTGAAATACGTAAACGAGTTTGGAAGTGATCTTTTTAGAGAAGACGGTAGGGTTTTATTTTTCAAAATAAAAAATATGAAAACGTACAGCATATTAACAAACGCAACATAAAGAGGGCGATAAGAATAAATCTAAGTTAATTCAGCAACTAATTACAGGCCTATAGGAGAAAAACTGAGTTCAAACGATATATTTTTCAAATTCTTGTGTTTAGCATTAGTGGATTCGGATATTCCATTGTGGAAATTAAATATGAGCAACTTCGGGAATTTTTAGAAAAAATGTACAAACAGCAGGATGCCGGATGAATCTACATTGCGACAAACTATTTGCGACAGTGTTTTCAAGAGGTACTTTGTCATCTTCGGAATCAACTAATACACGAAAACTTCTAGACTTCTATTGATGAAGCCGCAGATGCAGCGGGACAGTTTGTAGGTAGTGCTGTAGTTGTGATAATAAAGCAGGCAGTAGATGATATCTTGTTAATTTACAAGTACTTGACCGGGTAAATCATTCCATTATTGCAAAATTTTTCAATGAGTCTTAGCTATCTTGTGGCCAGAAGGGGCACGGTATGACAAGGTATTGTTATTTCTGTGATACTGCTCCATATATTGTTAAAGCGGGAGCTGGATTAAAAGTCCTTTATGCTAAGTTAGTTCACCTGACGTGTCTTTCTCAGGTTTATATTAAGTCGCTGAAACAAGGACTAATGTAAAGACGTGCAACTTCTTGTCCCTAAAATAAAGAAAGTGATTGTAAAGTCGCCGATTAGAGTTCAAAAATTGCATGAAGTCCTTCCAAATCTGTATTTACCTCCTCTGTAAATTTTAACTTGACTAAAGGCTTTAACAAGAATACCTAAGATAAGAATTTTAAACATTTATTTATAATTGAATTTTAACATTTTTTGCCAATTTTTGCTGTATATTTGTTTCAGTTTTCGTGCTCTTGTGCTAGATTATTTCACC
This sequence comes from Mantis religiosa, assembly GCA_030765055.1. Taxonomy (NCBI): domain Eukaryota; kingdom Metazoa; phylum Arthropoda; class Insecta; order Mantodea; family Mantidae; genus Mantis; species Mantis religiosa. The sequence goes on along the minus strand of CM060947.1, from coordinate 137,874,200 downwards.
ATGTGTTGTTTATTACAAATCCTGATTCTAATTATTATTATTATTATTATTATTATTATTATTATTATTATTATTATTATTATTATTATTATTATTATTATTATTATTATTATTATTATTATTATTATTATTATTATTATTATTATTATTATTATTATTATTATTATTATTATTATTATTATTATTATTATTATTATTATTATTATTATTATTATTATTATTATTATTATTATTTCGTTTTTGCCATTGATGATAAACTTCCTTGCATTTAGGAAGTAACAGCTGCAGTTTAACAAATTTCTTTCATGAATTTGACATTTTTTAATTTTCCTGCTTTTGAAATGAGAGAGTAACATTTCATTCTTATACATATATCAATCACTGTAGTGAATTTGTCAGCTAGAATGCTATCCGGAAGCTAATATGCAGTTCGGAGGATACAGACATCAAATATAATCCTTCCTCTGTCAATATAATCATCGACTGTTATTTTCCCCCAATTTAGGTGTAGGTGTTATTCATGGTGTGCACTTCATGTATTCAATAGTCAGTACAATAATATAATTAAGCTTTTACTGTCCGATTTGAGCAAATGCCGGAATTATTTGCAGATAAGTGTTACACCTTTATATGAAATAATACGGAGGTAGGTAAATAATTGAAATACATTTTTTTGTTTTGGCTCGCTAATACTATAACGAAATATGCATAACACTATAAACAGGACTTACATTAGCTAGGTAACATCAATGTTAATTATTAGTTTAATAGCAAGCTTAATGTTAGGAAAGGGGAATTGGCCATGTAAAACTACGTGAATTCCGTTATGTTAACGTTTTAAGCTATTGCTAAGCTACGTAGAACGAATTCTGAAAATAAGGGCAGAAATGAAGATCCTCGTATCTGATCAAAGTCTCAGAGTACAATTGTGTTTCAGAAACGATTTAGCAGATTTGAGATTTGTCAACATCAAATAGATTAGTGGGTACATTGCTTGTAGATGAAGCCTTATAAAAGTGGCTATGCTTTTACATCTGCTTTATTCCCGTTGATTCACAGCAGTACAGAACTGTTCACTGTGATCGATTATCAGAAGTTAGTAGCGCCCTATAAGGGCGTTTGGTTTGTATAGGTATATTAGTGGTGTGAGGGAGCTTCTCCTTATCATTTCTATGTCATATAACAAATTAGGCTTTACATTATTTTTATTATTACGGAAAAAGTTATTTTGAAACCATAAATTATTGATGTGACAGAGGTTTACCGATGCAATTCACTAGTTACAATTTCGAGTGATAAGATTCAGAAACACTTTAGTTCTTGAATACTCAAAGAGTTCACAACTTACTTTAAGTAGATATTTATTAACCTACATAACCTCGGCGAAATTAGCTGTGTTTACGAACTTCACCCACCCATACATGCGCTGAGGAAAAGGTCTGTAGTGCAACACGGGAGCAGCTGGCAGAAGATACTTCGGAGAACAAAGTTCGAGTTGATGTCAAAGACATTAGAGACAAGAGACATTAGAGGTGCCATTTATCCTTGTGCAATTTTTTACTTTCTCTATCCTGTACTTCGAGTAAGTAGGAAAAATACATACAATATATTTTATGGGCATTGACTATTTTCAATATTCCTTGCTATTTGAATTTTCCATCCGTTTTGTCTTTATTCTCTGGGCTTGCAAAGAGAATGCAATTTCAAAGCGCTCACATAACGACTAGTTTTATAAAGATTTGACTCGCTTAAAACCTACGATATTCCCATACTTCCCTTGCACCTACAAAATCATTAGCAATTATGTAATTTCTGTAAATGTAGACATTAATAGAAGAATGAGAATTAATAAAAATGTTTTACAATAGTAGATAAAATTATGTAACTAAAAAACATCAGATTTTTTTTTTTTTTTTTTTTTTTTTTTTTTTAACTGTCACTCCATTTGGATAGGAACACACTGACTTAATTTATCCGCAGAAAATCCATAATGGTTCCGGGAGAGAGGGAAGCATACAAATAACCGCTAATACCTCAAAAATGGGATAAGTGATGTTAAAACGTGAATACACTTTAGGGTAGTCATTTTAGTCCAAAAGCTCACCAATACAATAGACACGCTACATATTTATCGTCAATTTTGGTTACATTTGCTCTTAGTATGCTTTCGTAACTGCCCGAGGTGGTTTCAACCTGTGCTAAGTTTCGTGGGCAATTGAATCTAGAATAATACAAAATGGTACAAAATGATGAGAATCATACAAAAGAATGCTTACATTAAAATCATATTTTTTAATTTATAACAGTTTTTCTTTTGGTTTTTTAATGAAATTCTGCCAGTTTACGTTCATGCTCTTTGATTTCCGTGAGGAGTTGAGGTCCAGCTCGGTGCTTCTCGCTTTTAGTTTAGGTTGCGTCTTGCCTACTAAGATCGTCAATCTTAACGCGAATTACAACTGATTTAGGGCCCTAACCTTCAAATGTTAGCCCAAGTTTAAGTGCCTTAAGCCGGAAAACGTAGCCAAGGCTTGAAGACTCAAAACCACAAAACATAGCCATGGTTTTGCGGCATTAAACATTTATGAACAGAAAGAGCAAGGACAGTGCAGACTAATAACAAACGAGATTCAAAGAAAGAGGTTTCGTTTATGGCATGTCTTTTGCTTCTTCTTCTTTATTAAAATTCAGGTTTCGGCAATTTTTGTCCTTTTAATAAGCTGAAAATTTGAGAATATACTTACATGGGTGTTGCATGTATTCTATGAAAAAATATATTTCTACGCACTGGGGTCCTTGCATGGAAGTACGCTAGGGAAATATCACCTGATTATCTGACTATAGCTTCTGGTATTTATGCTGGGCGAGTCACTGAAGATGTCTACCGCAGTTGTGGACGAAACGTTTGGACGTTTTTATGCCAACAGACCACGGCAAAACAGCCCAGAAATAATTAATTGAAATATGGACTCCGGCCGTGAAAGCTTATGTTCTCTGATCACTGCTTATCTGTTTATTCTCCTCCGAATTCCCGACATTGGCTTGGCGAAACTTGAAATATAGCTGCTGCGGCGAAGCGTATGAATGGAAGCATAATCATTTGTACCATATAATATATAAGTGACAGAAAAGTTTGTGTGCTTCGGTGTTCCTTTCTATCTTGGAATGTTCCACTGACACATTCGCACATAAATTATAGGTCATGTAACCTCATAATAGGTTCAGAATAAATAGGTATATACGTAAATATCTGGCCTCCTCCAATAAATATCACATGAGTTCACTTTTGAAAAGTCTTCCAGTTTAACGATCTTCAAAATCGATAACTGTGCTGAAAAACGGATTAAAATACATCAGAGAAACACACTAAGAAAAGTCCATTGTTTAATGCAAAACCTTGATATCAAATCACAATACAGATTACATTACAAATTAAAAGCTAAAATTTAATGTTGATACAAGCAAATTAAACATTAAAATTACAAATAATATTCTCCGCTTGCATGCAATATCAAAATATTATGAAAGGAAGGCGAAATTCGAAAAGGGAAGTGATCAGAAGACAATGAATCATTTATCAAGAATTACTGCTACATAATACACGAAATTCACCAGCAAATGTTAGAGTGCCCGTAAAGGTGAAAACCCTGGAACCAAATTTCAATTAGCTATCCTCCACGTAGAACGAAACGCTCGCACAACCAGAAGCAAACAAAACAGAACAAGCGAATGACGCAGAAAGCTTCCAGTCGCAACCAAAACATACTCCTAATCCTGGTGCAAAATATAGAGCTGGACATTCACTTAGTAGAATCGAAACAGTCCTTGTTCATGTCAAAGCAAACAATGCAAATAATAGCGGTCATGATGTGTGGATAAAATAGTCTGTGAATGCTTTCTGAAAGGGCCAAGAGACCATGCGAGGTATGAGATGTGTGGGTTGTAATGATCGTATGCACCACTGGGAGGGCCGTATCAGGGAGGAAGGAGGTTCTTTCTCTTAGCTGTTGAGAGCCACACAGAGGGTTAACCTGATGAGCTTGGGATACAGAACGGGATCGTCAACTCGGTGTGAAGGATGCATTGGTGAGACGTTATTCATAGCAAGTTCCTCGTAACTGCATCGATATACAATTGAGGTCTTGCCCCGAAGAATTGGATACACAGAACGGAATCGCCAGCTAAGATAGAAAACACCTGTGTCTAAGGATAGTTTGGAAAAATGTAGCAGTTATTTTAGATATTTTATGTGTTGTTAAGAACAGTCAAAGAGATTAGTATTTGCAATAAAATAAAGAAGTAATGAAAAGTAGATTAATGGTGTAACCATGACAACGTAGTATGATAAGAAGTTGTTAAATGTTTTAAAAGATTTTGTTCTTCTGCTAATGAAAGTCTTAGGGGTAAGTCGTGTATTTGTCTCTCCGAGTGTGTGGAGAAACAATTTTGTATGTGCATCTTGCTTGTGCGCAAGAAAAGAAATAGTTTATCGTTGCATCAACCGCTGTTTGTAAAAACAATACACAAATAATATTTAGAATTGTATCAAAGAATTTAAAAACGTTTATGAGGAATTAAATTCCCATCTTTGAACAAGAAAATGATTATTTGTTCTTTCTTTAAAAGTTGTAATATTAACTTTATCAGCCACGTTACCGTGATCCTGGGAAAGAAAAAGAACTCATCGCTCGAGAATTACAGATGCACCTACCTATCCAGAGTTGCAGGAGAAACCTTTAGATTTCTTCAAGATCGTCACCAAAGGTGAGAAATTAATCTGCATCCACCTTAATCCCAAATAATCCTGCTTCAAAATGGTTCCACAACGTGGTGCATCATCATAGCATCTCCAAACACCGTAGCATGAGTATAAAAATTCTGCTTCAAAGGTAAAGGAGCAACACATAGATACTAAATACGTTGAGCAAAGCGACGGTGCTTAAAGCAGAATTATGGTTTCAATCTGATTGCTGAGCATTGACTGCTTGTGTCCTTTTTAAGAGGTGGCACCACATCCGTTGTCCCCGGTGACGATCATCCGTTTGAGTTACATCGTCGCCCACAACTAAGAGTCGGTATTGTTCGCAACAATTAGCACGGTGACACCATCTTAGTTTTTTAGTTTGCAATACGTACACATAGACCTTTATGTAGCGATCTTATGAACCAGGTATAGTTCGGTTCATTGAGCTATGTTAGTGTTTGTAGCTTGCGATATCACTGGAAGTAATAGTATAACTTCATTTCATTTCGTCCTGTGTTTGGTCATCACCATTCATTTCTTTTATGTCCGAATGAGAGAACATCCTAATATCGGGTCGGAGTGTATCTCACACATAGTTTATTCAAATTTCGCTCACTGAAGTAGTGTTTTCCTTTTTATTTTGCTTTCTTTTTTCTTAAATTAACGCCCTCCAAAGCTGTCATATCAGATGATGAATGAAAAGAGTGAAATTATGCTAAAATGAATCCAAGGTCCACAGAGCTTATAGTTACCTGACATTTATTCTTCAGAATAAGGAAAAACCGTGGAAAACCCCTTATCCAGATAACCTACCCTGAAAAAAATTTGAACTCGAGACCTCTTGAACGTGAGATAGACACGTACCACCAATGCTAGAGAGGCTAGTGATGTTCGTCTACATGCATACCGAGTACGCTACATTGAAGTATGCCTCTGAAGTAGTGAGCTTATCTGCATCGCTTAAAGCTGCTGTTGAGGAATTCCATATTCAATTTGGGTACTTGTAGTTAAAGCTGGCAACTGATGTTCCAGGTGTGGTTCTACATTCCTTATGTCACAGTTGAGTCCAGAGGTTCTACTCCCATTAGTCTTGAACCCGTAGAAACACGACCCGGGCCTCTTTCAACTAGGGAGTTATCCGAGCTATCCCAAAAGGCGCTCGGTGTCCTCCGTGGGGCTTTCCATAGGACAAGACCTGGGTTACAAACAAGCCCCGCCCCATCTGGTTCAAGGACACAAGACGGGATGGAAGTGGATACGCCACTTACGCGCGCCAACATCAAAGGTGAAGGCTACCGATATGACCTCTGTGGGGCCGCCTGGCAATCTAGCACACCTTCTACTAGCTTTGCAGGCTAGAACCCAGGAGAATTAATGGCTTCCCTCAACCCCGTCCTTAGACGTACCCGATTCCCACGGGTATCGGGAACCACTGCCCCCTCGAGACCATCCCAATCCGATTAACTCCCGGAGGAGGGGCTCAGATTTTCGGCCGGAGGTTCCTCTAGTAACGTCAGAGCTACCACGAGTGCTTTAATTTTAAAATGCTTACACTTCTCTCCAAAGAGTACTAGTTATTCTATTATTTTTCCCCTTTCAAAGCAACCACATAACCACCTGCGCTTAAGATTTATTATCCTTAAATATACGTAAGTCAATATTGTCATTATACCGCAAGTAAAGTTTTAAATCATATTTTTGGGGCATTTTTCATCATGTTTAAGATTTTCTTTTGTTGGAACTTGTAATCAATTATAATGATGAGTACACTTGTTAATAGTTTTCTGTTCTCAAAGGAGACAGCACACTCACTGCCATAGATTAATACCAGATTCTCAACTCCGTGTTAAAAACTGAAGACGCATAGGGCGCTCTTTCCTAAACCTTTAGACCCCGGCGACCTTGGGAAAATTATAAAATAAAAGAAAAAAAAAAGAAGTGCTAAGGGTCCGCAGCGCCCGCACCTCGGCAGCTGAAGGGGACGGATCCCCTCCCCTGCGGGATCCCTTATGTCACAGGAATATCAGCGTGTCTTTTGGCAAGAGAGGTTTCATAGTTTAAAAGAACAAACCATCAATAGGTTGGATTTGACTCTGCAATGTGCCAAAAATCTTTTCTTTTCGAAGTTGCCAATTTCCAGTTATACTGAGGAAGATGAAGCTTTTCTACATTTTGGGAAACCAACCTTGCAGAAATACTAATACCATAGTACAGACTAACTTCAGGTCAAAATCACAGTAATAACTGCCTGAGTTACTTGTTACAAATCTAAAATAAAAGTTTCAAGCTTCCTGGATCTAACCTGTGACAATACAAGTTCCATTTACATTACCAAAAGCAAAATTATAACAAGTATTCTTCCACGGTCGCTTCAAAAGGTAAGTTTTACAGGATACATTATGTTTCATTTCGAAACAGAAACAACCTCACACGATTTTACGACAGATGATTATTGTCGTTTGTAATGTGTTTAGAGTACTTAATAACTGCAATAAATTTAACGATCAAGAATTCGAAATTTCATGGTTCGTTTATGTCTAGTTTAAAATAAAATAAGCAGTCAAAGCTGGTTTTATCTAAATACTGATAATTTTTATTGTAGGAATTGTGAATATGAACTGAATGTTTTTAGATACCCAATCAACTGGAATACCAGGTGAAAGTTACTGCAGCCTCTGCAAGCTGCACTAATGGCGTTTAACAAGTACGCGGAACTTTTGAGTTACTCTGTTTATAAACAGCAATAACATATTAAACCTTAAATTAATTTTTTTCTGGAGTACTATTGTTAACATAATAACATTTGTCATAAAGAAGGTTTCTCCTGGTAGATTATACACGTGCATTGTTTTTAACTGTTAACTGAGCTCCGCAGTGCAACAGCCGCAGGCTAGATAAAGGCATACCGGTCCACCACTAGTTCCACAATTCTGTCCAAAACGGGTACGGCATCATTAGTAGAGTGCAGTAATAGAGGGTGGGACGTGGTTAGAGACATTAATCCCTCTCGCCGGTCGTCGCAACTTGGAGCTGCTAGTTCTCTCTCAAGTAGCTCATCGATAATTCAAGAGCTCAATTATTAGCCCCTCCCCAGGGTTCTCATGAGGTTGTGTACACCCAGACTACATCTGTAAGCGGGAAAATCCCCCACGTAGCTGAGTTAACATCTTTGCTACCACAGCGCCAAGAAATAAGCATCAGTTAGCTCTCATTCATGAGATTAATTTTTACAGACGTTTATTGTAAATACTAAGTTTAAGGATAAACAGTTGGTTGTTGGTAGCCTTACAATCTCATGCAAACGCTGTAAAGCTAAGGTTGTAAATCCAGTGAAATGTTGTGATTGTTTCAACTCCTTTCATCCTGCCTGTGGCAAATTGGTAAACAATGTTGACTTTGAAAAATAATTGTTCTTTCACACTAACAGTGTGTACGGCAAAGTATGAAAAGGCAGACTCAGACTGAAAAATTAAATTCCATAGCCGGGATTTGAACAACTGATCTTCCGGTCTCCATCCGGCTGCTCTTAACCATTGAGCTACCATGGCCAACATGCCAGCACGATATTAAACACGCACGACCTAATAGTGGTCCGAACTGTGAAGCCAGAGCCTTAAAGTACTCGCAGCATTAAAGTAGTTGTCTCATGCGTTTATGAGAACTAGTGTTTACCGGGAAAAACACGAGTCAGTTGGAGAATTTAATGTCACCCTGGCATGTTGGCCATCTTCCGGAGGTCGGAGGATCCTTGGTGCAAATCCCAGCTATGGAATTGAATTTTTCAGTCTGACTCTACCTTTCCAATATTGAATTTATTGATAATGATAATGCTAAACGTTGCAGTATTGAAGTGGTATGTGATGAAGATAATGACATGTGTGTAGCTTTAGCTGAATTATTGACAGTAATAATAAATTGGACATTAGTAGCATAAGAACCTTCCCTCTAGATCAGACGTCGCGACGCCGACGTCGGTGGGAGGGGGGAGGGGAGGGGGGGTGAGGACCACCCAAGATGTTGCAGGTGGTATGGAAGGGACAGACACGTCTCGACTCGCATTCCCAAGGCTTTTTTTTAATGGAAGCCATAAATTATTGTAAATGTATGTTTTAGATACAGACGTCGCGACAACTGGCGTCTGTGGAAGGGGTAGGGGGAGGAGGGGTGGAGACCGGCGAAAGTGTTGCAGGTGGTATGGAAGGGACAGACATGTCTCGACTCGCATTCCCAGGGCTTTTTTTTAATGGAAGCCATAAATTATTGTAAATGTATGTTTCAGATACAGACGTCGCGACATCTGGCGCCTGTGGAAGGGGGAGATGATGAGATCGACCACCTGTTACTCGACAAAGATTATGCGGGAGAAAACACTGAAATGCATTCCCAGAGATTTTTAAGGGAAGTCATAAATTATTTTTTCCGCCAAACGCTTTCCCCGCCCCTGAATTCCCCCACCACTATTGAAAGAGTATATAAGACTCTCCAGCTTGGAGCGCTAAATTAGTTCGTGGATTCTCTCAGCGTACTTATTTGCTATGTCTGATATGTCAACTCTTGGGAGTGAGTGTGCAGCGGAGGCGCATCATTACGCGTATTACCACAAAGAGTTATGCAACGGTCTTATGCATTCAATCGTTTGTAACAGGCCTTCATACCATGATCAAATGTCTTCTCGGGAAGTATGCACAGAAAACTGCCCAGTCTACAGAAAGCGATACATGTAAGTATAATAGCAATTATTCTTTTTTTCTAGAGAATTTAATGCCGTTTTTATTTAAGAAGAAAAAGTAATTTGAAACCTATTCGCTATTCCAGGCAAGAGCCGGTTCATGAGCAAGAACAAAGCGGAGTTGATGAGGTTGTTAGATTCGCTTCAAGTCACGAGGCCATACACCACTCTGAATTTTGTAACGGTGATACGCATGCAACCCTGTGTACGCAGCCCGAGGCTCATGAACATATGTACTCTTACTTCCTCTGCAATGAGAAGTGTAGCGTGTACCAGCTCAGACAGAGACAATCAAAGTGAGTGAAATTAAAGAAATTCACGAATCTTTCCTTACAGAATCGTTGAAATATATAATTCCATGTACAAAAAATACCTTTGTTACAGGCTACGAATGACAGTTCGAGATCCTAGGCCTGTGATTGATTGCGAAACCTCCAGCAATGAGGCTGAAAATGATGCTGTTACGGAGCCATCTACACAGCTTGTAGACGACTTCCTGCCAGATCAGGACGATGAAATTACTGAGAATGTTACTCCTGAGCGTACCCCGAGCATACAATCCGAACGCCGCAAAACATCGATGTAAGTATTGCTATCATACAACTTAAAAAAGGAAACTCTTGCGCCTCTTAAGTGCTACTCTCTCAGGAGACAATCTATTTTTCTCTCTTGCTAACACACATGTTATGTGCTCTGTTTCAGGACAGCTATAAGGAAACCTCGAAAAAAGGTACTTAAAAATAGCTTTGCGGATCTCCAAAGGAGGCTGACACTCTTAGAAGACCGAATGACGTCTGCTGCTGCTACCCCAAAGAGGCATGCAAGTAGTTCACGTGTACCAAGACGCCTGAACCTCTGAAAGAATTAGAGGGAACAGATTCGGGCTTCTTCATTAAAAATAACGGGAAACATGACATCGGCTACCATGCTCCACGACGTTCAAATATCCAAAAGTTACAGTGTTAACGTAGGACTAATCTTTCGTATTCCAGCTGTAATCATAAACAATAGAGCCAGTGACAATTTTGTGTATATGTTAGTGTATGACTGGGAAATTATTAAAAGTAGGCTTCATGTATTTGAAGCATTCCTCAAAGAGAGAAACTACGTGTGTTGTGATTACAGTGAGAACATTGTATATTCCTTTAATGTCATCGTGTATATGGAAGATGAGAGGATCAGATTTCTGAATACAGTTCTAAACAGAGGTGAAATACTTTTAAATTTTAGTGAATTTTGTCAGTTAAAGAGGCTGGAAGGTTATATACAGAGACACTTAACGAATCTAACTCTCTGTAATGAAATATCATATGTAGGAACAAGGAGCTGGAGAAGGGCGGCATTGGAAATGTACAATGATATGAAATAAAACTAAATTACTTTTCATATTATATATCTTTTTTTTTATTCACTTGAAATCCTTGTTACATGCATCCTATATCCTGTATATCCTTCATTACAAGAATCCTTGATGAAATTAAATTAATGACTGCATCACGTGAGTCAGAGGCTTGTATGTGAAAACTCTGTCATGTATTACCAGACAATACAAAGTAGTCTGTGCGGGTATATTTGCACTAGTTTCAATTTCAAGTCTGATATTGACAGCGCCATTTATAATTTCCTCAGGCTGATGCGAGCAGTCTATGATGAACAATGGTGCATGCTTGAGAAAATCTTTTCTCTTCAATAGAGGGTAGTTTTCTTTCCCGTAATAAGAGTTTTGGAACTTTGAATACATTTCATATAAAGCTGCAAATCTAGAGTTCCCAAAGTCCAAGTTCATATCGTGATAGGGATAACACTCACTATTGAGATAAAGCCGCAAATTTGTTATGTTACAATGATCAAACTCGGAACAGTCCTTTGATGCATTATTTGTTCTTGATGTCTGGGCTCCCACTATAACAAATCTCGGCTTCTCCGGTTTCGAAGTTGTTGCGACGTTCCATGTAAATGATCTAGTTTGCGGAACGGCCGGCTGGGTATGTATATCCATTGTTCTAAATGCGATATGCAGTGGTCTGTCTGCCTTGACGATCTTGAGGATTTCTACCTTTTCAGTGTCAGAAAGGCGGATTACAGGCATCCTCCATTCGATGCGAGCAAGTTTAACGATAGCATTTCCTTCTCCTTCGGGTGCCAGAATGCAGTTCTTAGAGTCCTTAGATCGAATGAGCACCAACTCAAACTTGCTATTGAGAACGAGGTCCTTGTGGTCATCTGCAAATCCCAGAAGCATTGACAGGGGCACTACGGCATTGAATGCTCCGCTTGTTGAGTGCACAATATCCACATCTTCTCCAGGATAGCACCATCCGGCATTGATCAAACGATTCGATTCCATGGGATTGAGAGCAGCATAGTTGCGCATAGTCGATGTAATGCCAGGATTCCTTGTTCTATCTATACAAGTTCCATTCATGTCCAGCCGAATCTCATCAAACATAAATGCCAGGGCATTGTTAGTCAACTTCGCCAACGTAGCTGTTCCATTAGGCTTAGAAACAGATCCCTCAATGTAGAGATAACTCCGGTTAGGCAGAGTATATAAATCTTCCGCTTGACAAGGTATCCTAATCTCGTCATTAGCGTCCAGAGCCGATGTATTATACGGGAGAAACACATGTTCCTCTTCTTTAGCAATCTTATCCTCAAATGAAGGCGTTTCAGTCACGTTAAAGATGTCCATTACAGAATTCTGAAGCCTAAAGCTTCAAGGAACTTCTTGCTGCTCGATGTTAACACTCTAAGAGTCAAAGGGTGAGTACGGAGATTATGTGATTGTACTGTATTATATGCTTTGCGATGGTTTTTCCTTCTAAAATCTATCCCCATTTCGTCGAATATGAAGACGTATGCTTATATCCTCGTTTCTAAAGTTGATGCTATCTCCGTTCTGATCGACCACACGAAGCGTGATTTGATCGATAAGATTAGTGTCTATTATAGGCAGGTAAATAGGGTTCGGAGGCTCTTGAGAAATGTGATATCCAGGCGGGACAGAAGGGAAAAATTCATAGATCGAGTGTCCTCTTTTACCATCGATGAAAGAGCCTGTCGCAATACTGCATTCGATTCGAATGATGCTCACCTTAAATATGTTTACTAGGAAATCAGATTCAGTCACCTGATTAGGAGCAATAACTTTGTTTTCATTGAATCCTAAAAGAGATCCAATAGAACGTCCCCTAGAAAAATCAATAGAAATGGGGCACTTGATTTCAGCCTTCATTGTGTCATTATTAGGACGAATGAAGAAGTCGTTTTCATCGAATTTAAGCTTATCTTTGAGGCAAGTATTAATACCAGCAATTTCGTAAGTTCCAGGCGGAATATCGATGACCTTAAGAGTGTCATTGCTCTCGTCCACATTGGAAATGGAATAGAAGGTTTCAAAATTCAGAAGAGCAATTTCATAATACCCGCGAGGATCAATCCTCAGAGGGGGATTCAGGTAGGTGGTAAGATCAGAATCATTCCCGCTAACAGCAATAGTGTAACTCATTGTGATAGAAATTGCAAGCACAGGTGCCCACAGATAACTGAGCTAAAACTCTGAAATCTTCTTGTATTATACATCAGCTTAACTCCTTTGAGATAGCTTTCTACCTCTTTCGGAGGTTTCAAGTTTCCAAAGCTATCGAAATAAAACGCGATATCACCTTCCTTCTTTATAGCTACCCAATGAGTTCCTTCATTATCAGAGTAATCGAGATTGACAATAATCCTCTCTCGTTGATATGGCTTTGAAGGTAGCTTATCGAGCATATATACACCTCTAAAATGGGGAATTCTTAAACGACGAGCGTATAATGCAAGCTCAATGTTACTTAGGGCTTTTTCCGGGACAAGTATAGCCCCTGACCGGAGTTTTTTTTTTTTGAAGGATGCTTATTCTGGGACTGCTTCCTCCTCTTCAGACCATTTCCTTTAGTAGACTTATTTGCTTTTATGGCTCTGGCAAATTTGGAAGCAAGAGCTAAGGATGCGCCGAGCGGTAGCATTGGGAGAAAACCACCAGTTCTCTTCTTGTTAATCTTTTTATTACTTTTTCTCCCTCGGAGACCTTTTCCTTTTGCTTCCATCTCCCTGTTATGTCGCGTCATTTCTGCAAGCTGTTTATCTGCAGCTTTCTTCTTATTCACTGCTGCTGCAATTTGAGCTGCACCTCCGGCTGCAGCCCCTAAGGCTGCAATAATTGGTATGAGAGGCAGAAATCCACCATGCTTCTTTTTCCGGGATCCTGCACCAATAGCTACCTTGCCCTTCATAATTGATGTTACCAGCCTTGCAGCCAACTTTTCCCCTAGGATAGCGTCTGATGATTGAACACTTTTCCAGGCCTTCTCTGCTAATATTTTGTCAGCAATATTTCGCGAGGCGGAGTCCTTGCGCTCTGCGTAGGCGATGTCGTGAAATTTACAAGCTTCGTCCAAAGAATTAATTCCAGGATCTCCTCTCTTGAGGCGTTTTTCTAGTTTTGTCCCTGGACCGCAATATCTGTAACCGGGTAAGTATACTTCAAATGGCAGGCGATTAATAAGGGAGTTAAGTATCCCTGATCCTCTGGAGGTCTTACTCCTCCTATGTACCATCATAAACTACTCTATTTTATGATTTGCCATCATATTTTATACAATTTTCGAATCTAGCGTCTCCTTTTGAAGAATTTCACATCCATTAAGATACCACATTTTCGCAAGTGTATATATAAACACTAGTAATGCACTTAAAATTCAGTCGTTAGGATGGAGCTTGTGAAGCAAGATTGCTCCCTACCTATTCAGGTGCTAGACTTTGAAAGTGATTTCAGGCGCGAACGACATGGGAAGCTATTTCCTTCTAACGTCAGAGCTCTTATTCTAGGAAGTTCCAGTGCAGGAAAAACCAATGTACTTCTGAATTGGCTGCTTTATGAGAATGGCTTGCGCTTTGAAAATGTGCACATATACTCAAAGTCCCTTTATCAACCAAAGTATCAATATCTCATAAACCTACTCGGAAACATTGATGGCATCGAAATAAAAACCTATGAGGATGGAGAAAGTGTATTACATCCCACCGACGTTAAAGAAAACTCAATATTTATATTTGATGATGTCATCACTGAAAAGCAAGGAAAGATTGCCTCCTTTTACAGCATGGGAAGACATCGAAACGTCGACTCAATATATTTAGCACAGTCCTATGCCAAAGTCCCGAAACATTTAATTCGCGATAATACCAATATGATTATTCTATTTAGACAAGATAATTTAAATCTGAAACACATATATGAAGATTATGTAAACACTGACATGACATATACAGAATTTAAAGACTTGTGCAAAGGCGTCTGGGAGAGTGGATCAGAAGGAAGACCATTCGTAACAATTGTTCCTGAATTCTCTATCAATGGCGGTCGATATAGGAATGGGTTTGATGTATATATTAAAGTAGAAAATAAGGAAAATGTCATTTGAAGTTCATCATGAGTATTGACAGGTTCGGAGCACGGAGAGCTCCCCAAACCAAAAGATCATTTCAGCACTTTATCATAAATAGAGATGGGAAAGGAAATTATCAATTTAAGAACAAGAGGCTATGTATTGTCCAGGATCCTGAAGAAGATAATGACGCGAGCACCAAACGATATGTGGATGCACTCGAAAATAGGATGATTGTTTTCTCGCAGCAGAATACTGGGAGAATTGAGACAAACGTTAAGGTCATGATCAAGGATTTGGTTTCAAAGTATATTTTCAAAAGAGATCAAGAAAATAACATAGTGATTGATAATACCAGATTAAAAGTATTATTAGATCCTGTTCATGATAATGATGTGGTAAATAGAAAGTTCTTTACTGAGTATATGAACTCTCGCATTCAGCCGCGAGATAATAATGGCAACATCATATTTAGCAAAAAGCGAATCATTGATATAGCAGATCCTGTGGGAGATCTGGACGCTGTAAATAAAAGATTTCTCCGAAGCATGGTTATTCAAAAGGCAAACGAGACATGGAATAACTTAAACAAATTTGTTATAAGGGAAATTGAAAAACTGATAGACAAGAACCTGAAAACAATTAGAGAACATTTGAACAAGACAAACAATGCGATGGATGCACTGACGCAGTCTACAAAAGAAACTGAGGATTCGCTGAAGAATTCTATTACTCAAGCTAAAGAAGTCCATCAAACACTAGAAAATAGATGTAATATGCTCTCAAGTGAAATGAGTAGGCAGAGCAAAGAGTTTGGCACCAATTTTGAACGTGCAAAGGCAGTTACCGAACAGATTGCTAATACAGTGGATACATTGAAAACGAGGCTATCATTAATGAGAGGACATCTTGTTATTCAACTACAAGCGTTTCCTCCCAGTACTGGTAACGATGCGTACATACTTTCTACAGCTGACAGATACTATTCATTTACAATAGATGCAAATCTCTTATCGTGCACTATTGTAGTGCCAGAACAAGAATTGAGGAGCGGCGAACGTATACTTGCTCATCGCAAAACCGACATTACAATCTCAATAAACAAGGATACCATTAAGACCTTTCCTGTAATCATTAAAAAGGGCGATCGCATATCATTCACTCCACTTACTAATCGTGCATTCGATCGAGGTGCTTTACACATCGAGTTAGTGCTTGAATATAAACTCTTACCAACACCGATGCTATAAATAAATGCAATCTCTTAGCATGAGACCATTTGCACAATGGACAGTGAAAGCATAAGACTAAAGGAATCTATAGCCAAGCATTCTAAGGCTATACGCGAAAAGTTGAGAGCGTTAAAAGGGCACCAGCTTGATACCCAGAGAGTAATGAGCGAGGCTCTTCAACCAGTAACAGAACCGCTGCGTGATATATTACAACTCCAGAAAAACAATACACCTACAACACCGGCGGAGGAAAGCAAGATAAAAAATAATGTGCCAGTTGAGGATGAGAAAAGAGAAAAAATAATTAGCTATCTCCAGAAAGTTCGAAAGAAGGACAGAAATGAATTAGATGCATCATATGGTATAAGATACGAAGATGGTAGCTACATGCTGGGAAACAAGATCATTGACTTTATTAATAATCGAATTCGAGTAGGTGAAGAAGCGTATGAGGTTACACATGGATTAAGTGAACTCATTTTTAAGAGGATCCCTGAAATGCATGCATATACAGAAGAGGATCTGGATACTTATGGAAAAATACTGAGATCAACTCTAGTGCATCGGCGAAACTATAGCAAGCATGGACAGCTGAGGGCGGGCAATTCATACAAGTATAAAAGTGTTATACGTCCATTAGTGAAGAAACACAAAGGTTTAGGATTGGAGTGGAAGGAGCATCGTCCTGGCGCAGAGCAAGACTACATCTATTGGAACGACCCCAACGACCTGGTAAATCGCCTCAGGCTTTTAGTTGCATCTAGGGACGCAGGAAATAACAATCATACCCAAGAAATTAGGGAGATAATTCAAGAACTGAAATCGGCTAAAATTATAGCATGACCCAAGTAAAGCAACATATAGCTAGTGAACTTCATGCTCCTGCACGGAGGAACTTTTTACGACGCAAGATCATCAGTAAAGGACTACATGATCTGGTGCAGATCGACCTGGTGGAGATGATACCGCATGCAAGAATAAATAAGAACTTCAAATATATCCTTATTGCAGTCAACTTCTACTCTAAAATGGCGTATGCCAAGCCATTAAATACCAAGTCGGGGCTCCAAGTTTCAAAGGCTATAGAGGATATATTACATGACATGAAAACACCTCCCAGACATATACAGAGTGATAACGGGAAAGAATTTTATAACAAACACTTCAAGAATTTAATGGAGAAGTATAATATCAATCACTACAGTACTTATACACATGTCAAGGCTGCAGCCGTGGAACGGTTAATAAGAACATTAAAGAATATGATGTATCGAGAGTTTCTAGCCCAAGGTTCCTACAAGTGGCTAGATCTCTTACCTAGAATCATTGCAAAATACAATGACACTTACCACACCACTATCCGAATGAAGCCTCGTGAAGTGCAGAACAATGATCTTCTTTTGTCTGTTTACAACTATGATGAGCCGCCAATAGAGAAGAGGAGTGCCAGAAAGTTTAGTGTTGGTGATTATGTGAGGATATCAAAAAATAAAGGACATTTTGAAAAGGGGTTTGAACCAAACTGGAGCGTTGAAATCTTCAAAGTGGCTAAGGTGAAGCAAACCAATCCTGTCACATACATTCTAAAGGATAAGGACGGCGAGGAAATAAAGGGAGCCTTCTACGGCCATGAACTTCACTCATCATTATTTCCCAACACTTATTTGGTTGAGAAGATCTTGAGGCACCAAGGAAACAGGATTCTTGTGAAGTGGTATGGATTCCCTAATAGCCAGTGGATTGACAGGAAGGATTTATTGTAAAAAAACAATCATAGTGAAATAAAGAACACTGCATCTCAAAACATATATGTATTTTTTTTTATTTTCTGAAAAGTTCCTATCCTTTTAAGAATAGTATTTACAAAGTAAATAATAAATAAATAAAAGGTATACATTTATACATATATACATATGTACACTGAGATGGAGATGGGGCATCCGAGTTATGGTGAAATGTCTCATGAAGACCTGAGGGAATAATGGTCCCACGCAAGTGTTGCATGGGAGCCATCAATAAGCTTACGCTTAGTGTCTCCTCCGTGCAATGCAATTTTATTAATTTCGACCGTCGAAACTTTATGT
Source organism: Mantis religiosa (assembly GCA_030765055.1). Taxonomy (NCBI): domain Eukaryota; kingdom Metazoa; phylum Arthropoda; class Insecta; order Mantodea; family Mantidae; genus Mantis; species Mantis religiosa. The sequence goes on along the minus strand of CM060947.1, from coordinate 137,855,985 downwards.
TTGGTGCTTCTGAAGCAAATTTGTTTAGCCAAAATTTTTTTATTCAAATCCAGCAGACACTCGAAATATTTCTCAAAGGTGATTGTTCGCATTCCACCTTTGGTAATCCCCTTCGCCTTCATAACTGTTTGTTTGTCATATTTATAGCTGTAGAGCTTTGCTCTGAGACCAACATATTCGGTCATCACCCTTCCACCCAATTCATCTTTAAACAACCCAATCTTTTTCTTATTGGCCGGCTTTATCCCATATACATTATCGGGTGCATAATTTGAGGTATCAAAAAGGTGGGGATGCATCTTCATGAACTGGTATATATCGGAACTTGTTTCCAGAATGAATGAATCTGTGTCCATATAATCCAGGACAAGATCATTCAGATGGGGTTTCATTACATGATAAAAAAAATCATACATAATAAATTTTGAGATGTCTAAAATCGCCTGACCAATATAGATTGGCTTGTTCGTGAGGATCTCCTCTCTAGCCAACTCTATGCCAACCAAGTTTTCATGGAAAAGAATGCTCCTTATATACGTTGGACGTGCCGTATATTTCCGCGCTTGCTTCCAGGCAGTTACTATACGGAAATCACGGTGGTTACGCACGTTTTCCATAAACTTGCCGTACACAGCGTTGTTCATTTTCTTCCAGAGGTTTTGACCAAACTTAGAAGTTTCCCTGGCTCGCTTATTGGCATTAAGGTCAATATAAACCTTAAGCCATTTAGCTTGGTCATACGATACCACCCGATGAATATGTCTCAATATCAGCCCTAATTCTAAGCACTGCTGCAAGGTTTTATAATGCAAGACATATTTGCTTTTGTCAGTGAGAGTTGCAATCAGTTTCTTGTATTGGCTGCCGGGTGGTATCTCACTCTGGGGGCAGAGAGGAAGATCATTATGGGCGTCTTGGAGATGGTCAGGATACTCTAGATCTACTTCTAGAACATATCCTGTCTTGGAGTCCTCGGGGATCCTGGCGAAGTTTATGCTCTCTATTTCATTCCTCTCAAGCCATCTCAGATTGCCATACGGTAACGTTTTGGCCATCGAGCACCCATATAAGTTATTAGCATCCAAGTATGCTAGAAAGTTCCTTTTTTGATCAGGCTTATAGTCTGACATATATTCATGGTTGGCTTTGGAGTAGCGCTTTGATGCTGTGCAAAGACCCCCACGAATACCTTTCTCGAAAAATTCTAGCATACAGGGATCCGATAGTAACTCTAATTCGACTCCAGTTGTTTTCAGCATGGCGTCGAAGGCTAGCGATGGTAAGGTGTAGTACCATGCTGGGTCCAGATGATACATCTCCAGTGACAAGTCTCTAAACTTTTCAAATGCATCCGCTAAAAGAAGCGTATCTGTCTTCAAATAAAGATCACTATATTCCCCGAGATTCTTTATGTTGAATGTGCTCCACACCTTAAGCGCATGGGCATATTCCTCTTCCGAAATACCATCGAAAAGCTCGATGGGTGGAAGCTCCTCTTCTTGGAGCTTTTCGACAGGATCCAGATAAGTATATGGAAATATTCCCTTGCACTTCATTAGCTGCAGGTGTTCTGGGTTCGAATACTCGGCATTAGTGACCTTGAAGTCATCGTCATCTAGCATATCAGCTAGTGGATAACTTATCATCAAGAAACCTGTAGCTGTCGAGGAACCTGAATTCTATGCCCCTATACCTTTTGCTAAATGCAATATAACGTTCAGAAGATTGTGCTATACATGAAATGTTCCCATTGTCATAGGTCATGTGTCTTATCAAGAAGTGGCTATCATAATTGCTTAAGCAATGAAAAAAAATTGGAATGAAGGTCGGCAATTTCCTATTCAAATTGCAAGCATTATGCGCCGCTCCGAGATATGCTCCAGTGATATGGCAATGGTCCCTCACCCTGATATCATCTATAGCAAAACCTTTCCTGCATATATGACATTGATCAGCATTGGTGAATTCCAGCTCATTCAGGGGTGTCATTTGCAGTGGTATAATTTGCTTGTATACCTCAATGACTTCATCACCAATCTTCCTAAGTTCAGTGAAGAAGCCATCGAGTGCATTAGCACCTCTGAAGAGCTTAAATCGCGACAATGACTGGTCATGCCTACATATAACTTTCAGCGCTATAGATATCGCCTCATGCTCTTGTATGGATCGGGTCCAACTCTCTGCGTCTGAGGGCTCGCATGAGTGAACCTTCCTCAAAACAGATTCGATATCTGCATAAATAACAAAAGGTACAGGAGCAGACTTGGAATATGCATTAAACGACAAACTCTCACCCTGCGCAGGCATTTTGAGTGTCTGACATTTATTGCATTTCAGTTTATGCAATCTCAAGGCATCCTCATTAGGACACCTTGTCATGCATGCCTCACATAGCCACATTTTCTTGTGATCTGCAGTTATCTGACTTCTAATAAGCCTCGATATGTTGGTAATGAGGCAGTAATGAGACTTATCACCATCATCGATGATCAGCAGGTTAACCTGGCTAGCCTTCCTCTCTGATGGTTTGCGAATAGACTCCACCGAGTTGTTGGCATTTAGAGCAAATACAGCTATAGATACATCAGGATTTTGCTTCTCAAATCGTTCAATTTGATCAATTGGAAATGGGAATGTAATTTGCTCATAATTGAATGCTTTGAATAGCAAGTTCCTAGGGTACGATGATGGACGGCATCTATTTATCTTAGCGGGAAATTTTGAAGCCAACATGCACCAAGCGAAACAAAAATCATCATTATTCTTAATGTTAAGAATAGCCTTCTTCCTCCTGATGCATGCAGGCAACTCAATATACCCTGAAGCGCGAAGAGGATTATATTCTGCTGCGCTGTTTACTAGCGAGTGGATTGCGAACAAAGTCTTTGAACTTGCTTGGCCTTCAAAACAGGCTAGGTTTTCTAAAATTTCATTTTTCATTGCACAGAAGATATCATCCACGTTAGATGATTGCTGGATCTCTTTAGTCTTGGAATTAAAATAAACCGATTCCACGTTTTCATGGTCAGGTGTCTGAATTAAGTATGAGACGTTCAGAGAACAACTCATCTTTAATCCAGATATGCTCCTCTTTAATGTGGATTCAATTTCTCTAATAACGAGACTCTTGCATTCATCCAGAAACTCGCTGGGGACCATTATTCCCGCCGTATTTTCAATGTTGCTGTTGAAAATACGACCCTTGAATGCTGACCCGATAGTTTTGCATTCTAGGTCAAAATGATCATTTCTACATACCCTTTCTGCCGGTGATGATGATGATGATGATGATGATGATGGAGATGGCCTGCAGAGACCTGAAGGCCCCGCCACTGCTTCCTCCTCCCTCCGGTTTCCTGTGTTCCTGATGGATGCGGGAGGGACGTGGTCTTCTTCGCTGCTGGTGTGGCGGAGCCTCTTCGGGTCTCGCGCTGAAACCTCTGGTGCTGCTGGACGCTGGAGATCCTCCTGCACGGACATTGGTTCACCATCTTTAATAAAAGAAACATGTAGCAATTACACAATAATAAAGAAAAACTAGACATATTAGCTACATATATTCGAAATAACAATAAGACATTCAATGTGTTAATAATAATAATAATAATAATAATAATAATAATAATAATAATAATAATAATAATAATAATAATAATAATAATAATAATAATAATAATAATAATAATAATAATAATAATAATAATAATAATAATAATAATAATAATAATAATAATAATAATAATAATAATAATAATAATAATAATAATAATAATAATAATAATAATAATAATAATAATAATAATAATAATAATAATAATAATAATAATAATAATAATAATAATAATAATAATAATAATAATAATAATAATAATAATAATAATAATAATAATAATAATAATAATAATAATAATAATAATAATAATAATAATAATAATAATAATAATAATAATAATAATAATAATAATAATGAGAAGGAGAAGAAGGAGAAGAAGGAGAAGGAGAAGAAGGAAGGAGATGGAGAAGAAGGAAGGAGATGGAGAAGAAGGAGAAGGAAGGAGAAGGAGAAGAAGGAAGAAGAAGGAAGGAGAAGGAGAAGAAGGAAGGAGAAGATGGAAGGAGAAGGAGAAGAAGGAAGGAGAAGATGGAAGGAGAAGGAGAGGGAGAAGAAGGAGAAGGAGAAGAAGGAAGGAGAAGAAGGAAGGAGAAGGAGAAGAAAGCGCAAGCAGTATAATATATATGTATATGTTAAAGTACATTAATGGAAAGAATGCCTGCTTCTAATTAATGAAAATAATTTGTCAAATGCACTTACATTGCAGGGGATGTAACAGCTCGCAGAGCCGGATCCTATACATGCAATTGGTGCAACCACACCATTCGGCTTCGTGATCTGGCATTGGCCTTGGCACTGAAAACAGAGAAATTAATCATATTACTAGCTTAAAATCCTGTAAAAGTAAATATAGTGAAACTAGCTCTACTATCACCAATGGTATAATTGAAAAACACACAATGATAGCTAATGGCAAATTCCTTCTCTTATATTCCAATATTATTACACTACAACCTGCATTGCAACACTAAAAAGTGCTTGATGCATAAACCATTTCATTATACTCTATTTCTTAGTTGGCGGATGGCTGTAAATGTAGATAAGCGTATTGCGCATTATATGCCCTTTGATATAAAGCTTTCTAATATATAGATGATACAGAGACTATGTTTATTTGAAACTATATCCATTTTGTCATTTACAGTTATTCTTTATCTGCTATACAGCACATATGAGACCAAAAGTTAAAATTTAAAATGTAAAATTTGAAAGTAAAATAACTAAATTAATATATACAAAAAATAACTATATATACTTGAAGATCTCAATTAGAGAATTTATTTGAGTATAAATTCGCCTATGTTCAGGCCCTTAGTTTAAAAGTTACAATAGAGTGACCTATGTCTTATCGACCAGGAGATGCAGTGGAAAAACTAATTAATAATTACCACAATCTTCTGAAAGAAACTCATAGTTGCATGCAATGGGGAAAGTGGTAAAAAGTAAAAATACAAAACAATGAAAAGGGTATTGCATACCGGCATTAGCGTTTTCAAGCCACTCTAGTGCGATCCTATAGCCGCAAACAGCACATATGAGACCAAAAGTTAAAATTTAAAATGTAAAATTTGAAAGTAAAATAACTAAATTAATATATACAAAAAATAACTATATATACTTGAAGATCTCAATTAGAGAATTTATTTGAGTATAAATTCGCCTATGTTCAGGCCCTTAGTTTAAAAGTTACAATAGAGTGACCTATGTCTTATCGACCGGGAGATGCGGTGGAAAAACTAATTAATAATTACCACAATCTTCTGAAAGAAACTCATAGTTGCATGCAATGGGGAAAGTGATAAAAAGTAAAAATACAAAACAATGAAAAGAGTATTGCATACCGGCATTAGCGTTTTCAAGCCACTCTAGTGCGATCCTATAGCCGCAATTCCGACAGGAACATTCATCTTGAAAATCTGGGGGTGGTGGAATCACATAATCTACCCCAGACAATATTGGCGACGCTGGTGATCCTTGCTCGCTGTCGGGAGCTTTACGCTTTCTGCCGGTCAGGGTCAATTTATTTACCCAATTTTTTCTTGGATGCATCTTGTTTCCTGAAATAATAAAGATTACGCGTATAATTATGAAGCAATGAGTATCTTATAATAATTTCGAATGTGATTTGAACAAGAAATATTCTTGAAAAATGCACACAGTCTATACATCTTTTATCACAGATTAGAGAAAATTCACTTCAATATATTTTCTTGTAAATAAACACTCTCTGTAATTATATCACTGTAATTATAAATGAATCGCTTACCTTTTTTATAAATGAAGTCTGGGTGAGTATCCCGAAGAAGGAAAAATTGTTGTCTGATGTGTTGGCTGTGCACTATTACAGACTGAATAATGTGGCTATCAGGGAATCATTTTTATAGTGTTTTCAAAATCCTCCCCTCCACTAGTCTAGCGAGCCCTGTATAGAGCATTTTGAGGCTTTAGATTTTCCCTCTCCCCTCTGTCATCCAAAGATATTTCCTTTTCTACGTGCGGTACAGTCTGAAAAAGATGTTATAACTGCAAAAGACGCATCTCCTCAGTACATTCGTATACATGTTTGCTTGTTTGCGAGTATGTGTATGTGTGCGTGCGTGTGTGCATGTGAGTGTGTGTGTGTGTGTGTATGTGTGTGCGTGTATGTGTGTGTGTGCGGGCGTGCGTGCGGGTGTCTGATATATTCATTTTAAATCTTTTTTTTCATGCGTACACTATTTATATTCAGATTTATTTGAGTTACATCCATGAGATTCGAACCTAGATCCAATGGCTATTAACCGTCGAAGTTACTTTTTATTTTCCCGTCAATTTTCATGTTATTCTATAGATGGAGTACTATTTTCGTTCTTAGCCAGAGGACTATTTATTTCAAATGATTTTTAAAAATTAGCATTAATTGCTGGCGCCCTGCATTGGTCATAAACATTGAAAGTAAAAGAATGGTATTGATTTCCAAGTGTGATCAATTTAAATTTTCTCTAAGTGGTGTACATTCGTTATTACGGTTCACCAATTACGGTTATCTTTTCATTCTTAGCGCTAAAACCCTTTTACAAAAACTGAAGAATGTTCTCCTACAAGCAACTGTAAATGAAGAAATACATTAAATATTTCCTTGAATGAGAGATTATTTGGAGTCCATCAATGTAGTTAATTAAATATTTAGCAGCATTACCCTATAAGATACATTAACTGTTTTCTATAATAAGCCTGGAAAAGCAGTAATTCAGCGCTAGATTTTGGAAGCGTGCTGCGTCCTCAAAACTAAATAAACTATTTGCATTATTTCCGTTATATCGCTGCGATTTGAACCTAGATCCGTTGGCTATCAACCACTGGAGTTATTTTTTTTGTTTTCCCATCAATTTTCATGTTATTCTATAGACGGAGTACTATTTTCACTCTTAACCAGAGGACTATTTACTTCAAATGATTTTTAAAAATTAGCATTAATTGCTGGCGCCCTGCCTTGAGAGAGGACACTACCTCTCGCAACAAAAAAATCTTTGCGCGACAGGTGGTCCCCTATCACTTTGTAGGCTGGAAAATGTTACAAGTTTGGGGCTTGGACACATAGACGTGGGGGAGCGAGACAGTTTTCCATCATGGTTACACCTGCAACATAAATGTGTCTCACTTGACATGACCCACGGCGCAGTAATTGTCAGATCAGAATTGATGGGGTCCATTAATTTTTATAAGAAAGCCTTCCAGTTTCACATGACTGTTTGCTTGGGGTGCACTCTATCCAAAACTGTTGGAATGCATTTCAGTGTTTTCTCCCACATAATCTTTGTCGAGTAACAGGTGGCCGATCTCATCTCCCCCTTCCACAGACGCTAGATGTCGCGAAGTCTGTATCTGAAACATACATTTACAATAATTTATGACATCCCTTAAAAATCTCTGGGAATGCATTTCAGTGTTTTCTCCCACATAATCTTTGTCGAGTAACAGGTGGCCGATCTCATCTCCCCCTTCCACAGACGCTAGATGTCGCGAAGTCTGTATCTGAAACATACATTTACAATAATTTATGACATCCCTTAAAAATCTCTGGGAATGCATTTCAGTGTTTTCTCCCACATAATCTTTGTCGAGTAACAGGAGGGCAATCTCAGGCCCTCTTATTTATGAGGGTCATTAAACATGGCTGCATCCTTTCACATAACATCGACGTCGGTTAACCCTTAACAGATGTTCAATCCAACATATCACAGAAACCTCTCGAGACATGTATGCCCCTTCCATACCACATAATCTTTGTCAAGTAACAGGTGGCCGATCTCATCTCCCCCTTCCACAGACGCTAGATGTCGCGACGTCTGTATCTGAAACATACATTTACAATAATTTATGGCTTCCATTAAAAAAAAGCCTTGGGAATGCGAGTCGAGACGTGTCTGTCCCTTCCATACCACCTGCAACATCTTGGGTGGTCCCCACCCCCCTCCCCTCCCCCCTCCCACCGACGTCGGCGTCGCGACGTCTGATCTAGAGGGAAGGTTCTTATGCTACTGACATTCATGTCGTGCGTTTCACACTGACTCAGAAAGATGCGCTTATTAAAGAAAAGGATGTAGTTATAAAAGAACTTTGAGGCAGAATTTCGCTTTTAACTGAAAATTTGTCATCAGACGACTTACATTACCGACAACGGTATGCGACCATTCCAACAGAGTGTAGCGTCAAATACCAGTGAAACTAGTGTATTGTCTATTATAAAGCCAATAAGCTCTAGTAATTTGAGTAATGCAATGAGTACTAAACATTAAGATACAGAAGTGTTACTTAGAATTCATGTAATGTTGAAACCAACTTATCTCAGCCTCTAATACTTGAAACAGTTGTTACTATGTCAAGTGCCAAAGAAATGTTGGATTTATTTATTTATGATTAATATTGATATGTTTAAAATTATGAGAGTTTTATTTTGAATTGGTATGAGTTATAGGTGGCCATAACCGAATAAAGTAGGTCACAAACAGGAGAAGATGAATGTTAATATCCAATATAGATATATCGTAAATATGATAAATTACATAGAAAGATAAAAGTATAAAATAATTTTTTTTTATGTTTTTATATTTGGAAAATTAGTAAATTACGTAATTCAAAATTAATATATTGGCCACAAGGAAAAGTGATGTAGACTATAATAAGCGAATAGGACAAGATAGCGTCTTCTGCATGGTGACCTCAAAGGGAGCAGACGCGAGTTCTAACCATTGCATGAACTGTACTAATTATTCATCATCGATATAATGAAGTTTCGATATAGTGCAACCTTATTTTCAGAAAACTATTGTACGAAAAGAGAAGAATTTGCGCGTGTGTAAAGACAACAGAAATATAGGAAAATGAATGTATTAGGATTGTAATACTCTGAATTGTATGAGAATATGTTTGATCATCGTAGACGTTGTGAAATGCAGTGAGTTTAAATTAAAGAAAAACTTGCAACCATTTTTTTTTTATTTTCTTAACATTGAATTCCACAATCCAAGTATCCGAGACCACGATCAAGGGAAGATCTCATGCAAACCGGAGTTGCAAAGGACGCCACAACGAGAACATCATCACTACGAGTAAATGTTCATTCCCCACCATCAACACACTTGTAGTTATACTGCTACAAACAGAATTTCGAGAGCATCATCCCATGATCTTCCTATCGTCGACCATAATTGCGGTTGCATACTGATAGTAAAAAAGTCAATGCACTTTGGTCCACTGTTGGGCGTAAACAAACAAGGGTCAACCTATTGTAATAGGTGAGAAGTTGAACGAGGACACAAAATGTAAAATACAAGGTGTTCCAAAGACAATGGCATTGCATGTTTGTAGACTTTTTCCTGACACAAAGCCTGCTAATCTAATTTTGCTGAAGTCACCGTGGAATAACTGGAGTCGAGACAACCATTATTGTATTATTCGTTTAAACTTCTTATCTACGAGGACCAATTACAAGTTCCATTGAACCCCGAAGCCTCGCTCCATAACGTTTGCTTTAGGAGGCTCTTTCATCATACTCGACTAGTAAATATGTTAACACAGACATCGGATTTTCTATCCGATTATGATATTAAACTTAGTGATTCTGATGTTAAACTCCAATTTAATTCTGTTAGCCCTTCTAGCTTACCCAATAGAGTGGAAAACTGATTCAGTACAAGAATCTAATACGTGCTCTTAGTTTAAATGTGCAATCTACTCTGAAAATGAAATGTGTAGTGTTTAACGCCCGCTTTTACTACATACGGCACCGCAGGCGATGACACTGATGATGCATGAGATGAAGATGGAGCACCGGTGGAATGAGATGTCGGGGGAAACCGGAGATCCCGGGGAAAATCCACCCAAGCGCCATGTTGTCCACCACAAATCTCACTTTGCAGTCGCCTGGGATCGAACCCGGGCCGCCTTGGTGAGAGCCAAGCGGTAATCTACTCTGAATAAACTTAGTGAGGTAGATATAATTTTATATGAACATAAAATATTACCTTCCTGTGTTAAAGAACATTGGTTCAACCATAGTAACATTCACTTAGAAAATGAAGAACTTAGAGAAATTATATACATAAATGGAGAGTACATTTCATGATGCTGTAATTTGGTTTGAATTCAATGGTTTTAGGTTGAACGTTGATAAAAAAAGTAACTTATTATTCTCACCCGAGCAAAAGTTTTATTAAACAAGGATCTGAATTCAAACTTCTTGGTATGGCATTTGATTATAAGTTATCTTGGTCTAAAATTATTAATCATTTTCAGTGAGCACATGAAGTATTCGTACACCACTAAAACTTTAAGGAAAATGAATATCATGGAGAGTATTTAAATGATAAAGTCTACTGAAATAATCCTAGAAATAATTTACATGATATATGAAAACAGCAAAAAAGTACAAAAAATTCACTTCTATAAGAATAAAATTAACTAGCAAATTTTTCAGCTACAAAAAGTAATCGTACACTCACAAAAACAATACATAATGCAACAGAAATGCTGCTATTCACTACTTCGTTGTGTACCCCTTAGCTTTAATTACAGGCTCTACTCTCCTTGGTAATTAATGGATAAGTTTTTTAACCACCGCCTTTGGTATTCGGTTATATTCTTATAAAAGAGCAGTTTTTAATGCTTGTTTGTTTGAAATTTTCCTTTTCCTTACGCGTTTCCTCAGGATACTTGTTTGATAGGGTTAATATCTAAAGATTGGGGAGAGGAATGAAGCTGTTTTGGAGCATTGTATAATATCCAGGCCGTGTATTAAGGGCAGTATATTTTGAATCATTATCCTGCATAAGCACCCAGTCTCCTTGCAGGCACATTTTCTCCACCCTGGCAAGCAACTCTTGCTTAATAATGCCCATGTACTTCCTGTGACACATTATATCCTCGATAAAATGCAGAATGCCGACACCTGATGCGCTTATTCAACCCCAGACAAGGACGGATCCTCCGCTGTGCTTTACTGTGGAAACAAGATGTTTTCGGCTCCAGCTCCATTTTTTTCCTCCATACTATCGCGAACACCGTATCTACGATCGCGCGGCTTGTTTACATAAAAGGAACTGATAGGCGGGCAGTGTGAAAACCAAGAGCCCGCGGACAAAGTTAACATGCAGATAAGGGCCTGCCGAGGCAAACAAACTGAGATAAATGGAAATTTCTGGACTGATAGAGATTGTTCGGGTTCTGGTTTGTTTTCGAATCGTCTAGAAATTCTCAGCGAGGTATTTAAGAGATTGTGACACGCCAATGCGAGTTGCAAGTTGTGAAACAAGAGTTGTTGTAAGACATGTAACAAGAGTGAGTGAGTCGCGAGAGGTAAGCAGAGAACAGCTGAGAGTGCTGTTGTAAACTGAACGCTGTTATTGTCATCCACCTTGGAAGATTGTGTTGTGATATGTGATGTAATTTTGCTGCTAGGGAGTGTATTTCTACGCAAATAAAGGACATCTAGAATTTCGGCAAATTGGACTTTTAATTCTACGAGCCCACAAAGTCACAATACTTTGCGACTGCGATGTACACCGAATACCTCGAACAGGCTCTCCTCTGTCTATACAAATTTTCTTCCAGAAGTCCACATCCTTATCGCGGTTCTTAGAGCGAATTCTAGGTACTTTTTTCCTGGTTTGTGTGCTGACATAGAACTTCTTACGCACTACTCTGTCGTTAAACCCTTTCTTAATGTAAACCGCTCTCACAGTGCTCGCTAAAACATTAATTCCTGCCTTGCGTAACTCAGCAACAATCTGAGGAGCAGTCATTCGTGGATCCTTTTTAATGCAGCGAAGAGTGCTGCTTTCATCTTTAGCCTTGAGATCTTTAATTCGACCACTCCTGGATGTATTTAGAACAGATTTTCTGATTCCTCCTCTGTCAATGGTGGATTGAATCGTTAACCGTGGTCTCCCTTACTATCTGAAATATCTCCGAAAGTGTTTCTATTTCATTATGTAGTTTAATTACTATTTTTCTCTCTTCTGGTGTAGTTTTTTTTCCCTCTTCGGCCCATTTTACGTTACCTCTGCAACCGTGTTCACTGTTAGACTGGTTCGTAGAGACTACTTCCTGTGAAACAGCTAAATGCAGACTATCCAGAAAGGAGAGCTAGCTTGTAATATAACCACAGTATTCAATCTAGATACCGTTGGTGTACTAATACGTTTTGTGCCAAATTTACGGTATTATCCAATATTACTTAGAAAACTACAGATTCTAGAAAACTACAGATTCTAGAAAACTACAGATTCAAGAAAACTTCCAGCAAAATTACGGTAGGAATAAGTAAAGGAATTCAGGAACCATATAATTTTACAAGCTTACTAAGTTTCATAAATAATTATGTTGCAACAACACAAATTATTTCTTCGTTTAGGTAGTATATGAATACTTTCTGGGCAGGGACGTATTTAAGGGGGCTCCAAGGGTTCTGGACCCCCCAAATGAATTATCATTTCAAACCTTTAATAAATATTTGAAATAAAACTTAGTTTAAAATAAATCGAAAAATTTTATTCATGCTTCTCATCTTAACGTCTCTATTCATTGTCAGGCAAACATGAAGTTAATTAAGAGATAAACGAAAAGTTACTGCACAGCAGCTGTGGAACGCGTTGAAGTACACAAGTAATGTTGATTGGAATTCCCAGATACTTACTTAAAGGTATGTAATTTTTAATCTCTAAGTTCCTGTTCGCTTTTTCATTCAAGGAGAACTAATACTTAAAATGCATCAATCAGTGGTTTGGTTTTTAAATATCTGATTACTGCTCATATCACTTTATCCCAGGTATAAGAACAAAAGAATGTGCAAGGTCTTTCTACAGAATTTATCCAAAGAAACAAGACAAAGACAAACTTTTCTAAGAACAATTTGTAGAAGATTTGGTGGAAAAAGTCATGTGAATATAATATATTACATGTGTTTTTATTTTTTACTAACATGATAAAAACACATCCCTGAATAATTTATTAAAAGCAAATAATTCGACGTAGATTTTTCGGACCCATTCTTATAGAATGCACATATGGGGAAATGGGGCTAATATTGATGAAATGCTCTTAATCCAAAAGAAAGCAATACGAATGATTACAGGTGCAGTATTTAATTCTCTTGTTGCCCTTTGTTTATACACATGGAAATACCGTCATAAATCAGTATATGAGTTACATGGTTATGGCTCATGATGAGTTACACAATTATTGTATGAGGATCAAACATTTTTTGGTCATTGATTCTCTAAGATTGGCGAAATCCAAGTAATAGTTTAATAAAACTTCAATCGAGTTGTTTAATAGACTGTCTATAGAAGCTCAATATTGCAGCCTCAAACACTTCAAACAATTTGCTGGCCCTCGTAGCCCTGGTGGTCAGTGTGTATACCTCTAGAGCCTGCCGCGTAGAGGATCGCGTGTTTGAGTCGCCCCTGAAGCATGGGTGTTTATGTGTATAGTGCATATACGTAAAAATACATAAAACAATCAAACGGGCACAATAAAAAAATTTTAAAATAAGGCAATTATATACATGTATTAATTGTTTAAAAATAAATACATGTAAAAGTTTTGAAAATTTTGCTCCTTCTTAATCGATGTTATAACATTCACGTGTATTTTAATTGTAATCTTAACATGTTTTTTAAACCATATTATCTTGACTTACGACGTAAACCACCATTTAGTGTAATTTTTATGACATGAAATAAAACATTAATGAATGAATATGAATATAATAGAAAATATATGGGGTATTTAAAGGTAGTTAAATGTCTAAATATTGCAGTAAAAGATAATCTCAGCTTGAAGGACGATATTATCACAGTCACGAGGTAAAATGGGACAGTCTTGGATGCGGCATCTAGTGCTTTTATCCATTATATCAGCAGCCTTGGTATGTAACTTACGCTAATACTCTGGTAACAATATAGTTCTTAAAACTTACTGAGAAAAAGTAAATAAGTCGCCATTTAATATTACAGATGCCTATCTTAGTTATGACCTGTACTATACGTTCTATCACAAGTATGTTAAATTGGGCTTTTACTGTAATGTATAATAACGGCAACACATTCATTTACCGGGTGTTTCCTAATTTATGTATACCTACAATAATCTCGGGAGTATCGCTATGAATTTATTTAAAAACTTTCTTGAAGAATACTTCAATTTGGGATTGGAATTGTTTTCACTTCTAGGTCCGAAGGTCCTGTTTTTTTAGAAAAACTATAAATCCACAGTGTAGCAGCACAAAGCGGGCCGAGGCCTACCAACCCGACTGCCGGCCTCACGCCCTTATACAAGGCAGAGGTTAGCAACTATCCAACCGATACGGGAAGATGCGGCAGCATCTCGACACTCTCATCCGGAATGTTGGCTTTCATAACTGAATTCGCTCCTCAAATTCCTCAAAATGTTGAGTGGGCACCGGTCCTATAGCCGGAGCTTAAAATTCGCACCCCACAGGTGGGACAGAACTAGCGTGCTTTCCGTGGCAGAGAACCAAAACATAATGTTGTAGCTCATTACGCCATGGCGCAGGACTCGAAAGATTTTGAATATGGACTTTCATCAGCGTGCTCCATGTTGTTATTTTCTCTCAGATTTGCATGAGCATGTTCATGGTTATCCTGGGAGGTATGTCCGGTAACAGGATTGTGCTAACTTTGGCGTAGATATAGTGCAACCATTTATCACCTTCCACCCCACGCACCTAAGCAGCAAAAAGTGTTGCATTCCATTCATAAATTCGATATTGTGATTTTACAGGAAATAAGTGTCTTGAGAACCCTAAATCGAAAAAAAAAAACAAAGAAAAATCTTGTTAGGAAATATCCCTGTGTGTGTGGGTGTATATAAATGTATGTGTGTGCGTTTATTCCTTTTTCTAAGTTGTACCCGTAATAAACTTGGTACTTAGGTTCAGCATGGTTAAAAAATGTGATACCTCACCCATTCCAGCTTTTACATACGAGATTGTTGGAAGTCTTACATTTTATAAAAATATGTAACGATTATTTATTAATGAACATATATTGGAATATTAACGTGCCAAGGAAAATACTTACTTTAAATATTCTGGAAATAATCTATTAATTTTCTTGAATTCTGTAACCGCAGTATCAGACAGCGATTAGGAGGTGGCGAATTAATCGAAATCACGAGAATTAAAAAAGAAGATAAATTAATAAAAATGCTTTGCTAAACTAATATAAAATATTGTTATATTAATATGAAATCAGAATGAAATTAGAGTAATGATTAAAATAGCGGTTTAATTAAGAATAAGATGGGAAGAATATAATTTAAGACAACTAACATGCTAGAATCCATGTAAGGGAGAGAAAATATTTCTGTAAAATCTGAACACAAGTCGGAGAGACAGGAAGAGGTGACCGTTAGCCTCCTTGTTTAAGGAAAGGTTCAATGTCTGAGAATTATAGCCAGGAATGTGTAGGAACAATAAGGTTTTCAAGATGCGGTCAAGCATAAGACCTAAAAGTATTTACTTTGCTGAGGTGATAACGATGTATACCGTTACAAAGAGCCCATGGTAGGCGTGACCCAACTCACGGTGGGATGTAACGTCAATGAGTTCGAGGAGTTTTGCTAACCAATAAAGAAAAATCGAAATAAAATGAGAAACAAATAATAATGTAAGATTTGAGAAATGGGGAGAAGGGTGAGTTATTTTGGTCATGTGATAAGAGTTAGAGTGGGGATCAGAATAAGGTACGAACTGAATCGCAGAGTAGACGAAAACGCACTTCAACAGTCATACTACGAGGGGAAAGATGTGTTAGTGCGCGTGAAGAAGAAGTAGTAAAGATTTCTAAGTCCGAAATGGAGGGAAGTCAAGAATAACGCAACCAGCGTAAGAGAAGCAGCAGAAGAAGTTTATAATAGCAAGGTATTCGCCGTATAAAGAAGTAAGAGAATTCTGTTAGGAAGTTTAGTAACAGGTGGTCGCCGCTACAAATCAATCTGAATCAACGAACTTAGTGAGAATTAAATTAAATCATTTTTGCAACGAACCAGTGTATTATTGAGACAACTGAGCAGCCAACAAACAACAAATCCATTTCCTACAACCATTCACCTGAGCATAAGAGATCTCATAGCTCCAATTAGAACCCAAATCAAAAGTAAACACCAACCAATTGAAATCTGATATGCGGGTATGCCGCATAACGGCGCCGACACGTTGGGGCTTCGAATTGTAGGAAATGGGTGAAATGTAACGACGACAACGACGAGGAGAAGTGAGAAGAACGACGACGAAGGACGACTACGAGGAGAAGTGAGGAGACCGACGACGACAACTACGATGAGGACAGCAGAGACTACGAAGAAGACGGCAAAAACAACTAACAAGTAAAATTTTCCCCCAACCAAGAGAGAAGTTCAAGTTCTTTCGACATCAACTGAGCCTACTAGATGACGAGCAGCACGACAAAAATTGGTAAAGACATCACATAAACACCACAGCCGTACAACAGAACTGTGAGTTACACATACTCAATTTATATTTCTTGTAAATGTAATATCATTCATTGAGATCAATATCTATGTAATGTCTTAGTAATAAGTATTTTGGAAGGGAAATTAGAAAATTTAAAGGGGAAGTTCAATGCTTTTGAGAAATAAGAAGATCGTACAGAATAAATTTAAAATGGAAAATTCTGGGGAACAAATAGTTATGGAGACAGAGAAAGAGTTAGAAGTTGTTAATGAAGAGATAATGGAAAGCATTGTTATAGGATAAGTAGATGAGGGTGTAAATGGTGTAAGTAGCTTAAATGTAAATAGGAGAAGTGACAATCCTGGGGTAATGGAAAATCTACAAGAGATATTCCAGAAACTCATGGCGCAAATGACTATTCAGAGTCAATCACTAGAGGCTAAATTAGTAGAACAGAACCAATCACTAGAGGCTAAATTACTAGATCAGAGCAAAGCTATGGACAAAAAATGAAGTCAAATTACAAGCCAAGGGAAAGAAACAGAAGCTAGAATCACTGTCAAAATTCAAGGAATAACAGGGGAAATCCAGACTGTAAAAGAGGCCCTGCAGCGAGAAGTAGGTACTATAAGAAGTGACCTAGAAGCTACCAAATCTCTCGTTGCAGGAGTAGAAAATAGAATAGGGGAGGAAATTAATAAGGAGAGAATAAGATTAGATGAACTGACCACGACACAGGTAACTTTTGTACAAGAGATAAATGACCGGTTTGACACTGTAAACGATAGTATAGCAGCTGACATGGAGAAGTTAAAAGAAAAGGTAGCACGTGTAGCAAATATTCAATCAGAAAATACACAAATGTTGAGGGAGACAGTAAGCGAGATATCTCAAATCAGAGATACTGTAACCGGCTTACAGCTGGGACAGCAAGGGCAGGTACCTGAGAGTTCCAATTGTTCTATACTACACACAATGGAGAGAGGCAGAACGAACAGGTTAGCGCCCCTTCTGTCTCTCCTCAAAACAGCAATAATAGCGAAGTAAATATGCAAAACGTAAATATGTATCCACCAGTGCACATGAATTTTCTAAGCGAATTGCCCCTCCCGAAATTTAATTGTCGCAATGACAACGCAGTACAATTTTTGGCCGACTTAGAAAAGTATTTTGCCATCAGAGGTGTACCCGAGCAATATAAGATGATAATAGTTCAAAGGGCGTTACAATCTGCCGAACTTAATTGGCTACGAGTAACTGTGGGAGAAGGATGCAGCTACGAGTTGTTCTTAACAGCTGTCCTAGAAAAGTATTGGAACGCCAATGTCCAATACCAAGTAAGGAATCAGATAACAAATGGCCGATACCAAGGTAATAATGGAGAGTCTATTACTGATTATTTCCTGAGATATTCGCAAATGAGTAAATATCTACAATCTCCATTACAGGAAGCCGAACTGATTTCTCTTCTCACGCCCCATCTTCCTGAGAACATTAGAAATCACATGGTGGTAGCAAGACCTCAGACATTGAGAGAGGCAATTACATTATTAACAGCTTTACAAAGCGTTGGGACGCAAAATTCACAAAATAGACATGAGAATCGAATGCCAGTGAGAAATCCACACACACCGTGGAATAATAATAATCATGACGGGGAAAGGGCACACAATCCCCGAAATTTTAACACAAACCATATGGCTACTCGTCAAAGATACGATGCCCACGTCCCGAGGGAATTCCCTAACAACAATAGAGGGAGACAGGGACCACCAAATTCAAATTCATATAATTTCCCTATAAGATATGTACATGTAACTAGGAATGGAAATAGGGGTCACCCCCCATTTCTTCGAAGAGGGAATGCAAGACCGACGTTCCGACTACCAGAAGCTAATAGACAGTATCAACCACGCGACGCTGGTAGAGAGAACAATACAGAATAAAACAGAAACAGAAATAGTAAACGGTACTCAAATAAACAATCACTTAACAGAATTGCAAGAAGTGAGAGATGCTCCACGTATTGCTGCAATAATAAACAAAGAAAAATGGCACATTACCATAGATTCAGGATCCTCAGTTTCAGCTATAAGTCAAGCATTCTTTTATCACTTAAAAAACAATGGAATGAAATTACAAACATTGCCCGTGAAAAGTGCATATTGTACTCTGGCGGTAGGTCGCGCCAAACAAAAGATTAATACACAAATGCTTTTGAAAGTCACCATTGGGGAGGATACAATAGAATTTGTATGTTTTGTTATTAATAGGCTATCTGTAGACATTATTATGGGTAATGACGTGTTGTATGCGCTTCAAGCTAAGTTGAATTATCAAATGGAAGCCTTGGAAATCAAAATTAAAGACGTCATAGTTAAAGTTCCGTTTAGCTCAAGGGAAGCAGAAAATGAGATAAGATTGACAGATGAAGAAAAAGAAATAGATGGAGAAACATTTTTTGTAGAATTTATACGAATAGGAGGGATGGAGCTAGTTAAGATGAATCCATTAGAAGCAGAAGAGATGAGAAACTATGATAAGGATGAGTATATAGCCGGAGAAGAAGGGCTTTTAGAGATGACGTCATACGGACTTGGGCAAGAAGAAGCAAGTGGGAGAGAAGTGATTACCCAAACAGATGATTTCCAGGTAGCTGAACATAACATAAACATGAGCTACAAAAGAAGAGGAACAGTAGCAAACTCAAACCTTCTCAACGACCACCAAAAAGAGATTTTTTATAACATTTTATGTAAACATAGAAATGTATTTTCGGAACACACTGGGACCTATAGTGATTTTGAGTATGAATTCGAGATACATGATGTTCCCCCATTCAAATATAAGTGCAGACCTATTCCATTTGATTTACAGGAGGCAGTGAACCTTAAAATACAGGAAAATAGATCGACCCCCTGTATCCATCACCAGGAAGGAACCATTAGAATTAGTTGCAGCGGATGCATATGGTCCACTCCCGGTAGGAAGAGGAGGATTAACATATTTATTTGTACTTATCGACGTGATGTCGAAATTTGTGAAAATATACCCTCTCAAGAAGTTAACAAGTGCAGCATGCGCGAATAAAATAGTGAAAGACTATATAGTCAAATACGGGAAGATGAAAGCACTATTAGTAGATAACGCGTCCATACACCATGGAAGACGATTCGTGCACACCATTCAGGATGCCGGAATTCGCATCTATAATACAACGTCGTACCATCCATGCTCTAATCCAAGCGAGCGCGTACTGAAAGACCTAGGTGTTCATCTCCGAGTCCTTTGTTCATTGAAACAGACTACCTGGCCAGACCACATCAACTATATTGAGTTTATATTCAATAATTCAGTCAATCTAACCACAGGATATGCTCCTATCCAATTGCATAGGAATTTAACACCGGAACCACTATTAGAGGGTGTTCCGGAAAGTATACAAGTGACGACCGAGACAGATCGAGAACGGATCCAGAATGCTGTTAAAAGAATAATGGAAAAAGTAGAGAAAAGAAACGCAAAGAAACTGCGGTATAAGAAGAATTGGGAACCAAAGGTCGGCGACTTAGTTCTAGTGAAATCGTTCGACAAGTCAGATTTGTTAGGAAAGAAGACTAAAAAGCTATATATGCTATGGAAAGGCCCGTACCGGATTGAGAAAATATTTGGTGACAGAGCGTATGCTCTAATACACCCAAGAAATGGTAAACCGATAGGCAGATATAACATCTCCCTAATAAGGCCATATCGTCAAAAAACGTTGTAAACAGTACAGAGCAGACCCAAGAATCACCTGTGTGAATGTGATTGAAATTATATATACGAAGATGTAAAGAATACCAAGCAAAAGTTATATAATTAGTACGGGTAACGTTTTCGTTTGAAATTCAAACACTGCGTGGGAGTTGCAAGTTCCAAAATTCCTGTGCACAAACGAAATTATATTATTAATAACTACAGCTAAATAAAATGTTTTAGATAACTTTAAAGTAGTTTGTGAAATGTAAATATCTCATAAACTCCAGGTGTATTAATGTGTCAAAAGGTAAATACCTATAGTCATTGTTATTGTAAAGGTCACAGACTTTCGCCGTGACATTGTGGAGGAAAATTGAGTGAAGTGTTAAGTGCGGAAAGACAAGACAATAGACTGCAAATGTTTACCAACAGGCAGGTAAACGACACACCTCGTTCCAGGTAGACAAGAGAGGTAACCGTATTTGTGCTTCATAACACAAACATGAATAGCGTGCGGACGTATGTTCTTGCAGTGAAAAATGCAAAAAAGAAACGTCCCAATAAGGAAATGTAAATATATATGAATTATTGAATGTAAACGTAACATTGTAAGTAGTAATGTACTAGTATTTAAGGAGTGTGATAGAATATAATCAGGTTGATCTCAAGTGAGACAAAAGTAATTCAGTCAAGTACACATAGCTCATTTGAGCTAGTGAATTGTAAATATTGGGAATAACATGAATGTGATTTTGTTTCTAGAGTATTAACCATGTATAACAGTGTATTTTTCTATGTATGTAATGTACCATGTTGATAAAGATGAGGGAACGGTGACCACCGGAAAATGTTTCAAGTAGGGAATGAGAAATTATAAGATATATAAGGAGGAAATGTCATGACGGGGGTTTGACAAAATTTAAATAATGGGTATTTCATTTTTGTCAAACGGGCATTATGTAACCGCAGTATCAGACAGCGATTAGGAGGTGGCGAATTAATCGAAATCACGAGAATTAAAAAAGAAAATAAATTAATAAAAATGCTTTGCTAAACTAATATAAAATATTGTTATATTAATATGAAATTAGAATGAAATTAGAGTAATGATTAAAATAGCGGTTTAATTAAGAATAAGATGGGAAGAATATAATTTAAGACAACTAACATGCTAGAATCCATGTAAGGGAGAGAAAATATTTCTGTAAAATCTGAACACAAGTCGGAGAGACAGGAAGAGGTGACCGTTAGCCTCCTTGTTTAAGGAAAGGTTCAATGTCTGAGAACTATAGCCAGGAATGTGTAGGAACAATAAGGTTTTCAAGATGCGGTCAAGCATAAGACCTAAAAGATTTACTTTGCTGAGGTGATAACGATGTATACCGTTACAAAGAGCCCAGGGTAGGCGTGACCCAACTCACGGTGGGATGTAACGTCAATGAGTTCGATGAGTTTTGCTAACCAATAAAGAAAAATCGAAATAAAATGAGAAACCAATAATAATGTAAGATTTGAGAAATGGGGAGAAGGGTGAGTTATTTTGGTCATGTGATAAGAGTTAGAGTGGGGATTAGAATAAGGTACGAACTGAATCGCAGAGTAGACGAAAACGCACTTCAACAGTCATACTACGAGGGGAAAGATGTGTTAGTGCGCGTGAAGAAGAAGTAGTAAAGATTTCTAAGTCCGAAATGGAGGGAAGTCAAGAATAACGCAACCAGCGTAAGAGAAGCAGCAGAAGAAGTTTATAATAGCAAAGTATTCGCCGTATAAAGAAGTAAGAGAATTCTGTTAGGAAGTTTAGTAACAGGTGGTCGCCTCTACAAATCAATCTGAATCAACGAACTTAGTGAGAATTAAATTAAATCATTTTTGCAACGAACCAGTGTATTATTGAGACAACTGAGCAGCCAACAAACAACAAATCCATTTCCTACAACCATTCACCTGAGCATAAGAGATCTCATAGCTCCAATTAGAACCCAAATCAAAAGTAAACACCAACCAATTGAAATCTGATATGCGGGTATGCCGCAATTCGAAATACATTTTGTACTATAACTGGTAAACTCTAATAGACAAAGTCGTGCTGCATAAACATTGAGACCTATTAAAAGGAATCATTTGTTTCTAGTGACCTTTTTGTGGCATTAGTCATTTTCGAAATATTTGTTATTGGTCTGAATGGTTCAGTGCTATCATTTTTAATGTGCTTTCGCTACTTATTTAGAGATTCTAAAACTGCCATCTGGAAATATCTTTTTAATATTTGATTACGTATCGAATAGCGTGACGGAAAAAATACTGATTTCATAATACTTGGTAAAATCTTGATATTTTAATAAACTTTATATTTATTTACCTGCTTAGTAAAATGTGGAATTATATGATTTTAAAACAAATATGTTAACAATGAATTGTACTTTCCGATGTACTATTTGAGCAGGTTTCTGTTCAACATATTAGAAGACTTCTCAGGAAACGTCTGCAAAAGACGCATCATTCTTTCGAATAGGTTAGTTATAGTTGAGAAAACGTTACATTTTCTCTATGTGATGTCACGTGCAAACCTAAATATCCTCTATTATTCAAGAGTCGTTATTTTCGCAAACGGATGTTGCAGTGGTATAGCGGTACGCTAAGGATGTACTATGTAAACAATAAATGCTTTTTTATTTCTAAGTCTAAGGTTATTATAGTGAATAACATATATTAAGTCAGTGTATTTTTATATCATTATTTTATATTTTATAATTAAATGTGAACAAAAATCTATTATAATTATACTGAGATGGCAACTAAGGTTTTCACATCAGTGAAACGGGACCAGCGTGGTTTAGCACACTCAAGAAAGATGTGACTATAGCCAAACGATTTCTACTGGATGGCAGCGGGGTAGCAACGAACACTGCTCCATCCATGAGGGTGTGACCAATATCTTCCCCATGGGGAGTAAATCTAAGCCATAAGAGCTAGTTCCGCTTTCTGCTGTGAACACCTGAGTTGCTATGTCTATTTATAATATGGACTGTAAGAAGCAAGCCCGCCTCGGTAGCGTAGATGGTAGCGTGTCTGCCTCACGTTCAAGAGGTCCCGAGTTTGAATCTCGGTCAGGGTGAGCTACCTGTATAAGGGTTTTTCCGGGGTTTTCCCTTATCGTTAAAGACGAATGTCGCGTAGCTCAAGGATCCATGTACCCTGGACTCATTTGAGCATCATTTCACCCACCTCATTCACCGTTCGATATGACAACGTTGGAGGACGTAAAATAATGTCACCCGAACGTTGGAACACCCTATAGAACCAGCTGATGGCAGCAGCAAGAGACGGAGGCGCTCGGACCCGCTCCCTCGTTTGTCTTATAGCGGTAACGTGGGGTGGCTGGGGGAAAAACATTATCGTGCGGTCTCTTTCCGCTGCCCTTGATTTCTCGAACTTACGGGATATTTCATCTAATCCAGAACATTCTCGATCGGACAGCTGACCCTATATAAGCAACACGCTGGGCTGGAAGTTAGTCAGTCAGTGCTTGACGTGCTAGTGTACGACGGGAAGACTGTGTGAGTGCATCGGAGGATTGTACGTAATTACGAGTGCAAGTGAAATTGTAACGGACGAACTGGTGAATCGTAATTGTGTGCATTACGTAATTCTGTGTAATTGGCAAGAGTTTAACTGTAAGTCGGTGGAAATAAAGAACATTTTTGAGTGGTGCAATTGGACTTTTCATTTCACGAACCCACAAAGTCACAATAACAAAAAAAAAAAAAAAAAAAAAAAAAAAAAATGTAAGAAGCATGGCAAAACCTCAATTTACGTTCACAATCGCCAGATGTTCTAATGTTGCCAATATATTGTTGATTTGCAGATGCGTTCCACCCCGCACATTAAAATAATGAACGGACAACAAGCTTACCTTGGAGAGCTACCTTACATGGCGGTTCTGCATTACCAGCATGGAATATGTTCGGCTAGCATTATTACGCAATACTGGGTGACAACTGCAGCACATTGTACACTAGAGGAGGAAGTGAGGACGTACCAGGTGGTAGCTGGCATCATAGACTTACGTCTAGTGGGTGACAAAGCTCAGATGAGACGAGTTGGGTTAATCCTAAACCATCCCAACTATACCTCTACCGATTTTGAGGGTAATGCATATTTCGACATATCTCTCGTCAAGGTGAGTAGTTATTCGACGTTCTAAAATAAACCTACAAAATATATATATAATTTAAATTAACACGTAGAATATATAAAATGTACTAGTGAGTTTCTACCTATTGGCCACTAGTACACTAAAGGGGGGAGGCAGCAACCGGTTAGTCTCTAGCTCAATCGGTAGAGCACCTGCCTACCGTGCGAGAGGTTCCGGGTTTCATCCCGGCTGGGGATGGAGATTTTTCTCCAACCAAGATGATTGCCCATTTTCCCCAGAGTCTGAAAGTGTGAATGAGAGTGTGAATGTGTGCGTGATCCACTGATTAAAAAAAGAAATCCAAAGTACCACCAACCCAATGTCTACGAGATAACACCATCGCGATATGTTCCAAAGGAGAACGGCCGCCGATAGGACCATTGCAGTCAAATGGAACAGAAAAGAAGAGGTGGCAACCACACAAACAGTGGCCGACATAAGTATTCGAACGTAAACATATTTATTACTTATATCACTCTAAGGCTACACAGAGTAAGCGTACGTAAACACAATTTGTACAAAGTAAACTTGAGTCTTCCATTAAACATATAAACTCATAAATAGCAACTGAAAATAATTTGCACTACAGGGAGAAATAAAACGGTTACTTTACATCTGTATTCGATAAGAGAACAGCTAGTATTTAGTTATCATCCCCTATCTTAGAATTACTGCTGATAATCGTTTGGGTATTGTCTGTATGTGTTGTTTAGTGACTGCAGAGTCCATATTTCTCCACTCCGTTTGAAGTTCTTTCAGATGTTTCTTGCTTCTGATGTGATGCTTCCTCACATGCTCCTCGAGTTCCTTCCAAATGTTCTCTATAGGCTTTAAATCTGGAGATGGGGCGGGGTCTTCAAAGTGTGAGGAGTGTTGTACACGATACAAAGCCTTAGAATTTCAGCAGTATCCTTCAGATCACTGTCCTGCTGGAAGTAATAATCATGTCCTACTCCCAGCTTCTCTGCACTCTTTTTAAGATTGTTTTCAAGAATCCTCTTGTATTCAAATGTGTCCATGATCCCATCTATGAACACCAGTTCCCCAAAGCCAGATGAAGCTATACAACCCCATACCATCACACTACTGCCACCATGTTTCACTGTAGCTGCCATGTTCTTAGGTTCCCATTCTGTATTTGGCAGTCTCCACACTTTAAGACGTCCATCACTCTTGTATAAGCAGAATTTGCTCCCGTCCGACCAGAGAACCTTATCCCAGAATTCTGTTGGTTTCACCACATACTGTTTAGCAAATACTATACGCTTTTTCTTATTCACCTTATTAACATATGGTTTCCTCTTAGCAGTGCAGGCATTGTACGCAGTACTATTTAAACCCCATTCAACTGTTCTAGTCTGAACCACAGTGTCAGAATATTGCTCAAGGCATCCTCTAATCTCAGATGCAAAGACTCTCGGATTCTGCTTCACCATTTTTAATATTTGCCTCCTGTCTCTGGTGGTGAGTTTAGAAGGAGCGCCATTTCTAGATTTATTTACAACAGTATTTGTCTGTTTGAAGCGTCGAATTATGCAGAACATTGTAGTTTTGCTTCTGTTAATGGTTTTGGCAATTTCAGAGAGAGAGATTTGTTTTGTTTGTACATATTTATCACGATATTTCACTCTGTCACCGTTGTCTCCTTACTTTTACGTCCCGTATTACCTGTGAGTTCACAATCTGCTAAATAACTTTGAGCACACTGTCTCTAGGCATAGCATAAACACAACTGCTATGGGGTAGGTGCGTGTAGGGTACGTCCAACCACCTTTACCTCTGTTCGATTGGGTACGTTCGAATACTTATGTGCTCCAATAACAGGGGTCTTAGAATAAATACAGTACAAATCGTGTAATAAACACATTCAACGTGATATTTTAAATATTGTTTCCGAGAACACAAAACGTTAATGTTTACATGTAAAACAATTTAACGCTGCCAGATAAATATTACAACATTTATAGTACGTGCAATGTTACATGTTATATTATTCGAATACTTCTGTCGGCCTCTGTAGATAAATCTTTCAGTCTATCTCTTCAAAATAAAGGATTGCGAAAGGAACTAGGATTTACAAATTTTACTGTAGCGTGTCGTCTCAACTTGAAACAGTTGTTTTAATTTCAAACAGCAAAATATTATTATTGTTTTATATTTGTTATTTTAAATATATTTTTAAAATATTAAAAGATATAAGGTGTGGAAGTGTTGTGAAGTGTACGAGATTACATAATGAGTGGAAGAAAAACGTGTGATATAGTGAGTTATGAAGAGGAGGGAATCAATAATGTTAATTTGTTTAAACGACGAATTTCTTTTATTAGATGTTTACAATTATTCCAAATAATATTTGAGTGTTAGAATGCTTAAATTGAGTTTTAAAAGAAAAATTATGAAATTAATTAAATACGGAAAGATTGTATATGTCGTTAAGCATGACGTGGCCAGTAAGAAAATGTTTAATTACGTAGTGACGGTAAGGAGAGTAAAATTCATTTTGTAAGATGAAAGTATTATTCTGTGCCAGGACGCGACAGAAGACGGAAGAGAAAGAACACGACGCAAGTTTTATAATGTGAAAAGTTACAGAAATATATCTCATTCAATATTGTATAATCGAAGGACATTGATAAAGTTATTTATCAATATGTGTTACGACGACGCATTTTGTAAACCATCGTACAGAATTAAAACATTGGAGTATGTTTAAAAGAAACTAATTTATTTTTAAATTATTTAGAAAATGAGTCCCTGCACCTCTGTCCAACACCATGTATCTACTGTAGCAGCTACGGGGAACGTCGTACGAAATTATTTCAAACTAAATCATGGATTCCGGAAAATTCGGATCCAAATGTCGCCGCAACCCGGGACTTAAACTTTATTCCACGAGGAGAGGAAGAAGAAGCATTCCATAAGCACTGAGTTTCGCTACAAAATGTCGATTTTTCAGAAGATAGTTCTGTTATGTCTTAATGATATCTAACTTTTTCGTGCAGCATGTTATCTACTTTGTCTATTAAATATGTTACAGGTGAAGGAACCTTTTGAATGGAATGAGTATGTTAAACCTATTAGTCTGCAATGCACGTATGAATCCTATGATCCTGGACAGTGTTTCGCTGCCGGTTTTGGGGGAACAAAGGATGGAGGTTTGTAAAGTTCTAAAAACCTAAATTATTTTAAATTGTACTGAATTGAAACTTGTGAACTTGTTTCCTCTTATAAGTTGTAACTCATGAGTCATCAAGTGAGTTCATTGGAACCGCGTGAGCTTTCCAGCTTAGGAGCAGGACAAGAATTACCTTATTTAGCTGTGATTCCACTGTTATTGTTAAGAAGGGAATAGGCACAATGCAATTCAAACGTGAAATGCCACGCAGCTATTAAAATTTCAACTTTCTAATACAGTTTTGTGTGTCTCTTTGGTAAGGATGACAATTTTTCGCCTGCCCTACGATGAAGTTTTTGAAGACGTGCTTCAAGATAAGATCATAATACTGAATATAAGCTTTTAAAATGACACATTTTGAAATGTTATTAATATTTATCACACAGCAGACCCTCTCACCTCAAAATGCTCCTGAGAATAAAGCAACCTCACCAGAAAGAAACGCAGACAGTGCGATGGAGCCTCCAATCCTATTACTCGTACCAAACCGAAGTTGTATTATGGGCTTCCACTTAGTAGAATCAAGCTGAGCACAGTTTACTCTGCAACGTATTGCAATTAGAGGAAATAGAAGGCACATGAAATTGAACAAAAGTTTTGATATCTGTTTATGTGCCTGAGAACCCATACAATAAAAACAAGAGTGCCGATAACCAAAATTTGTACAAATGTAATGTTTAAATTATATTTTATCTTAGAAAGTCACATGGTAAGAATTTTCAGAGAATCTGTCCACTTTATCTATATCTATGCACTTACACACACCTGATATTAATGTATCCCATGGCATAACAACCCACAAGCGGGCCAGAGCCTGCCAACCCAACTATCAACCTCACGCCCACGTATGCAAGGTAGAGGTGGACCATTATCAAGTGTACATTATCAGATCCAAATCTCCTGGTATTTGAAATAGTATTTAATTCAAACAATATAAATCTTTCTTCCTGTAATCTTTTGGATTATCAAACGAACGCCAATATTCCAAGTATTAGGGTAGAAAGAGAAAATACTATTATATTTGGGTAAACTTAAATAGTTCATATAATTTCTGATTCTCACTAACAGGGCTCTAGCGAGTACTAACCGTGCGATATTGTCTCATATGAACAGAATAGCTTTCTGCTAATGACATTCGAACGCTGTGTTTTGTGTAGGTATGCATGCATATTTTATATTATAATAAGCAGTAAGTAATTATTAGGATAACAGGTGACGTTCTTCTGAACAAATACAAGAAATGTATATTTTACACTCAGGGTTTCAAATTGTATTCCTTATAAGCTTATAGTTAACTTTGTGGGGTTTGTAGTACAACATGATGGATTGTTAATCGTAGAAGTAGTGGGTGGATATTGGAAGGGGATTTACCACCTATCTCGAAAACTCCTGATTTGAATTTGCCACAGCTCTTACATTTTGGATTCTTCGCGGTTTAATGAAGCAATTCTTGCATATTCCTAGCACGAATGTAATGCAAAGCGAAAGAAATGTTTTAATGTGACTTTAGGACCCTGGTAACTAATGTTCGTAGAACTATCAGATTTTCGTACAAGTTTGCAGGTCAGAAAACGAATTATATTAATAAACACCACATTCAGATCCAGCAAATTGCAATGCTAATAAATAGGAAACTTACTTCAAATCCTTTATAATTACGGTAGGTATTTACATGCAATAACCTCATATTATTATGATTGCTTTTACTACTACTACTACTACTACTACTACTACTACTACTACTACTACTACTACTACTACTACTACTACTACTATTACCACTACTACTACTTACTACTGCTGCTGCTGCTGCTGCTACTACTGCTGCTAATAATAATCATAATGTTGCGACTGGCGCGGCCGGCGGACTGATAGTGCAGCGCGGAGATGAAAAGCTTACCGAAACAGATAAAGGTGGATGACTGGAAGGTTCGCTTTCTTGATTGTTACAGAAACTTCCACTAGTTTCTAGATCAATGAGTGGGGACTTAAAAAAGAAGCCTCGACTCGCCAGAGTGACAGTCGTGATCGGAACTGATAATCGTGCGCGTGCAGCTGTGATTTGAAAGTAAACTCTTTTGTTTATTCACGTGTGCAGAAGTGACAAGAGATTGTATTGGTTTAAGTTACGTAAGCTTGCTGCAAAGGGGTGTACAAATAGTGTCCTTCTACGGAAATAAAGAGCATTATGAATTTCTGCAAACTTGACTTTTAATTTTACTAACCCAAAAAAGTCACAACAACAACAACAACAACAATAATAATAATAATAATAATAATAATAATAATAATAATAATAATAATAATAATAATAATAATAATAATAATAATAATAATAATAATAATAATAATAATAATAATAATAATAATAATAATAATAATAATAATAATAAT
This sequence comes from Mantis religiosa, assembly GCA_030765055.1. NCBI lineage: Eukaryota > Metazoa > Arthropoda > Insecta > Mantodea > Mantidae > Mantis > Mantis religiosa. The sequence goes on along the minus strand of CM060947.1, from coordinate 137,825,888 downwards.
AATAATAATAATAATAATAATAATAATAATAATAATAATAATAATAATAATAATAATAATAATAATAATAATAATAATAATAATAATAATAATAATAATAATAATAATAATAATAATAATAATAATAATAATAATAATAATAATAATAATAATAATAATAATAATAATAATAATAATAATAATAATAATAATAATAATAATAATAATAATAATAATAATAATAATAATAATAATAATAATAATAATAATAATAATAATAATAATAATAATAATAATAATAATAATAATAATAATAATAATAATAATAATAATAATAATAATAATAATAATAATAATAATAATAATAATAATAATAATAATAATAATAATAATAATAATAATAATAATAATAATAAAAGTGCATGTGGTTAGAAAATGGACGCTTGTTTGGGTAGACAGAGGGACTTGCAGTTACCATGCAAGACCAAGTAATAGTTACAAACAAAGTATATCATTAAAGACTCCAGTGTATTCTCCGACAAATGCAGATGATGTTCCGCTCATCTCGAGTCCACTGATGTCACTGCAGCTTGCTCAGCACTCGCCTTTGTAGAATACACGAGATGGCACATCAAGCGGCGGGAATCATACACCAGGCACTTGTTCAGGAGAACCAATTAAGCCAGGAGCTTGTCCCTTATTACAAGAACCATCCAACACCCCTCCTGTAGAATAAGTCATGTAAGCTTTATTCAGACACTGGTGTTGTGACAGGCAAAACAGTCAATCATAACAGACCAGACATCACACAGGTAAACAAGAAAACAGGGACAACTTTCATTGTAGATATCGTAATCCCCAATGACAGCATCATCGACAGGAAGTACCATGAAAAGATCTGCAAGTATAAAGAACTCGCAGAAGTGATAAAGAGGATCTGGAAGGCATAGCTGGTACGGATATTTCCTGTGAGTCTGTCGGTCAACATTCTCATTCCACACACACTCCACAAGAGTCTGCAGGAACTGGGACTTCCGTCGAATATCTACAAAAGCATGCAGTACTCTATCGCACTATTAGCACGCAACATTGTGCGATCGCTCCTGTCGCAGCAGAGAAGAGCTGAATATCTAGTGTTTTGTAGATACCTATATATCAATGTATATAATTTATATTATTATAAGGCACTTGGTGTATCTCGTTCCCTGTTATTACCAATATCTGTTATGCAGAAATGTGTAATAATAATAATAATAATAATAATAATAATAATAATAATAATAATAATAATAATAATAATAATAATAATAATAATAATAATAATAATAATAATAATAATAATAATAATAATAATAATAATAATAATAATAATAATAATAATAATAATAATAATAATAATAATAATAATAATAATAATAATAATAATAATAATAATAATAATAATAATAATAATAATAATAATAATAATAATAATAATAATAATAATAATAATAATAATAATAATAATAATAATAATAATAATAATAATAATAATAATAATAATAATAATAATAATAATAATAATAATAATAATAATAATAATAATAATAATAATAATAATAATAATAATAATAATAATAATAATAATAATAATAATAATAATAATAATAATAATAATAATAATAATAATAATAATAATAATAATAATAATAATAATAATAATAATAATAATAATAATAATAATAATAATAATAATAATAATAATAATAATAATAATAATAATAATAATAATAATAATAATAATAATAATAATAATAATAATAATAATAATAATAATAAATTGCTTCTCAATTTCCAATATTACAATGATTTCGCATACTGAAATTATGTAGTTTCCTGCGCTTTTCTTCTCTAAGAAGAATGCCATTAAAAATTAAAAATGATAAATCTTGTCCACCCTGGTTGCGATCGTATAACAAGTTTTCTGGTAATAACTTTGAATTAGAATAATACTAATCTGAATAGTATATTTACAATCATATTTAAAACGTACTTCTACTTAAACTATTCATTTTGTTACTTCTTTTTGTTTTGTATATAGGTACAGGATGTTTTAGAATTCCGTCGTATATAGAGTGGTGTTGGGAAACAATCAGTGACTCATGGTCCTAAAGCGAATAATTTTGTGCAATAAATCTGAGCCAGTCCGGCATTGATCCCACTTTAATAGTATTAAAATGACTTTGTCTCTACCAATAGTTCCACTTTCTTCGCTTCCTTCTGTTTACTGTCTTAATGCATGGTTCTGCTTTTGCCCCATTCCTTAAACGTTGTTTTTTTTTTTAATTTCTGTTCTTTTAATTTTTTGTGTACTGGTATGTTGAATGGCAGAATATCAAATATGGCCTTTGGTTTGATTCTCAGCATCCGTTCTGCTGAATTAAAGATTGTTACGGCATTAGATGCACTGTTTATTAAATGTTCTATATTTTTAATTTGGCTCATACGGGCTGCATCCATTCTAAGGCTCAGTGCTATAAAGTAAATAGGTATATTCCTTAAGCATCTCTCTTATGCTTTTATTGAAGGAAATATGCCAAGTGATTCAATTTAATTCACTCTTTTAGTGTATAAGAAAGTAGGTTACTAGCGTGCTTCATTATATGTCCGAAAAAATTGCCTCAGATTTACTAATGCTAGTTCTTACAAGTTTTACCAGTTTTATAAATAGATCATAAATGACAAAAATATGTTTGAAATGGGAGATTCCTACAGCCATTTTTCTCCATGTGCATATATTATGACAAGAACTCTATTCTTATCCCTAGTAAGATCTTAAGTTTATATCTTGCTTCACATTCAAATGTTTAATTTTCTCTGTAGTTCATATGAGATAGGTGCCTTCTGACTTAATTGTATCGACTAAAACTTTTAATATATATGCAAACCGTCGCTGATGATCAATGCTGCTTTTCTGTTCCAGAATGAGTTAGATCTTAGTGAAAGCCCGCCTCGGTAGCGTGGTGGTAGCATGTCTGCCTCACGTACAAGAGGTCTCGAGTTCGAATCTCGATCAGGGTGAGTTTCCTGGATATGGTTTTTTCCGGGGTTTTCCCTTATCCTGAAAGACGAATGTCGGGTAACTCTAAGCTCCATGGACCCCGGACTCATTTGAGCATCATTTCACCAATTTCATTCATCGTCCGATATGACTTAACGTTGGAGGACGTAAATAAAAATATTAAAAAAAAACTTAGTGAAAAGATAAAAAAAAAAACATTTCTATTTCTATGCTCGGTGGAATAACAACTTCTAATTTATTGGCATATATTCCGTGAAATTTATATAAAATATATTCCAATTTCCCCATATTTTAAATGGTATTTTGTTTATCTTTGGAATTGTGAATCTTTTCTGTACAGCTTTCTTAAATTTTCAAAGCCTTTCGTAAAACTGTTGTTCTTAATTTTAAGTTTATGTTTCTTTTTTTAAATTGGCATTGTTTTTTCTGTATAATTCATGAAATTTTAAGTTGCACAAAGCATTATTAAATACGAGGTGCGTTCAAGTTATAACACCTCCTATTTTTGTTCAGCACTGGGACCAGATAGGAATTTCTGTTTTTTTAACATACACGTAAACTCTATGTGAATGAGTGACAGAGATGGCAGCAGTGTGCAGTGCATAGAACTCTAGTGGCAACAACGAGAGTAAGGACTGTTTTGATACTTAAAATGGTGACGTTTTCATTGCAAGAAAAGCGTGTAATCATTCATTTTCTCCGTTTTCGTGACGTGACACCTATTGAAATTCATCATCAGTTCAGTGAGGCATGTGATGATGGTACCATAGTTGTGTCTAATGTGCGTTCCTTAGTGTGACAGTTCAATGAAAACAGAACATCGTGTGACAAGAAACCAAGACAGAGACGGCCTCGCACCAGCCGGTCTGACGACATGATCCAGCGAGTAGAGAACGTTGTTTTGGGGGATCACCGATTGAGCATTTTCAGATCTTCATCCAGGATTGTGTGCACAGATCCCACGGAAATGCCAATTTTGGAGGTGATGTCTGCAACTGTTTTGGTTTGTAGTTCAGTGCCTTCATTGAACTGTCACACCCAGGAACGCACATTAGACACATCCATGGTACCATAATCACATGCCCCACTCAACTGGTCATGAATTTCAATAGGTGTTACACCACGAAAATAGAGAAAACGAATGATTTCACGTTGTTCTTGCAATGAAAACGTCGCCATTTTAAGGATCAAAAACAGTACTCACTCTCGTCGCTTCCACTATATTTCTATGCACTGTACAGTGCTGCCATCTCTGCCACGAATTAAAAAGGAGTCCACGTGTGTTTTAAAAATAAAACAAAAGTTCCTATTTGGTCCCAGTCCTGAAAAAAATAGGAGGTTTTATAACTTGAACGCACCTCATACATTATGCTTGATTTCTATATCATAAGTAATGGAAGTAATGGAGGAAAATTCAAATACTGTTTTGGAAGTTTAAAACGTTTATTTTAATCTTTATTAATACCAATGAAAGTTATGTGTATTATCTTTATTCAAAATATCACTAGAAATGCACTTGCAAAGTTCTACAGTAACAGAACCTGTAAATACTTTAGCCTTTTGTTCGGTTAATTTTAGAAGGAAACTCAACTTGTTAGAACTACTTCATTGTGGTTCTTAATGTTAGGCTGTTATATATGTTATCCTAAAGTAACTGCTTGGTTTATCTGCCGCCCTCGTACATCTTTGGATAAGTTATCAGCATATTTGACTTGTTGGAAACTGAACCATTCTTCCAACTAGCCGTGTGGAGATAGGTGGTTTAAATCCTGCCCATGACATTGAATTTTTCAGCCTGACTCTGTCTAATTAAATACATATTTGATTTGTTTTTCCTTTACAGCATTGCGTTGGCTACTAATTCAATCTACAGTCACGTCTTGTGAGCAACTAAATTCCGCTTTATCTCATTTGGACCATCATATATGTTATGGGATTCGTAATTTTGGAACAGAACATCTACTTGAGGGGGACTTTGGAGGTCCATTAGTATGTAACGGCCAGGCGGTCGGGGTGGCTACTACTATTTCGTATCCTCCTGTAACTGAGGGTGACAGCGAAGCCATTGTGCAGATTCACACTAGTATTACTCACTGTCTTGATTGGATCGAAGAATATACAGATTACTTCGCTGCTTGCTATTCGTAGTATTCTACTGAAGATGAGATGTAAAATATACACTGTACCTCAAGAGAAAATCTGCAAAATAAAGTGTTTCATATTATGTATATAAAGAATTTCATAAAAAAAATATCTAGTAATATTAGCACGTTAATAAACCAATAATTTTAAACCCAAACTTTTATCTATTAACTTTGCGATTTTAGTTTGCTTTCTTTCCAAAAGTATCCAATTCCTAGGAATTTATTATAAATTCATCCTAAAAACGGTGCTAAATAGAGTGCCAGTGACCTAAAGTAAGTTAAATTATGATGTTTAAATTAAGTTTTTAACGAGGGAGAGTTTTTAGTGTACCCAACATTTAATAAGTAAAACATATAATATGTATTATCTGGAATTATATACAATATTAAGTTATTTTTATGTATTTCAGGGTATATAAAAATTATACATTTTGTAAGTAAAAAATTTAAACAGATATACGAATGAATTACTCAAAGAGTAAGGAAATATTTTAGAGGTTTTGATTAAAAGTTCTGTTTTAATCTTGAACTTTAAATTGTAAATTGATTCTTTAGCCAATCAGTAATTAGTACTATGTAATAAAATCTCTGCAAACGAACAGTGTAAAAATGCAGTATGTGTGTGGACAATGTAATGTAATGTGTGCATGTAAGTTGTGGCATGATTCTAGAACTTCTGTAACCTTTTCAACCAGCTATATACAAGTATCACTTGCTGTTTCAAAAACAATACTCAGTGGGTGCGAAGAACTGGCATGTACAAATATAAAAGCTGATTTTACTATCACAGTTTCCAGGATTTTGAGATAAATTTAGATACTCCAGATACCATAGGACAAGTTCAGCCCCAATCAGAATGGGGAAGGATGGGAAGAGGAAAACAACTATAGAAATTATCTAAGTTAGTGTTAAAACAATATTTTAAGTTATACTCGTAGATATAAACAGATTTCTTTTCAACATGTTTGAATACGCTTTCACACAATCACACTCATAGAAACACACACACACACACACACACACACACACACACACACACACACACACACATACACAGACACGCACTTACGCATCCTAGCCTAACCTGGGTTTAAATTTCGCAACTAGAGGCCTCTATTGTTTCACTGCTAGCAACGCCCTGACAGTCGAAGGCACAATAGATCTTACTTGTAAATGATTTTCCACCCAAAAAAATATGAAATACGTACTTTATTTAACTTTTGAAATATCTTAAATGTTTACGACTATGATTGTTGATCAAAGCTTTCGTGGTTACCAGCCTATAGATGCAGTGGCTGAGCTTCTTTGTTCCATGACTCTATGACCTATGACTATGATCATAGCCCGCTCACATCCCGCTCACATACGGCACTCAGTCGGATTCCTACGCATTTAAGCGACCGAGCGGCGTTTGCCTCTTTTGCCGCTTGGAGCTCTCAAAGCTGACCCCTAAGTGGCCTTGCCGACATTTAATTTTGTGGTGACAGTTGAACAAATTTTATGGTCTCAATTAGTATTGAAAGTGAATTTTACATGAAGTGCTGTTGGCACCAATCTAAAGTAAGCGAACAAGAAAACTGGACATAAACAAAAGACAATAAGAAAACTGGATATAAATACGAGATAATATAAGTAATCATAAGTATGAGCACAACATGTCATTGTTTATTATTATTAATTTTACTGTTGTGCCGTAAATGATGGCAGTTCATTATCTTAGAAGGTAGATTTTCCATCACAGCTTTATACTACAAAAATTTACAATAGACAGCACTATATTTCAAAGCTCTCCATTTTCCCAAAGTCCAGGTCTCCGAACCATACATAGCAATGCTCCAAATGTAAGAATTGCGTATTATAATATATCATTTTATTTTTATTATTATTTTTATCATAATTATCATCATTATAACAGCAGTAGTAGCAATAATTACAACAAACAGCATAGCAGCAATTATGAGCCCAATACTTTATATTTCAGATGGTGTATTGTTGCGTACCCTTCTGTAAAAGTAAGAAAGGAAAATCAAAAGGGATCAGTTTCCATGAATTTCCAGTAGAAGAAGAACTACGAAAACAATGGCTAAAGGCTATATCGCGCTCTAATTTCGTGGTAAATGATAAATCTACTTCAACAGTCGTGTGCAGTTTGCATTTTACTGAGGACGACTAAAAGCCAGGCTGTAAAATTAAACTGCTGAAAACAAGAAGTATTCCAAGCATTTTTTCGAACTACCCAGATTATAAACTAGTGAAACAAGTAACACCAAGGCGACAAATTTAAAATATATGCTTACGTATAGAAAGTAGAACACGGAGACGCAGTTCCATCAGAGAAAGCGTTAACAGTGCTGCTGATATTAATGCGCTGGATCATGTCACAGATGCACGTACTTATAACTGCGCTTCAATTCAGACTGAGGAAGACATAATTTCCAAATTAAAGAGATTGGAAAGGGAGAATAACACCTTGAGATGTAAATGATAGGGAGCAAATAAAAGGCACAAAGAATTTGTAAACAAGCAGCAAGCAAATGAAGAAAGATTTCTTTATTATGAAACCAATAATTTTCATAAATATATTCAATTTTTGATAAAAGACACCATTGTACACTGCAATACAGCTTCCAGACACAATAATCGCAATATTGGGCGAATTGAATAACATTAAAGGTAATGTGAATTTTCGTCTTATAAGACCTACTCACGTATATTGTTAAACTGCTTTTAACTGTTTACTTACTTGGTATTTTTCTTTTCTTCCTAGACTGCCTCGTTTCAGCAACAGTCCACTTATCACTGGCATATATAAGAGGTTTTATAGTTAAAAAAATAGCGGCCGAATTCTCTTGTGCCACCTGTCTTACTAAAGTGTCTACCGCCAAGTGTACAGCATGCCTTGTAAATCTAATATTCAAAAGGGACGAAAACTCCCCGTTCTATTATCCATCTCCAGAGTATGTTTCTCTTTTGGCAGTTATAGAGAAATTTGTAACAAATACTGTACTTAAGCTACCTTAAAGTATGTGTGAGAAAAAACCTAGAGGAGTATATAATGTCAGCAAAGCAACATTGTTCTTAACTCGTGTGTGCAGAGAACTGAATGCATTCAGAACTGCTAAGTGAACTGACATGCAAACATTATATTCCTGTGATATTAAGGTGCATTGCTTCTGCGACAACGGAAGTGTTTGAAAAACGTAAATTCCTAAACTGTAAACCACTGCATCGGAAAGTTCTGCGTTTGTAATGTCAACACATTGCAGTTGTAAGCTGGAACAGGGTTGAAGAGGGGTCATCAGCCAGCGCCATACGGTGGGTAGTGGAGAAATCTGTAACTTTTAGTCATAACACTCCAGCTGGCGAGTGCCGAGGCTTAAAGGAATGTGAATGGGCTATGCTATGACAAAGCCCGTTTGTAGACATTCTAGTCATAGAGATGTAGGATTTGAAGCTTTTGTAGTGATAAATTATTGCTCATGGCTTCTCGAGTTACTATTAGTGTAATATTGATGAGGTAGCTCAAACTTTCAGTCATCCTAACTCCATGACCTTCAGAAAATGGTATATAGCTGGTAACTGGAGAAGCTTGATTAGCATTTGATTTTTCTTAATTTGTTTTTCCTATTAGAGCGTATATTTGCATATTTTACTATTATATTATGCACACAGATCTGATACTAATAATAGTGGCCAATAAAATTTAAATCTTTTTATGTTAGATATAGGAGAAACAATGACTCACTTTCCTGTGTTGACTTCAAATTTTTTCCCACAACTTTTCCATCACCCAGAACTTTTAATAATCATATGAAGAGCATTTTTCGTGACTACACACTATACTATTATGATATTTTGGGCTGGTATTACATTTACTCAGCTAAAATGTATGTAAATGAAATTCTTGGCTGTACTTTGCTTGAAAACCATCTCCTTTAAGTATCCAGCAGTAGTCTGCCAACATATTTAGACACCGATTACACTGGTAGCGCTTTTGAAATTCAGCATACCCTATTGGAAAGGCTCCCTATTTTCCTATTTCACAGCGCCTAGGTATTCAAGCAAGAAATTAATATGTAAGTGCAGGAAGTGCATTCTCAAATACATATTACATCCCATCATCTTGTAGTTCTCAGTTATCTCACTGACAGGCTCTAGTTATCAGACTTTCCAAGAAAGCTTTTGATAAATGATTTTGAAAAACTGTAATGCGGCTGCTTTCAGCATATTCAAACATTTCTTACATTTTAACAGTTTCCTGATTAGACGACCAAAAACATTTCGTCTTTAATTTTAGGTTCAGTGATCCTTAGAAATTTAATTTTTTAAGAAGTGAAATGCACTACCACCATGATCCATTCATTCCACAATATTCTTAAACAAGCCTAGTTTGATATGCAGTGAAGGCCACAAGAATATTTTAGAGGCCATTCAGATTTTTTAAAGATGTTTGGCAAACAGCATTATTTCATCTTGGATTAAATGTTTCTTTCTAGGGCCAAGAACTTTCAATCTAACGATTACATTTATCTATTTTCTTCTTCTTGCTCAAGAAGTACCAACATTCAGTGCAGCCAAGCTATAAACCAAGTAAATGGATACAACTTTCAAATCCACACATATCTGCTATGTAAAATTGTCTTACATGATTGCGGATGGTAAGAACTTAAAATCCTCCAATTTTCCTTCAAACCAATTGCATGGGTTAAAGGAATGAATGGATATGAATTTCTATTATTTAGTAACACTACTTTCAAACTTCTTTTCGCAGTATCTAATAGACGCCAATGTCGGGATTTCTGCTTAACGCCCTCAGAGTGGATTAAATTCTTAATATCCTTGCCAAAAGCCTGATCATTTTCTTTAAGAAACAAATGCTTAAATTACTTTTGGCGTTGGCAAAAAAAAAAAAAAAAAAAAAAAAAAAATGGTGTGACTCTGCAATAGCTCTCATCCTTTCAAGCAATTCTGTCTTGGCTTTGCTTAAACCAAGATCCAGAATCAAATCATTTAAATTCCTCCGTGTTAAAAAGTGAGGTTCTCTTACAGTACTATCTTTCAGTAACATTTGAATCATTTTGTGATTATTCAACATAAAGAAATTCTTCAGTCATTGTTACGTCATTTCGTGGCGTTGGTATAGGAAGTTCTCAAGCATGAAGCACCGGTGGAATTACTGAATCTACGGATGGATATTTAACAGTCTACAGGGACTTTAAGCTTGTTCCAGAAATATTTTTCAAGGAGAAGTAACAGCCAAATGATTCTTCGATTCGTGCCATAACATTGGGACTGAAAATGGTTGACAGAATATTTCAACCAGCCAGTTAATGGTGTCACACATTTGGCACATACTTCTGGACCCATGCCTTGTTCTCGTCTATTTTGTTGTTAAACAGTCATGCACTTTTCCTATAAGAGAACAAAATGCCCTTTGAAAGTCAGCTCTCCACACACGTAACCGCAGTTGCTGCTGTCATCATACTTTCGAGAGACGTTTCTTATGGACTATAAACTCTTACAACACTCCTAATTCACTACTATTGACAGTATTTCACACTTCTATCTCAATGATACCAGAAGAGTGTGAGAGAATGTCCTTGTTGAAACTCGTGAATTAAAGACAACAATCTCCAAATGCTATAAATCAGTCGTTGACACAATTGAAATACAAAATGTAAAATGGCCCTTCTAATAAGAACTGTATACAGAAATATGCTAATATACAGGAACAATAATTCCAAAATTACAAAATAAAAAATGGTGGGAGATAAAACATTTCTACCTTTTTTTGGGATCTTCAGATTAAAATACATAATAAGCCACACAAAACTGTTTATGTAAAAATATATTGCTGCATAGTATAATAAGGAAACAAAGTTAAACATCACATAGTTTGACAAAATCATTAAGAAGAACATTATAAGAAATTCAAAACAGATAATAGCCATAAAAACCAAACTTCCATTTAGGCAACATTCAAACAACATAGGTACTGCGACGGTTACGCCATCTCCAATATTTCACCTAAGACATAGTGCATCATTTACCGTATGGAGCTCGCACATGTGTTAGACCTTAAAAATATACCTGTTGATAATTGCCTACTAGGATCCTGCAGCTCCAGATCTGTGGAACAAAGAACTGTTTTTTTTTCTTTTTTTTTTCAAATAGTGCATAAATCAGTGGTAAATCACATACTCAAATGGCAATATGTGAGGTCTGTCTCATACTAAGCGTTGCACATTTTTAAACGGAGTGCCTTACGGGCATTATTGGTGAGCTATGCACCAAATTAAATATTTTAACGCAATTATATTAGTAACGAAATCCTCCAAAGAAAATTTCAAGAAACGTAAGCGATGAAATTTACACGATTTGCTAATGGAAATCGGTACTAGAAAGATATGTCGTTGCTTGCGAGAGTATTCCAATATGCATTATTAACTTTTGAAAAATATATATACTTTTTTTCCACTCGTTAAGTGTCCTAGTAGGTACCGATCGATACACATCGGCCCCTGTTTGTGCCGTACTAGACCAATGGCAGATATTACAATGTATCACAAAATAACCACTAATACGTGCTAGTACACTCTGTATATTGCAACCTATGGGAGATTTGTTGCGGCTATCAGCTGCAGAAGGAAGGTATAAAGCAGGAGGTTACAGACTATAGACAGACAGGCCATGGAAGACTACTGGAGCTGCTGAGAGAGAAGGATGATCAACTCATCCAAACAGGTAGCCTTCCAAAGTCCATGTGAAATATTATTTCTTGGAACAAGCATCACACCCACGAAAACAACTGAATCATTAGGGAACAAGTGAAATTAAAGGAGCAAAAAGGGAAAAATCATTGTATGTAGATCAGAAACACTACAGCATTCGCCTACCAACGAAGAAGTTAAGTTACAGGGGCAGTCTAGTTAAGGATATTTGTGACTGATATTTCATGAATATTTTAAAAAAGAAATCACCTTTTCCTGTTTTAGTCTATAAAGTAATGTAAGCATTCGTGAATCCGAAGAAAGTTTAAACAGCTTCCGTACGTCATTTTTAAATGTTGTAATTTATTCCAAATTTACGCAAATGCTAGTGTTAGATATTAATTATAATTCTTTATTCTTGTTTTCTGTTACTAAAATTTTCAACCTCTTTTTTCATTTAAAATGCTCCTTGAGTCACAGTTACGGTATAGGCTAATGAAAGTTGCTACACACGTTCACATAGACACAGTGAATTGAACTTGCCTGGGTGTTATTGTGAGATGTATTTAAGCACACTTTCTTTACTTCAAAATACAAAATTTCAACGTTTTGGGCAAAAAAGCCATACTCACGGCTTTAAAAAATTTTGGAGCCTGAAGTTATTGATACATAGAGAAATCTAGTACAATTTCTAGTGTATATATTAGGAACTTGTTTTTATAATATAGGAACAAAATTTAAGTTAATTTGTCACAAGGCACTTTTTGGTGATGTAACAAAAAATAAATTTCATCATAATTCCCAAACTATAAAAGTAAAATTGATAAAATTTGTGGTTTATTATTTATGGTATAAGTCTTAATAAGCTGGTAAGAATTTGAAAATATCAGTAACACATATCCTTAAATTCCTAATGTTTTGAATGTAAGCACACCTTACTCAAGGGTTAACTCTATAGTGATTCTTATAGTGATGTTATAAATATCTAAACTCTTTACAATTGAAAAACTTTCTTTATTTTTCCAAAAATTCTTTTATCTATGATGAATCTATGAAAATATTTTTCATCCTCATTTTTGACGGTTTATAGCGTGAAATCACACAAATTAAAATCACCCAACAAGCAAGTTTCATAGTAAAATCTGGATATTATCCTCTAATAGAGTTGATCGATATCCTGTCGCCTTGGACACTCCAAGGCCATTCAGTAAATAAGTTAGTAGTTTCTTCAGCCACACCGAAAGTAGTATATACACATTTACGAATATTGGGATAGTTAATGCTAGAGGTTCTACTCCCATTAGTCCTGGACCCGTAGGACCAAGGACCCGGGCTTCCTTCAACCAGGGAGTTACCGAGCTGTCCCAAAAGGGCGCCCGACGCCTCCATGGGGCTTTCCATAGGGCAAGACCTAGAGACTAACAAGCCCCCCCCCCCATCTGGTCCTGTGGACTCAAGACGGGATGGAACTGGATACGCCACTTACGCGCGCCAACTCCAAAATGGGAAGGCTACCGATATGACCTCGATGGGGCCGCCTGGTGATCTAGTACACCTTCTACTAGCTATGCTGGCTAGTACGCGGGAATATATGGCTTCCCTCAACCCCGTCCGGAGACGTACCCGATCTCCCACGGGTGTCAGGAACCACTGCCCCCTCGAGTCCAACCCAATCCGAACAACTCCCAAACAGGGAGGGGCTTGAATGTTCGGCCTGAGGTTCCTCTAGTAACGTCAGAGGTACCACGAGTGCTAGGGTTCCGCAGCGCCCGCATCACGGCAGCTGAAGGGGACGGATCCCCTCCCCTAAGGGGGAATACTGGGATAGCCCTTGCTCCATGCAAGTGGGCAGTTTTAACTTTATTTGTAGAATCCAGAGCTTCGATTACTGCAGGCATTGTAAATAGGGTTCGCCATGACAGTTGTACCTCATTTATTTTATACGGCGTCAAGGGATCTTTATCCTTTACATTTATCGAAAATTCTATATTGCAGTCAAACACCGCTTAATTTTGAGCAGAGGTCTATTCTTCAGACCTGAGGTTCTTTTACGTGTCACAAATCTACGACACGGGACCATCGGGTTTACTTCCCTTCCGAACGAAGCTATGCTGAGGATTTTTCGTCCGAACAAAATTCACCACTGTCCGCCAGCTTTGAATCCACGACCTCAGGAACCAGAGGCTAACATGTTACTTGTAAACCATGAAGGAGGACTATTTAAAGGTCAAAGAAATAAACTTGGACGACTAGCGAGGCATGCGGCAATGAAGTTTGCTTTGAGGAAAATCTGCCTTCTATATATTCATATGACACGCCCCCAGAGAAACCTCTCTTTTTGGGAGAGGTATTCAGGGAGTAATATATGGAGACGATGCGGAATCTGCCTCGTATCTCATTATCCTCTGTTTTTGGTTTGACCCTTTCCTCACGGAGTTTTCCAGATATACACTTACTATAGGCTTCTGTCGAAAACCTCCTGATAACCATAACCATAACTAGTCATAAGTATAAAATTGCAGTTTAGGATAGTTCAAAGAAATTTAGGCATATATTTTGCTAAAATAGTGTAATTAACTCTACTTCAAAACAAACAACAACGTTTAAAAATGTTTGCTACTGCAATAGCTGATGTGCAATGCATAAATTGTGTCGTGGGGTATTTATAGTTCAGTGGAAGCCGACACTGACGTTTGATACTTCTTAGTTCAAATCCGTAATGGAACTGCTGCTAACAAAGCAAGAAACATTTTCAGTCCCTCCAAGACTACAATCACTACCTCACAATTTTTCATGTGTATTTTCAGAATGGGAATATAATTTTTCAACAACGAACAATTTTCACCTTACAAAGAAACTCCGATTTATTATTGTTATATTTGGATCATCACTAGATTGTGGAACAGTGTGATACCGAAATTAGGGATTCAAGAAATAAAGAATCATAATAAATTACGTATGAACATTTGCTATGTTTTTTAAATGGAAACAGGATGTTAGTTTAACAGTTTACCATGAGGTAGCTGGCTCCGCGGGCGGTCCATCTGGCAAACGCTTGACAAGAAGTGCGGACCCTTCCTTAGTAGCTGATCACTGAAACAAAAGTTACAGAGCACCATGTGGCTACAAAAGTAGTTTTGGTGTGAATAAGACAGCTTTCGCGAGGGGTATCTTGGACACAGCTGGACTGTCCGTCCAGAAGGGCAGACGTGACCCGAGGGGGAAGTATTTGTTCCGGGTAAATAAATTATGTCAGGTAGAAAATGAAGCTAGTTACAGTGATGCAATAAGTATTATACAAATATAACTACTTTCACCAAAAAGCTTCACTTATCTTAAGTAAAATTATGTTGATGTTCCTTATTTGTTGAATTGGTTGAAGTTGAAGTTATCACATAATCTGCGTTTCACATACGCTAACTCCAGACATTAATACGAGAAATTGGTGTACATTGGTCGGCAACTTGGCGATTTCCGCGAATACCTTAAAAAGTAGCAGTAATTAAACAACTCTTAAACTTGGATTCCAGTGTCATCCTTACTCCTATAGGTACACTTATACTCACGCAGATCCTGAGAGAAAACCCTTGCTCCAGACTCTGCTAGACGGCACATTGCTTCAAAGTTAGATAATGTTACCGGGAAAAGTGGTGACAGACTGGCGGGCCATCGCGGGGCACTACACGAAAACGGGGTACGGCAAGAGGAGGTACGACACGAGTAGGAGATCCGACACGAGGAGTTTCGACCCAACAAGTAGTTCTACAGCAGTTCGGCTGGAAAGAAGAAAGGAGACCGGCATCATCAGTGACAGCATTGTGAGCCATTAAACAAATTAAAGGTACAGAGTGTTATATTCTCTACTAAAATATTGTGAATGTATTTGAGGAGTGGAAAAACGTTGATTCAAAATTCTGTAGAAAGCATGGAAGTTCAGGAGATTGATAATAATAACGAGTTTCAACCCAACAAGGAGTTCTACAGCAGTTCGGCTGGAAAGAAGAAAGGAGACCGGCATCATCAGTGACAGCATTGGGAGACATTAAACAAATTAAAGGTACAGAGTGTTATATTCTCCACTAAAATATTGTGAATGTATTTGAGGAGTGGAAAAACGTTGATTCAAAATTCTATAGAAAGCATGGAAGTTCAGGAGATTGATAATAATAACACCAGGCAGGAAGTAGACGAAGTAGCGGGGAACTTAGAGAGCTGTTCTCAAGTCTAAGTCAAAAGATAGTAACAATCAAAGTTTAAAAATTATGTATAATAATATTCAAATTTTAAAAAAATGTGATGGATAGTAGTCAAAATTTAATTGAAAAGATGGACAGTAACAATCAGAGTTTAAGAAGATAGAAGAGAAGATAGAAAATTGTATTCAGAAGTTAGAGGTAGTACAAGTAGAACTAGGAAAGAAGTTAGAGAACCAACAACGAGCGTTATAAAATGTCATACAACAAATTAGTCAGGAAATAGAGAATGTAAGGAAAAAAGTTGGTCAGGCAACAAATAACATAAGGAAAGAATTTAGTCAGGAGATAGAGATTTCTGGAAATACCTGTCAAACTAGTTAATGAAAAATCAGTTAAAGAAAACAGAAAACTGAGGGAGGAAATAGCACGGAAATTATACAGGGAAAGGGAAATAGCTAGAAAAGAATTAGACGAAACTAGGAGTAGATTAGAGGAATCGGAAAGGGAAAGTATAAGACAATCGAAAATTTGGAAGGAACCATAAATGAAATGAATGAGGTAGCAGTAGAGATCAAGGAAACAAAGGAAACATTAAAAAAACCTTCGAATTCGAGAAACTTTCAGTTTTTCAGGCAAGGGGCACAGTTCTATCAGAACATGAGTAAGAAAGAAAGGAAGAGATATCGCCGTCCAATACGTAACCTAGATATACAAAAATCATGGGAATGTAGCATAAATAAGTTCTTCGTACGCAGTAGAGTCGGTCAAATTTCCTTGTATTTTCTAAGTAAGTTGTGGGATGAATTCCCTTGGAAATTGTGGCAACTTGTGCTTAAGTATCTAAAATTACCATAACAAAATATCAAATTATAAGAAGCCAAAAACTTGTAAAATGTATAGTTTGAGTATAAACAGTGTGGTGAAAGTGCAGTGAAACTCGAAACTAAATAAGTGGTAAAATAAAACAAATTAGAACAATGGAAGACTTTTGAAAAGAAAGTTTATGTAGAATCCGAGAGAAGAATTCAGAAAAGCTGTATAAATTAAAGAAAACTAAGCAAATTAAAAAATGTCAGAACATTGAAAGACTTTTGAAAAAAAAGTTTAAAGTTTATATACAGTTAGATGAATTCAGAAATGTTGTTAAAATAAAATGGTATTATTAATGTACAATGGTTTAAACATGGAAGTGTATGTATTTATGAATTGTTCTAATTGTAGTATTTTATGAATTAATTGCAATTATATCAGAGACAGATGATGATAATGTAGATTAAAGTGAAAATTAAGTGGTATTCCAAAATGTAAAAATTGAAGATCAGAGTCTTGTTGAATGTCAAATAATTGATTGTCATGTAGCAATATAAATAATTTTTATGAAAGGTCCATCAATGTATCATGTAAAATCAATGACATGAAGGAAATTATAAAAGAATCGGAAGTTTCTGTCTAATGGTATTATATTTTACGTTGTTATTCGGACAAAACGTACACATTTTTTCATTGTGTGAATATAAAATAATATAACAGGAGCATTTGATACCGAAATTAGGGATTTAAGAAATAAGGAATCATAATAGATTACATATCCACATTTAGTATATTTGTTTAATGGGAACAGGGTGTGAGTTTGGCAGTTTACCATGAGGTAGCTGGCTCCACGATCGGTCCATCTGCGATCAGTTGACAAGAAGTGCGGACCCTTCCTTAGTAGCTGGTCACCGAAATGAAAGTTACTGAGCACAACATGGTAACAAAATGAAATTTGGTGTGAATTAGGCAACTTTCGCGAGGGGTATCTCGGACACAGCTGGACTGCCCGTCCAGAAGGGCAAACGTGACCCGAGGAGGAAATATTTGTTCCGGCGTAAATAGCCAATTACGTGTTATCGCGTAATCTGCGTTTCACATACGGTAACTCCAGACATTATTATAGATCGGTGTACATTGGTCGGCAACTTGACAATTTCCATGAATACCTTAAAAAGAAGTAGTAATTAAACAAGCCTTAAACTTGGATCCCAGTGTCATCTTTACTCCTATCTTATGTACTCACGCAGATCCTGAGAGAAAACTCTTGCTCCAGACTGATGCTAGACGGCACATTGTTTCGAAGTTGCATAACGTTACCGGGAAAAGTAGTGACAAGTGTTTATTAACACAATAATAAAATTATCCCTGTCCTTAGATTTTTAAACATTTGAAATTGAATGAAAACTGTTTATATATCTTAATTGTAGTTTCTAGATAAATATTGCGTGCTCACGGGAAGCATAGGTATATACTAGTTCTTAGATTTATATGTTATTATTGTTCAATTTGTATCATGCCTTGAACTTCAACGGTACTATCGATCGCCTTTCCTTTGACCAAATTGCGTATACGCGATGATGTCAACTCACGTACGTGGTTTTGTGTGTGTGTGTGCGTGTGTGTGTGTGTGTGTGTGTGTGTGTGTGTGTGTGTGTGTGTGTGTGTGTGTGTGTGTGTGTGTGTATTAAATTACAAGGACATTTACCCTATCAATATTCGAACTCGGGATCACTCGTATAAAGTGAAGTAAGTACGTTTGCAGGTACTCTAGCCACTGAACTATGGTGCCAGTTCAAGTAGGGCCAGGTATAGGAACTTACTGTTTGGTAATATTTTTCTGTGGACCACTTCAGCACATTTAGGCAAGATGCGCTTAAGCTGCCTTCATTCGTGAGCCTTTTCGAGGACTTTTCTTGTTCTTAATTACGAACATTTTGTTTGTTAACACGCGGTCGATTGCCAGGATTATATCATCAATTGTACTGACATGGAGCTCTTTCTATTTAACCATACTGACCTAAAAAAATGCCTGGACGGCTTTGAAACCGCGACCTCACCATCAACCTGAGTGACCCAGAACTACCATTATGATGAGGTTGACCTTTCTCTGCTTATATTCGTCTTATAGTGGGCCGGTCCTCATACCTCTTTCATTGTGTAGTTCTTAAAAACAATTGCCATTACATATCAGGCTTCTGTGTACCAAGGCGGGGATTCTGACATTGCAATAAAGCTTATTTTTCGTAAGAATCCAGGAGGAAGAATGAGATGAAAGTATCCTACAAACGACCAGAACCTATCGTAGGCACACTACAGCTGCGGTGTAGACAGTTTTTCAGCCCGACGGCGTTCCAGCGCGCTCTAACTAGCCGGGTCAAGCTGATCCAACAGCATAGGAATATCTGGCTTAGTCGTCAGAGTTGTTCAATACATTAACAAAAGGGCCGTACCCCGTTCACTTCGGATCACTAAAGAAATATGCATATATCTTTTGATTGCTGGATAATATTATTATGAATATATGCACCATTACTTGGTGGATAGCTTATGATTAGGTGCACCTTTGATTAGTGGATACTACCCATCACAGCGTATATGTATAAGTGCCATCTTATGGCATGCAGAAGCATAAAGTAATTAATATAAATGAATAGAAACATTTAAAGACTAAGTTTCTATCAGACCATAGCTCGTGCTCTCTTGTTCCTTATAGCACGTTTATGATTTATTTTTCCAGTTGTTGCTCACAAAAAGTTCTTCGTTTTCCTATTTAATTAATATTTCCGAACAGTTGAAATTGTTCATACAAAATGTGTCCAAATGTGAAAAATAAGAGAAACAATATCTGGCCCCGTATTTCAGTTGTTAGAGCACCTGCTTGCCGTGCTAGGGGTCCCGGGTTCGATTTTTTTGTGTAATTTACGTCCTCCAACGTTAAGTCATATCGGACGATGAATGGAATGGGTGAAATGATGCTCAAATGGGCCCGGGGTCCATGGAGCTTAGAGTTACCCGACATTCGTCTTTCAGGATAAAGGAAAACCCCGGAAAAACCTTATCCAGGTAACTCACCCTGACCGGGGGTTGGGTTCGATTCCCGGCTGGCAGTGGGGCTTTTTCTCCGACCAGGATAATTCCTCATCTTCCCCAGAGTCTGGAAGTATGAATGGGATTGCAAATGTGTGCGTGATCTAATGATTAATACCCGACAAATTCGAGTTAAGACCTTCAATATGTTCCAAAGGAGAACGGCCGCCGATATGACCATTGCAGTTAAAGGCGGGGTATAAATGGAACAAAAGAAATGTAAGTCAGCTTCTTAGGTTTGGTGGTAGTGCTGCTACTTGCCCGGTAGCGTAGATGGTAGCATGTCTGCCTCGCATTCAAGAGGTAACGAGGTCGAATCTCGGTTACCTAGATAAGGATTTTTCCGGGGTTTTCCCTTATCCTTCAAGACGAATGTCTGGTAACCCTAAGCTCCGTGGACCCTGGACTCATTTGAGCATCCTTTCACCCAGTTTATTCACCGTCCGATATGACTTAACGTTGGAGAAGGTAAATTACACAAAAAAAAGGAGGCCCACTTACCATGCGATGACTTGTCTGAAAAGATCAGGATTGTGGCTTAGTGGAGTACGAGCTGGTAGTTAATAACTGTAATTTTTTGGGTTCTCTGCCTTTATAAATTGATACTAGAATTTCCTTTTAACGTTTTCTGCTACTCTTCCCCTTTCAGGTATTGTATTAAACAATTGCACTTTTTACCTCAGCCTATAATCATTTTCGCACTATGTTACTCAGAATTCCACTAGCAACTCATCTAAACTAAATTCCATGCTTCTTTTTTTTTTTTACTTTGATATTTGTGTTTTGACTTCATTTATCTTAATTTGTTTAAATGAATTCTCAATACAGCGAACTTGTTCCTTGAAACTCCTTTGTGCTTGACAATTAAAGTAATCGCACACGCCGTGTTTCTGTCTGTATGTTGCTCCCCCTCATTCCCCCTCATTTGTTCCTATATATCGGCTACAATGTCTTCTTTTATCACCTTCCTATACTGAGTGGTTGCTACCTTATTATTTTTACAACTCAGCTTATCTAACATTCTTATTTTTGGTCCCCATTGGGCACATCAATCTTTGGATTAACAACTTTTCTTTGTGTTATGTTCTCCTCTCTGTTCCCATTTCTTTTGCTCACTCTCCATTTTTTTCGTAACATTTGTAATCATACCACAATTCTCTATTTTACTTTCTAAGGAAATAATTAGAAAAACAACTTTTATATAAAGGTAACAGAATTATGAAGGTAACTGAACAGAGCAAGTCCTATACTTAGAATCCATCACATGACTTTTAATAGCAAATTAAATATTGAAATCTGTAGGGGACACTATACCTATATGTTATAGTTTTGAGTATGTGTGTATTATATTAGAGATATTTAAAAAGGGGCATCTATTCCCAATTTGAAAAACTTAAAAGACGGAAAACAAGTCAATAGTTCGGTACGTGCATTTAAGCTCTAATTTTTGTAGAAGGTTAATTGGTTGTGTGGTTCTGAATCTTTGCGTAAGCTCCTTTGATCGCCGTGTTTGTTGCTCGTGGAGCAAATTTCATTGAAACAATGAAGATCGGAGCTACTTCTGTGTAATTTCTATATTTCATGTTGCATGCCTTTGCAAAATTTAGTGGTTACGCCACTGTGACACCACAATCCAACTTGGCTAATCACTACGTGATTCACTCTCCTTTCCATTACACTATGACATCACTCTCCAAGTTTCGCATAAATATTTCTTTCACATGTGGTAAATACTTTATGAAATGCATACGGACGAAACGCATTTGCCATGTGTTCGTTTTTTATGAAGATGAAGCCCGCCACGTCCTTTATCAGCTTACAGTCTTAATTATTAGCAGACCACTTGCACAACCCAGTGCTTCAATCAAAGAGAAAAAAAGAACATCGAATAAAAAAGCCCAGGAAGGAAAGCAACAAAAAATCATAAATTTAATAAATGCATCTATAACTAATTTTAGGTATTTTTTTAAAAAAATATTGACAATCTTCAAAGTGAGTCATATCGGACGATGAATAAAATGGGTTAAATTATGTTTAAACGAGCCTAGAGTCCACAGGGCTTGCAGTTACCAGACTTTAACCATTCAGTATAAGGGAAAGTGTCAGAGAAAAGCTTTTCCGTGTGATTTACCCTGACCGAGAATGTGAGGCAGACACTCTACTAACATACTACAGGGGCGGACATAATATTCATATGATATATATATGGTAGTAAAAGCCATGTGAATATATGTGAAATGCATAAAGTTTTACTATTTGACCTTAAAAGTAAGGAAACCTTTGATATCTTAATTCCTCTATGCAAAACGATTTAATACAGTTTTCATGAAGAATAGTACAGAAAAATTATTATAGATTAAATTTGGTATTTTTACATTCTCTGCTACGTAGATAGCAGTTAGAGAAAGCATTGCATAACAGTTAGATAATAATATTTAATTGAAGTACATACTTTGAACTCCCCTGAACCTAAAACTAGACCTTTTTAGAAAAAGTAAAATGTGTGAACAGCATAACTCAAAAATGAAAGCTCGTATTATATTATTTCATGGAAATTAATTGTTCTTTCACACTAGCCGTGTGTAGGGCACACTATGAAAGGGTAGAGTCAGACTGAAAAATTCAACGACATAGCCGGTATTTGAACCATTGATCTTTCGATTTTTCCGGCCGCTCTTAACCATTGAGCTACTATAGTCAACTTGCCATCACGACATGAAATTATCCAACTGACTCACAGGACACACTTTCATAGTGCGTCCTATACACGGCTGGTGTGAAGGAAGAATTAATTTCCATTAATTGTACCTCACAGTGGTCCGAACTATAAAGCCCGGGCCTTAAAGTACTTACAGCATAGTAATCGCCATTAAGTTAGTTGCTCATGTATTTATGAGAAGTGCTAGTGGATTACCAGAAAAAGCACGAGTCAGTTGGAGAAGTTAATGTCGTTCTGACACATTGGCCATGGTAGCTCAATGGTAAAGGGCAGTCGGAAGAACACTGGAGGGTCCGTGGATCAAATCCTGTCTCTGGCATTGAACTTTCCAATCTGACTCTACTCTTTTCATATATTATTTAAGTTCAGTACCTTTGAAGGTTCTTTATACGTAAAAAAGGCCCAAGCTTGACTTAAAGTAAAGCAATTAGTGTGCAACTTGCTGCGGTTTCTCTTAAGTTCATGCAAGGAGTATACAGTGGCAAGGTCAGCATTTTTAATTACGTTTTAAACAGCTTCTATTTTTTCCTGCATAGACACCTAATAACCATGTATTGAAAACATTTTGCTCAATACGTATCATAACAACAGGAAGTTGATAGAAAAACACACTCTATTAATAAATTGTGGAATTATATGCAAGTAAGTGATAGTAAGTATAGGAAGTCAGGCGATTGCAGTTTATCAACTGGATATTTTTAATTAATTGATTTATACAACATTTTTTTGACTTCCTCTGGATAGCACAACACTATTGATAGTACCCTATTTATCCTTTTTTTTCTATTCTAATTAACGTTGCAACACATGTTAAGTATATATCTTGACAGACATCCGATGCTAATGAATGAGTTCGTGATGCACTACAGAGAAACCATTTGCATACCAGTGCGTCATATCCACACAAGAAAATGTTTATTCACGACCAGACAGATGCATATACAATAGGCGACAAGTAAAAAGAAATCCTTATGTAAGATAATCTGTGGTTGGAAATCATTGTGTTATACGCATGATGCTGTCATTATGTGGATTCACCAGCTATGATTTCACTGTCATTGTCAGAAAATGCGCATCGGAGCATTAATTCGTGATAGGCAATACGCAAACTATAATTTCAATTATAGCATTTAAAACGTGCATAATATGCGAATATCCATATTACAATTATGATTTCAACAACTGCATTATTATAAAGTTCTGGAAAATTAAGTTTTGGTTCCTTTCCTTCAGCGCCGAGGAGACCCGCATGGTCTAGGAAAATGTGCGAGAGAGAGGGAAATAAGAAGGAATAATTATTTATATCTAAGGGCACTCAACTCTATGGTCATTAGCTCCCTTTCAAAAACTGTATTTCACTTTACTATGCTTCCTTCGACTATTCCTTGCTTTGCTTTACCCTCGCTTTGCTCTGTCTCCGCTTTGGCTTTGCTTTAGCTTCACATTAGCTTTACTCTGGCTTTGCTCTAGCTTTGCTTTGGCTATGTTTTGGCTTTACTCTGCCTTTGTCCTTCTCTGCTCTAGCTCTGCTCTGGCTTCGCTTTAGCTCTGCTTTGGCTTTGCTTTGACCTTGCAGTAACTTTGCGTTAGCTTTGCTTTGCTTTGCCCTTGCTTAGCTCTGCCTTTGCTCTGGTTTCGCCCTTGCTTCGCTTTGGCTTTACTCTGGCTTTGCTTTGGCTTCACCCTCGCTTTGCTCTGGTTCCGCTCTGGCTGCGCTCTGGCTCCACTACGGCTTCTCTCCGGCCTCGATCCTATCTCACTCTAACTTTACCCTAAAGTCTCTCTAACTTTACTCTGGCTTGGCTCTGGCTTTGTTTTGGCCCCAGTTCCGGTCCCGCTCTGGCTTCCCCTGGCCTCACTGTAACTTCATTCTTTAATTTAACTCTGGCTTGTCTTAGGCTTCGCGCTGGCTTCACTCTGGCTAGGCTCCGGTCACCGCTCCGGTCCCGCTCTGGCTTGGCACTGATTTCGCTCTGGCTTCGCTCCGGCTTCACTCAAACTTCACTCTAAATACACTCTAACTTGGTTCTGGCTTGGCTCTGGCTAGGCTCCAGCTACTGCTCCGGTCCCGCTCTGGCTTTGCTTTGGCCTCACACAAACTTCATTCTCTAACTTAACTCTGGCTTGCCTTTGGCTCCAAACAGCTTAGAAGAATTATGTGGAGCTCAGCTTTAGATGCTGTTAGGATTAGCTCCTGGGTTATCTCGGGTGCCCGGGTGCGGATTACCCGGTGCAACCTAGAACGGCGTTTAGTGGGGTCATAATCTCCCATGATCTAACGAGGGCGCTTCTATGTGTGGGTAAAGTTGTGTATAATTTTGATGCCCGACGCCTAATTTTATCACCTCACTCCAACCTCATTCTGTAACCTAACTCTGGCTTGGCTCTAGCTTCGCACTCGCTTCGCTCTGGCTAGGCTCCGGTCACCACTCCGGTCCCGCTCTATCTTAGCTCTGGCTCCGCTCAGGCTCCACTCTAACCTCCCTCAAACTTCACTCTGAATTCATTCTAACTTAGCTCTGGCTTGCCTCTGACCAGGCTCCAGCCTACCTTCGGTCCCGCTCTGGCATCGCTGTGGCTTGGCTGTGGCTAGGTTCCGGCCCACCTCCGGTCCTGCTCTGGCTTCCCTCACACTAACTTTACTCTGGCTTCGCTCTGGCTAGGCTTCGGTCACCATTCCGGTCCCGCTTTGGCTTAGATCTGGTTCCATTCTGGCTAAGCTCTGGCTTGGCTCTGGTTTTTCTGTATCTTTACTCGAATTTCAGCAATCAAAATTTACTTAGTTGTGCCGGGAGAACAAACATGAGAACAGAAAGGTGGGTACATGTTCCATGACTTTATTCAACAATTTACTTATTCATTACTTGTATTACATGTGATTCATCTGTGCATAATTTTTCTTTTACTTCTGTTTTGCATCTTCTTTAGCCTATAGCTATTTATGCCATTTTAGTCCAAATTCAATAAAAAGTTTAATATATGTTTTTATTCCTATTATCCAAACTTTAAAAGTTATTTTAGTTCCACAATGTTGTTATCAAAAGACAAACCATCAAAATTAAGTCAAATTATACACTTTTCCCTCGAAAAGTTATAGAATATCAAATTTCTAATTTATAAACGGCACAAAATCCTAAATTTACAAATCTTTTTCTTCCTTAACTGCCCTCTTATACCACTACATGGTGTCAGGGCATTTTTGTTTCTGTTAACCCTTATGGCTGTAGGCGGTATGTTGAGGAACGGAATCTGTGAATCAGTGAGAGAGAAAATCCAGGATGGGTGATCAACCCAGTGCCTCGTATGAGAATAATGGAAGTGGATGAGAGAATTAAGGCAAGATGAAATAATAGGAAGGATGATGGAGTAATTGGTGGAATGCTGGGGGGGGGGGCGGAGGACCAGGAGAAAACCCGCCCCAGCGCCAAGTTGTCCACTTTGCGGTCGTCTAGGATCAAACCCAGGGAGAGTCTAACCGCTCGGCCACGGCGCAAAAATGTACAAATCCAAATGCGAAATTTCTGATTTCAAAATATTGCAGCTAATCAGATCCAACCATTGATATCGGGCTGAGATTTTTAAAATGTGTATGTGCATTTTAAGCTCAGCAGACCAGTTACATCCAGTTTCTTTATTAAGTAAGAGAATCTATTCTCAGTTATGCAGTTCTTTGTTTAAACGCCGTCCTCCGTGGTCTAGGGGTAACGTGCTAGTCTCTTGTTTTAGAGGTCGCGGGTTCAAATCCGGTGGAGGACAATGGATTTTTTGGGGCATAGTAGCACTTCCTTCAGAAGGGAAATAAAGTCAGTGGTCTCGTGTCGTACATTTACGGTAGTAAACAGAACCTCAAACCTGATTATGAAGCCTCAGAGATGTCAAGCTATCTTTCACGCCCGATACAGGACGTGAGAACTAAGTAAAAGTCATTTCAAAGTAGTGATTACTTTTCTCAAACAAAGCCAACCAGTTTATTGACCAAAAAGTTTCACAGAAGCACTTACAGGTTGTTTCTTCGATTCTAAAGTTTAATTTAACAGTTTTCAGAAGTTTCGGCGAAAAGGAAGCATTTCTATTGTAAAATTTCATTTCCAAAATAAATTGTTAATACAATCTGGCATATATTAACAAAGAAAGAAACCAGATGGATTAAACACACGGAAGATAACACATTCGCACCAATTTGAAAAGTAAAATGTACTTAAAAACGGGCTACTGTTTACCTTTCTGCCCCGAGTTTGCAGGACTTTGTGTGTGTGTGTGTGTGTGTGTGTGTGTGTGTGTGTGTGTGTGTGTGTGTGTGTGTGTGTGTGTGTGTGTGTGTGTGTGAAATGATTCATAATTCACACTATAAAATGGCATATGCAGTACCAAAACACTGCATGATTTCTCTGCTCGCTCTTATACACACTATTTCTAAACATGCTAATATATAAATTAAATTACGCTGTATGTATGCTCATATAGATGTTTTTCTAAAGTGATACTTTACAGGGATTCTCAGAACAGGCTTTACCTGTCAAATCTTGATGTCAAACTTTTTAATGGAATACAGTACTTCCTCTGCTTACTCTAATTACGCAGTAGATAAACTCACAATAAAGTGTAATCTGCCTATAATAATAAATTCCAGTAAGATAAATAAATTAGTATGACAAGAAGGATATAATATGTAATTTTTGACAATTTTCCCCTTAATCTCCGCTTACACGTTTCAATTATTCCAAAACTATTTATGAAAAACGTCTTACAGTCATAAAATGGTTATTTGTATAGTTTACTGAATATGACCAAATCACAATATTAAGAAAGGGAAATTTCAGTCATCCCTCAACTTAACTGCGCTTCGTTTTTTAGCTTCTCTTTAGAGATTGGACCACTCATTTATATATATCTTGGTATTGTTACTGTTATTTTGTTCTTATCCAGTATGACAGCAAGGCCGTATCTCCTTATGCGAGTACGGGTTCGATCGACCAGCCAACGGGAGAGTGATATGCCATCTGAGAGTAACACAATTAGAAATTATGTTATGTGTGCTGCATTCTAAAAAGAAGAAATATTTAAACACTATAGTAAAGAGTGTATCACAGTTATGCTATATTCAGGAGTTCGGAGGTTCGATTCGCGTGGCCAACCTTGCTGACCCGTGAGATATTTAGTTAAATACTGGGAACAATAATTACACCCCCCAAATGTTCTATCCTTCACTTCGTATTTCATCCTGGTTGACTAATTCATTTGGAGTTTTGGCAAGCATTGGCTCTTTGTACCCAAATCCTCGTCCTCCGTACCTGCGGAGGTCTCTGAGTCCCGGACCCCTTCCCTAGGGGATGCAAGGGGGAAGAGCCAATTGTATGAGTAGCCACTGTGGAGTTTCAATCTGTAACTATTAAATCCTTTCTATTGTCGTCTCTTTTTTATGTTTCATTTATACCACTCTTTAACTCATTTTGGTGGCCGTGGAACCCCTCGCACGAGGACACCCCATCAGGCCATAGACATGAAAACTTCACAGCTTGTAGCGTAATTCCCCTTTCCGAATTTTGTCGTAGTTGATATAATTATGCCATGCTTGGCAACACCGTCGCAACTTCACAAGCTCAATAAGAGCTGATGTAATACATGACTCAACATTTGCATACAATGCATATAGTGGTAATAATTGCTAATAGAGATCGTGACAAGTAATTTGAATAACCTATAAGCAATGTTACAACGTGGATTTTCCGTCCGATTCAATAGCTTAATCATTAATATATCATTCTACATCACTTAAAGTGATTTGCTCACTATTAAACACATTCGACGAAATTCTGAGTTGTACAAGGAAAACTCAGAACTCTTTCAAGCTAATAATTCAATTAATAGTACTTCCTTGTAAGTGTATCCATTAATATCGATAGTAATTATCCGAACTAATTAACATTTATCAAGGAAACAGATTTTATGGTTTACCTGGATATTAAATTTTATTACACAAAGCTCACTTGATTACAGGCGGGAGGCTGTAAAGAAATGTGCTTATATATGTAAGTGAGGGTAAATTTCGCGTTTATATAGGTAAATCCCGTAAGAAAATGGATAGTATCCGCAACAACAAACTTTTCAGACTTTGTCCAAACTGGTGTAAAACAAACCAGATGTGGTTTAACATTATTTTATTCTATTTCTGAGTCGTCGTCGTCGTCGTCGTCATCATCATCATCATCATCATCATCATCATCACGGTATAAGCCTTGTGGCCCGTTCCGACTTCAAGGAAATTGATCGGACCATCTCATTCGTGGCCTGCCAACATTTCTTCTACCTACAGGTTTATACTTGTATACTATTTGTGGTGTACGGTCTTCGGTCATTCTCTGCACATGATCTTGCCATTTTTGCCTGTATGCAATGATTTTTTCATTTAGACTCTGGATTTCCAATTCTCTTCTAATATCCTCGTTTCTTTCCTTGTCTATGAGTCTATAGCCTGCCACCTGTCCCAGAAATTTCATCTCAGCAGCCTCCACTTTCTTCTGTTGTGAGATAGTCAAGACCCAGTTTTTACACCCATAAAGCAGGGTTAGGGTCACCATTATTTTATACAGTTTTAGCAAAGTTTGACGATTACAATTTTAAAAGTTCTCTTTATTGTTCCACATATTGTTTGGAATTTGCTTATTTTGTTTAGTATATCTCTATTACTGGTATATGACACAATATAGCCAAGATAATTAAAATAACTTTGTTGTTGGATGGGTTTATCATTTATGCAAATTTTTTCTCTCAAATGGTTCGTTCCTATAAAAGCCATTATATTTGTTTTTTCATATGAAATTTGAAGATTATATTCTCTTGTAATATTATTTAATTTATGTATGGCTGTTTGTAAGTTATCTTCTGTCTTCACAATTAAAATCTGGTCATCAGCAAATAGCAATGTGTTCACATTTCTCCCCTTTATTTTAAAATGTGTTCTGAGCATAGTTTGCCATCGTACAACTGCGTCTGAAAAATGTATACCTAAATAAACAATCTGGTGTTTTAGTCTCTTTAGATGTAACTGGTGCTTTTGATCATGCTTGGTGGCCCAAGGTTTTACATCAATTGAAAACTAAAAAATGCCCAAAAAATATTTACAATTTAATCGTGAATTATTTTAGAGATCGCTAATACTTGCTTACTGTAAGTGGACAAACCATCACAAAGAAAGTTACACGCGACCGCCCCCAAGGATCTGCGTGTAGTCCAGGTTTTTGGGTCATACTGTATGATGATCAGCAACAACTGCCGTCAGATTGTAGTATTTTTGCTTATGCAGATGATGCTTTACTACTTTTTAAATCAAATGACGCTAAAATCCTTGAAGAAAGAACTAATGAAGCACTTAAAATAATACACTCATGGGGAATTAAAAATAAACTTATGTTTAATCCCTACAAAACCTTGGCGATGATTGTCACCAGAAGAAGAAAAATGGAGTCCATTACTCTCACCATGAATAACGTCAACTTGAAGGTGGTACCTACGGTAAAATACCTTGGCGTTATACTGTACTGTAAATTAACATTTCGATCACACTTTGATTACATTGCTGAAAGAGCCAGCAAGCTCCTTGGTGCCCTCGCAACAACAAGACCCACCTGGGGTCTGAATTCTAGTATTCTTAAAATTATATATCAAGGTGCTGTAGTGCCCCTAATTTTGTATGGTGTATCTGCATTTCAGGATGTTCTTAATAAAAAATGGGCAGTTAAAAAACTTGCACAGATTCAAAGGGGATTCCTCCTTTGCATAATTCGAGGATATCGTACAATCTCCACTGATGCAGCTCAGATTATAGCTAACATCGAACCTTTGGCTCTCACTGGTTTATCAAGAGCAAATATTATGAATTTAAGACATGAACGTGAATGTGCGTCTTACCTGTCTCACTTAAAACTACAAATCCCGGAGCATCCTACCACAGCAGGTCACCCATCAAGTTTTGTAACCTGTTTAAAGGAAATATGTAATTTTCATGATTATTACATATATACAGATGGTTCGCGCTACCAATTTGAAGATAATATATCTGCAGTAGGATGTGCTTTTGCTGTTTATGAAAACCAAACAGAACTAACTCACTCCATGTTTAAATTGTCACCTGAATGTTCTGTATTCCAGTCGGAGCTCTTAGCAATTAAAGAAGCTATAAAATGGTGTACTGTTAATGGGAACTGTGCCCGTATTCTTAGTGATTCACAATCAGCTCTACTCGCTATTAATGATAAATACAACTTAAATTCATTAGCACATGAAATCAGAACCTTGATTCAAAACCATCCAGGACATATTTGCATGGGATTGGTTAAAGGACACAGTGGAATTTTAGGTAACGAGAGAGCTGATTGCTTGGCTAAGAAGGCTGCAGAATCCAATCTTCCTGTGACATACTCTTTATGTCCTATTTCTACTGTAAGGAGAATAATACATCAACATATCCTTGAATAATGGAACCAACAATGGCTAACAACTCCAAATTGAAGTTTAACAAAAACATTATTTTTCCCTAGTGTATATGACAGAGGAAAATGTGAAACTCTTGTACCAAATTTTGTTTTGACACAATTTTTAAGTGGACATGGTAAATTTGGTGAATACTTATCACGTTTTCACTTAACATCTAACCCCAAGTGCATGTGTGGTGAAGAATTTCAAACTGTGGTTCATCTCCTTTTCTGTTGTCCCATTTTCTGGAGAGAAAGACAAGAATTAATATTCAAGCTAGACTCTCTAGGAACTGAATTTTATGCTCCGCTCACATCTTTGCTAAGGAAGCCACAACAGTATAAGTACTTCATGATGTTTATAAACTCAGTGTTTAAACGTCTGAAATAGTTTAAATTAATATGCATCAGATTATAACATATTTTCTTCCTTCTAGTATTTAAAATATTTTTGTTAAAATTGTGTATTTTTATGTATCAACTCTAACCCTAATATACCACTTTCATGATGTTTATAAACTCAGTGTTTAAACGTCTGAAATAGTTTAAATTAATATGCATCAGATTATAACATATTTTCTTCCTTCTAGTATTTAAAATATTTTTGTTAAAATTGTGTATTTTTATGTATCAACTCTAACCCTAATATACCACTTTCATGATGTTTATAAACTCAGTGTTTAAACGTCTGAAATAGTTTAAATTAATATGCATCAGATTATAACATATTTTCTTCCTTCTAGTATTTAAAATATTTTTGTTAAAATGGTGTATTTTTATGTATCAACTATAACCCTAATATACCACTGTGTAAAATAGGGTTCATAAATCTGGATAAATAAAAAAATACGTACCTTTTGGTATCATAGGTTTCCTAACCTCAGTATTAAGGATTAATTTTAATATGCCTTTTAAATTTCTATAATAGGTATATATTTAGTCTAAATATTACGTAGAGGTCAGTACATTTAGATTTATGTTTTGCTTTCTTGTATTTACATCACAAATATGTGGTACTTTATTAAAAACCATTTAGAGTTAGCTTTTGGAAAATAGGAGGGACGTCCATGAAATAAGCTGTTTGGGATGGAAAATTCTCTTAAAATCTACGCCTTATGTCATTAAAAATACACATTTTAAACTTAAGATTGGGCTTTCATCTGACTTTTAATATTATAACTCTCGTGCACACACACATGAATAAGTGCTCGTACAGTGATATATAGGCATCCGCGGTCACGCGCACGGGCTCACGCACACACAATGTAATATGTATTGTGACAGGTGACTATGAGCAAGATTACTGGAAGGTTGGCGACGGGCAGTCGGAACTATTAACAAGATAAAACGCGTACTCACCTAGTTTAAACACGATAAACATTATTCCCACAAAACTAACAACCTTCTGAATCATTCGATATCTCGAACAAATTGGAACTTTTCTACCTGTATATAAACGAGTGCTCTCGCGCGAGTTAATGAACGTGAGGAATAATGTATTTTGAGCGAGTTTGTGTAGACATGTGTCAGTGCACCGAAAACTGTTACTGCATGGGATGAAGAGTCTTGTGTTCCACTTACCAGAAAGTGAACGCTCCTTCACGAAGAAGAGACTGTGTTGAACGTATTTGTTAAGCCGCTACATCCCGAGTTCGAATATTGGTCAGGGTGAGTTGTCTAGACAAGGTATTTTTCCGGGATTTTCCGTTATCCTACAAGATGAATGTCGGGTAACTCTAAGCTCTACGGACTTTTCGCTCGTTAAGATCATTTCACCCATTTCATCCTGTGTCCAATATAACAATGTAGGATGATGATTAAAGAAAGGGAAAAAGAAGAAAATGTATCAACGTATCTTTCAATGTCAAAAGCATCTGTCACGGTTTTCAGCGACTAACAAGTAAGGAACGCCAACTATGGCAGCGACAACGAGATGATGCTATACATTCCTAGACTTTTCTTTTTTCAATGGCTAGCAGCTGCCAGGGTGAAATTTTAGCTCGAAATGGTCGCAAGATGTGGCTCACAAGAAGTATGATTTGCCAAATATCGAAATAATTATGACGCAGTTTAAAGTGCGGTACTAAGAAACTTCATTATTTTCCATCCTAGCTGTCCTTCCAAATTTCTTTAACCTTCAGCAGTATTTTCACTGATGCTTTTAGCAGATCTTCAGAGCACCTATCCAAATATTTTTAAAACATGTTGTTTGAAAAATTAACTGGATACTTAAAATCATTTAAACAATGATTTCGAATATTTGCAAAATATTCACATTACCGTTTTAAACTGCCTTTGAAAAGCAAGTAAAACTTAACTTTTCTGACCAAAATGTCATTTCAAGATCTTACTACACTAATACTAAGAAGGCAGCTGATTCATGAATTTGAGAAGTATGCTTATCGAAAGGATTGGAGAATCAGCTTAACACACGAGAAATGTGTTGGATATCTTTCTAGAGGTTTTGTTGAGTCACGTCACTAATGCTTTACCAGAGATGTACATAGGCTGAAGCAATAGTCAGATCTTTATTAACCAATGCGATGAGTTTGAAGTTCTACTCTTTGATAACCGTGAGAAAAATACCGAATAGCGACGTAGCACTTGAAAGGAACTGAACTAATAATTCATACGACTTTGACTACATTTTTAATCATTTTTGCAAGTTATGCTTACAGATTATTTCCTATATAATTTAGTAGTAGAGAGAAACATGATAGAAACAGTTTTATTACGCAGTTCGTTGTAGATATATGGAATATACAGGAAACTGAAGCGTTTGTGAAATGTTTAAATGCGGATGTATGTTGGCCTTGGAATGCTGTTTTATGTCATCGAGTGAAACTACTTAACAATGATTTAGTAGTAGAGAGAAACATGACAGAAACAGTTGCCTTACGCAGTTCATTGTAGATATATGGAACATACAGGAAACTGAAGCGTTAATGAAATGTTTAAATGCGGTTGCATGTATGTTGGCCTTGAATGCTGTTTTATGTCATCCAGAGAAACTACTTAACAATGACAAAGTATTGAAGTTTATAACCAACACGAGACATATACTCGTAACTCAGTATATATGATGCATAAAACAAGTAATTTGAACTTAAGCTTGAATAGATAGAGTCAACCTGAAAAATTCAATGCCATGGCCGGGATTTGAACCACGGATCTCCTGGTTTCCGTGCAGTCACTCTTACCCATTGAGCTACCATGGCCAACGTGCTGTGCTCACATTAAATTCTCCAATTGACTCTATATATATTTTCCCGGAAAACTACTAGGGGCTCTTGCATACGAGATACACCGTTTGTGGCGACTTACTATGTAAGTACCTGAATCCCAGGCTTCATCATTAAACTCTTATTATTTAAGTTATTAAGCTCAATGCTAAGTTATTAAGCTCAATGGGTAAGAGCGACTGGACGAAACCAGGAGATCCGTGGTTCAAATTTCGACCATGGCATTTAATTTTTCAGGTTTACTCTATCAAAAACCTTAGCCTATTACGGCTAGTGTGAAGAAATTATTAACTTCCATCAATTAACTTAAATAATAAGAGTTAAATGATGAAGCCTGAGACTCTAGTACTTACGACAGTAAGTCGCCACAAACGGTGTATCTCGGATGCGAGAGCCCCTAGTGGTTTACCGGGGAAATATTATGAGTCAATTGGAGAATTTAATGTCAGGACGGCACGTCGGTCCTGGTAGCTCAATGGGTAAGAGCGACTAGATAGAGCAGATCCATGGTTCAAATCCCGGCCATGGCATTGAATTTTTCAGGTTTACTCTATCAAAAACCTTAGCCCTATATACGGCTAGTAAGAAGAAACGATTAATTTCCATCAATTAACTTAAATATTATGCGTGAATGTTAAATAAATGTACATTTTCGTTGTTGTAAGGTTTCGACTATTTCCTACATTTACTAGTTAAACTAAATTATACAAATTCTCTCCGAATGAAAATTTCTTCACAGGCTATTCCTAGAAAATTCAAGATAAACAATTTATTTGTCATATAACAATTTTAAACTTATATTTTAATCGATATATTCAGCGTCGTTTTTGAGAGAATAAACATGAATGAAGTACTTTCCAAGAAAATAATAATTTGGTGAATGCGTCATTTCCTCGGAAAAATATCCTGTCATATCCTCGGAAGATGCTGATCTTGTATACGAAGTTTAGTATTCATCACGTATTTCTGCTTGAATTAAGCTGTTAAGTGTGGACACACTGTAACAGAATTGCGCGTGCGTGGATATTTCGTTTAAATACTTTTTAGATGTTATTTTCCATTGAAGCATCTATTTTTAGTTTTTCACCAGATTGCAATATTTTCTTCACTTATAATAGATAACTGCAAAATAAAGTAATAAGCATTTGTAAGAACAGTTTTCAGTACCGTTATAAAAATAAGCGACAATAATGAATAGAAAAAATTAGGAATATAACATATTGGATGCTTTTGCTTTCTGTGTTCTGTTATGAAGCGTATGTCAAATGCTTCTCATTTTTTCAGTAGTAATATACTTTCATTTATTTCAGATTCGATTTTATATAAGAAAACGTGACATTCAGAAAAATTTGGGAAAAGTATAAGAATCAGTGGTTGCACACGACAGTAACTAAGAGTGTATTTGACTTAAAAATAAGTGAAAAATAAGAATGGTTAGGGAAAATGTATATAAATAGGTCCGTTACGCTATTCCACAGTATAGTATAGATATCTATGTTAAATTTTAAAGAATTAGTAGGCCATACGTGGCTCTATTCTGCATAGCGTTTTGTAATATGATGCTCATAATGTTACATACTAATAATAACAATACTAATAATACAGTTTATTGCTAAGTATTACAATATGTTTGTAATGATATATGTTCTTTCCAGATATGGTGTAAGCATTTATGTTACAGTAGTACATTAGGTATGATCCAGATGGAGTACCATTATTATGCTACATTTTGCTATACAGTTTGG
The DNA here is from genome assembly GCA_030765055.1 of Mantis religiosa. Lineage (NCBI taxonomy): Eukaryota > Metazoa > Arthropoda > Insecta > Mantodea > Mantidae > Mantis > Mantis religiosa. Next base: position 137,789,721 of record CM060947.1, on the reverse strand, counting down.
TTCACAGGCCAAGTCAATTTTCGGCAAGCTATCGTTGTGCAGCTTCTATTGCTTCTGTTTTGCAATGGAGAAACTGAGCCAATGTACCTTGTCATCGGTCTGTCTTTTCCCAAATGAGGTATCTTGTATCCATTGGCCCTCTTTTGTAACATACAGCATCCCATGCATTGCTGCAAAGTAAGGAATACATTGTCCAACTTTAGCATGCTGAGGTTTTCAAATGCCTCGTTAACAGTCAATGAGTTCCAGAACTTTTCGTGGATTCTTCTTGTATTGCAAGGACTGGAAACAATTGAAAACCCCTAAATCAAGCACATTGAAGTCGGGGCTGTTAGGTGGCTATCGCTCGAAGAAAATAGCCCACCCTTCTTTCCTGGCTGCAGAGAGAATCGTCAGATCATCGTCAGAACAATGGAGTCGTGCATTATCCTTTTGGATAACAATTTATTTCTTCCTCCAATGCTTCAGAAACTTTCCAAGGATTGTCATTGGAGAAACCATTGGTGTCTACCAGCATCCCATCTGAGCCGTGTAACATCTGCCATCAACATGACCTTGGTAATGAATCTTTTACTTTGATATTCAAGTAAAGAAGGCTCCTCATTCAAAGTGAGGTAGTACGTCTGTTGAATTTTGATCAAATAAAACCACTTCTCATCGATATTATGTAATCATACATAGGCTTGAATTTCCCGCCAGAAATTATTTTTGGACAAACAAAACTGTAAGCGTTCACGTTTGTTGTGTTCATTTAAATACAGCTTTACTCTGGATGAAACATTCCTGAATGTTGTGCCCTCTTTCAAATAACTAAACCCAGAGTTCTCTGCAGAAATCCATTAGCAGAAGACAAAGATATCAGTGTTCCAAGTTTATACAGAAGTATGTCTGTGATTTGTTACAATTCAGCTTATGCTTGCACCCATACTTTGAGTTCTTCAAGCATTTAATATCCCTTGTTCATACTGTGCCTTACCTCGATGCCAGATGCGTGAAATATTTAAGGGATTACCTGGAATTTCATTGCGGCTGTCTTAATGGCAGCCTTCTTCAAGGTACCATCTTCCTTGAATTTGAGTAGGAATTGTAGAATAGCACAATGACATTCGACTGTTAATATTGTGCTTTGGAGTTTCTACTTATATTTGCCTCGGTAACTTGTTTGTTTATTCGTCCTGTAATGCCTCAATAGGTCCCCAATTTATTGACATCCACACTCAGCTCCGTAGTTGTTTACTTTTTGTCTCTTGTGGTAACATATATTTTAACCAAATATTCCTTATACAGTTGGCAGACACACGCGCGCTTGGAATTTTTCTAAAAATGTATTTTGTGTTCAGTATAAAATATTTCAAGTAGACATATAATCAAGTTGAATAAAATATATTCGCTCACCATAGATAAACGCTTAAGAAATGAAAACAAGGAGCTCAATTCAATACATGTTATAACTAAGGAGCGCATTTCCATATAGTCTTTCGTGCTTAAATGGTTTATATGAAATTACGGAGCCACCCGCGTTCAAAACCTATTACTGTACCTGTTAAAGGGGTAATTTTGTTACGAATCACCAATATTTAGATAGCACAAAATATAATTAAAAGTTAGGATTGTTTCCATCTCTCTTGTCTATTATATTAAAACAAGTATGCTGAATTCCAGGGTAAAAAAATTGGACACATGAGGTCTATTTGCTAATATTCAGTAGTCCACCATAAATATTCTTTACCCAGTTGTCCCTTGACCAATATATACGAAAAATAAATAATGTCCTCAAAGTATACAGAAATTAAGTAAAATACCATTTCTTTTAGAACAATTTAAGTGAAAATCTTATGTTTCAGCGTTTAGTTTTTGTTCTGGTCATAATAAAAAGGCTGATTTACAATATTCATATTTTGAATATTTAAGTTCTGAATATTAGATTAACATTTGAATGTGGTACTGTGGTTCGTGTAGTGTTTATTTAGAAAATATGCTGTACAAAATTATGGAGGTATATCAGTCAAATGTTGAACGTTGAAAGTTTTAAAGCTTTTTTTTATCTAGAAGGAAATAAAGGTAAGGAAAAGGAAATGTTCAAATAATCAGAAAGAGGAAAACCTACTCGTCAAAGCTGTGTAAAGGCTTCCTGCATACTATGTACAAATGCAGCGTACTGTCAATGCAAGAACTGAGGAATTTCATCAGGTATTTTATGTTGAAATCAAGGACATTCAGGATCATTTTATACTGAAGTAAACTGCTGAAACTTCAACAAAAGGTAGAAGTAGAGCTGATCGTAAAAAAAGAACATAGATATGAAGCGTTATTTAATTCCAAATATTGGGATAGGCAAACACTGATGCACACTAGTAAGAAAGTATTTCGTGACATATTCGGAACTCGTACAAATTCGGAAAAATTACAAAGATTCGTAAACGTCATTAATTTACCTCAAGAGAGATCTTATCTGGAAACAGAGATGGTAATCATCGGCCACCTCTATATGATACTTAAATCGATTATAATACTTGGACAAGTTCCATTAGAAAAACATTACTGCGTGTCTAGAAATATTTGAAAGTAGTTTTTCCAAGCTACCTATCTGTAGTAAATCTGTATAGAATATATATTAACTCATCAGCTTATTCTTATTTCTACAACTTATTCCTTTACGAATTCAACATAAGCTTTGTATCTTCAACTATTGACAAACGTTCTAAATATATACAATACGAATTAAAGCTGCAACCAGAAGGAAAGTTATATGAGGCTGATGTTAACATAGCATAAGTAGAGGAATGAGGACTTCTCTCAGTTAATGAAGTAGAGCAACGAGAGAAAATTTTTTTCTAAATATGTTATTTCAAGTTTACGGCACTTCGAGAACCGAGCGGAATGGATCAAATGGTTTCGTCTGTGGATAGCATTTGGGAGGCCCAGGTTGGATTCCAGTGGCCGACCTACCTGACCTATAGGATTATCTGGGGTTTCCCTGGGTCACCAGGTAAATGCTGGGTAAGTTAATTACATCCTCCGAATTTCCTGTCCCTACATTTCATCTCCATTATTGTTCAGTGACAGTTGGTCACATTGTGTATAAAGGAGTTGGTGAATCTGTTTAGGGAGAAACTGTTGAGAGTACTAGTGAGGAGCAAGAAGCATGTAGGAGGCGGGTTGCGACATGTGTATAGTAATTTGTGTTCAAATGTGTAAATTATGAATAAATTTAGCCAAAGTTGTTCATATATGACACAACAAAATGGTGTGTTGAGTAAATTGATAAACGTTGGAAACAAATTAAAATGTTCACGTCAGAATACAACTGTTCCTGTACTTGGCAGTTCACTAATTCTTCACACGTCCATCTAGGTTGTGACTTCATTAATTTGACTGCCACAACCCACACTACGACGGAACAATTATTATTTCATATCATCTCGCATCTGGTGGTCTCTTTCAGTGCAGAAGTGTCGGCGGGTATCTCGGCGGTGCATGGTAGGATGATATACTCTGAGTGAACCACTTCCTCCTCCGGTAAGTCGGTTGCCGGTCTCCGTACCGGTTGCTGGGACCGTCTTCGAACCACAGTACGGGGGAATGTTACAATAGACCAAGACTGGTCGCAGAGCCGAATCCTTTCCATAGTATTCCTAATCCTACTGCACTTCGAAACGCTTACTCAAACAAAGCTCATATTGAACTTGTAGTTGAGCAAAATATGTTTTTATTCAGCATACCCACTACAAAAAGTGAGAACAAACAAAACAATTCAATAACTATTATGATTAGGAACTTATTTTCAAATCGTCTATTGTCCATAAATGTTTGATTTGAATGTTTGATATCACCTGCCAAAGAATCAAATACTGCTGGAAATACTGGACCAAGTTACCATTGTAGCAGCCAGTTCTGCAATTTCACTATCTGTGACAGAACATCGGAAGACCAGGCTCACATATACTTCTGGAGTTACCTCAGCAGAGTTCCACCACTTATTAGCTTTTGGCTAATAGGTACTGAGGCCTAAACAAGAACTCAGCAAGAGTTTACCTACTGTTCATGCTGAAGGGTGCTTCGTTCAGTGTCACAGAATGTCAACGATAGTTGCAGGACATCAGTAAGTCAATCAATGAATCTGGATAAATCTACAATACACCTGCCTGCCGTGCTAGGTGTCCCAGGTTCGATCCCCGCCGGTGAGGGTGGGGATTTTTCTCCGTCCAAGATAATTCCTTATCTTCTCCAGAGTCTGGAAGTATGAATGAGAGTGCGAATGTATGCGTGATATACTGATTAAAAACCAACCGAACAAGAGTTAACACCTTCGATATGTTCCAAAGGAGAACGGCCGCCGGTATGTCCATTGCAGTTAAAGATGGGGTATAAATGGAACAAAAAATCTATAATAAGGGCTGCTTAGATAATTGGATAAATAATTTTACAATGTAAACGAAATCAACGTTATGTTTTTGCCAGTCCTACCCGCTTTGGAGATACTAGTAATATTCCTAGTTATAATTATATGCCTATAGGTATAATACTAGTGTATACCAGGTGAGTCAGCCGCTCCTTATTTTTTCGAAGGTAGGCCACCCATCAAATGGCATGTACACCTTAGTTCAATTTTTCGCTTACTAAACTGTACTGCTTTAAGTTCTTTGAGAGAGGAATGCGCAAAATTCAGAGGAATGTCGGCTTAAGGGACAAAACGTACTGCTTGCTAAAGTACACCTTAAAAACATACGACTCCTTTACTGAGAGCGAATTTCGATTTTCAGCTGATTTTACAAACTTTTATTAGAGTATACATGGCAAAGTAATTCAGTAAAAGCCTCGGAAAAAATGGACCTATCATATGAGTACACTAACAACGTCAGCTAACAGAAAATGGCGGATTCTTGTACTTAGTGCAGGGGTTGGCTGCCAAAAATTATGAAAAATTTAGGAACATGTCTCTTCCATCATGGACCTGTACAGTCAAAACGGATATATTATTTAACAATTGTTTATATTTTTGCGTAAACTACGTCTCGTGCATCTCAATTAACATGCACAGGAGCTTTTGCCATTTAAGTGATAGTATTAAAACGCCCAGAAAATGATTAAAACTGTCTTAAAAGGCTAAATCAAGCACAAAAACTCACGAGGTGACCATGACATAGCGCCACGCATACAAGTCGTACTACTGAACGCAGAAGTTACTTTCAGTCAAGTCCCGAAATAGACCCATGGGATTATGACCTTTCCTGTAGCGTAATTCCCAATGACTCAGGTTCGAGTCTCAACATTGTAATTTTTTATGTTCATTAGAACTTGGAAACCGAATTTACAATAATTTAATTATAAAGTCCCTGAAGATGTGCATTACCCAAGAAGGTCATCAGTTCGATCACTTGCTTCGTTAAAGGAGTCGTGTTCCAGGAATAGAAAAGGTGCCATTCCAGCGCCACAAAACATACCAATTTGAAACGATATTTTTAATAGCACTATAATTCTATTACTGAAAAATTGTGTTTAACTTCCACGTTAAACTCTGATACTAATGTCCTTGTTTTCTGTGTTCAAATGTGTATAAATGATTCTTATTTAAATTGCGCCTACCTATAGGTGTGTTTAAACAACTACCTATTTGAGGTTCACCAATAAAGATATATAAAAGATACTATAAAATACAAATAAAACAATTAAAATAAAAATTATAACAATTTTCAGAATAATACTTTTAAACTGTATTACGTGGTAATTCAGCAGGCTGATGACATCGCAGTTTTGCGCTCGTTCTAACTGAGCTATTCAGTAATGTGGTTCCAGTGGTGGTTCGCTGGTTCCAGTGAACATTTGCAGACCTACAAACGCCAGCTGTCTAATTACTAATATACTACAACCGATGCGATAAAATCTATATTAGTACTAATTTCGTCGAGTGTTTTACATCATGTTA